>VZRV01005553.1:1276924-1392791 GCA_013398115.1 Falcunculus frontatus
TCGCCCTCTACGCGGGCTGCGCCGTCGCCGCCGCCGCGCTGGGCACTCTGATCGTCCTGATGTGCCGCGGCCGCCGCCGCTTGCCGCCGCCGGACTTCGCCGCCGTCGCTCCGGTCCGGCCGGTCGCGGGGGTGAGTAGCGGGAGGGGAGCGGAGCGGGCGGCGGCTGCGGCGCGCCCTCCTGCCAGGCGGCGGGGCGGAGGTGGCGCGGCCCTCGTTCCGTCGTGGAACTCCGCGCCACCCGAACCCTGCTGTCCTACCGCGGCCGCAGGAGCCTGCCGGCACTCTGCCCCTCGACGGGGCTTTAAATGGCAAAAGTTGTGTTGGAGGGTAGCAGGCGCACCGGAAAAAGCAACACTTTGCTCTGGGAGAGACCTCCGGATTGCGGGAATGCTCGCACGGTGGTTCGCTGTTGGCTGTGTCTCAAATCCTTTTCTGCTCCTTCCGTTGAAATGTCACTGGTAAAAGAGACTTGGTCAAAGAGCAGCTTAGTGTTACTTCAGTGTGTTCTCTGAAGTTGAACAGCTTCAGATAGTGTTATCATAGTGCCATTGTGTACTCAAGTCGTTGCAGAGCTCTGTGCAAAAGGGAAACAATTTCATTTTCTGTACATATTCCAAAACGTACTAGTTCACGAGCTCTTTGTAGCTCACAGCTTAGTATTTTTCGGGTTCTTCGGAATGGGACTGATAGCACAAGGCATTTGGAAACTTTCCTCCCATCCACAACCCTCTTCCCCATCATCCAGTGCTTGGGAGCTGATCCTAGATGGGCCTAAAAAAACTGCTGAAAACTGAGAATCTGCCCACACTCCTGCTTTGCCATGGGTCACAGGGATGTGATGTTCAATGTCACAGCCGGTGACTCCAGTCAGGAGCCCTTGGCCCCTCACTGGTGAGCTGTAGGTGTGTTAGCACGCGAAGTGCTGCAGCAGTAGACTGTACTGTGTAAGTGTTATTTCCCTTCAGTAGTGTCAGAATACCTGAGAGCACTCTACAGGGGAAAAGATAGGGAATTTGTACCACCTGGGTGTGCAGCCTAGCTGTTCTGGTAACCCAGAACATTTGTTACGTTTAGTACACGTACACTTCTTGGTAGCAGTAGGTAACGCTATCACGTGTTCCTGGGGCCGCAGTCGATGCAGCTGAGTTTGCAGAACGCAGAGGGTGCTGGCAGGGCAGAGAACCTATAACAAATCACTTGCTGATACAGTTGTCTCTTTCTGTCTTTTCAATCAAGTTGCTAACAACCTGTAGTAATGGTTTATTCCTTCGTTCTTTGACCTAGGGAGAGAAGGAGCCTGTGTTTGGAAGCAATATGCTTTTCCTGGTCTGCATTCAATGGAAGCTGGTAGGATATTGTTGTCAGCGGGGATCATTTAGCCAGGGATTGTTGAGTTCAGGGAATAATACAACTTGCAGAGGTGCGTTCAGGATCTGTTTGTGGCTCTTTGTGTGATACTCATTTTGTCTTCTTGGTAGAATTTTTTAAAACATCCTCTTTGCTTTGAACACTCAACATCATACAGCTTTCTGAAGGAAGTGAAGAATAAATAATGTGTATGAGCATTAAGGAAGTGAGAAGATGTAAAAGCGAAGGGTACCTGTATGTAGTATATTATGTTGGTACCACTACGGATTGTTCATCTGGTTTTTGTCATAGGAGTGCTAGGGAACGAATGTGTGCTAGGTGTATAACCACCTTCTCGTAAAGGATTATATGCTTTTGTGTTTAGCCATTCAGCTATGTTACACCGAACAGAAAAAATATAAACGGATCAAGTGATCATCAAAACAATTCCTGTTGCTTTCAGATTTACAAGAATAAATATTTCAGTGTAATGCCATAGCTCCAGTGGCATTTATGTACTTGTATACTTATCTGAACATCTGGATGTGAGTTAACTTACTTTTACATAGTACCAAAAGGATCTATAAATGAACTTAGCAATCAAAATCTCCTGGCTGCCACAATGAGGAGCAACTTTCAGATTTGTGAAACAGCCAAACAATAAAAATCAATTTAATTTGGGAAGCCAAGATTTAAAGAAAAAAAAAATATTGCTTTCTTTGTCTCCTCCTTTGTGAAAAATGTAAGCCTACTGAACAGCAGTGAAACTAGAAATGTCCAGAGACAAATAGTCACTTCTGTTACTGTACCATCTGCATTTTTTTTTTTTGGTGTGTTACTGTGCATTTCTCTTGAAGATGTTCTCATGTTGTATCCAGCCACTGGATTTGTATATATAAATAGTACACACCTGCTGTTGCTTTGTGTAGTCTAATTTGTAGTGTTTGCATTTATTGCAGCTCAATGGGATGTGTTTGTTGTTTCAGGAGAGAATTGGAATTTGGTATTTAAAATTCACTGGTAAGGCAGCAGTACCTGCTAAAACCCTTTTCCCAGGATTGTTTCTTCACCCTCTCCCTGCTTCTATTAAAATATTTCTTTCCTCCGTCTTTGCACTGTTCCCAAACGTTTACATACGTGAAAGGGACGTTCAAAAAAGGAGTGAGGTATTTTACCCTTTCTGTTTAGAAGATGTAATTCCTGGCATCTTAATTGGGTTTCTCCTACCTTCAGTTTATAGTTTTGTTGATTTCTTTCTGGTACAAAGTGATTTCAGGACTGCAAAGCTTCTTGAAGATTTTTTCTGAACACGATTTTGTATATGTGTAGCAGACTTTCTAATGAGGGCTTCAGCAACATGTAGGTGAAGAAAATAAAATTGTCTAGATAGGCAGCATATAGAAGTGTAGGCCATTCACTAAAACTTCCTGCTTTAGTTAGTCTTTTCATTTTACATCCTTTTGCATTTACACTATTTCTTTTATCATCCAGTTGTTACTCTCATGTTTTTCATAGAGCCTTATGATCCTTTTGTCTTTTCTGGGAGCCAGTAGTAGGATGACTGTAAAGCTGTATTTTTTTTACCCTTGTTGTGTCTTTTCCTCAAGAATAAGGAAGATTATTAGACCACTTGTTGGCCTAATAATTAGGAAAAAATGTAAGGTAAAAACATTATTATGACTGGCATCTCACTCTTCATGTGTTTTATGTACAAACTTTAGACAATTCAATTTTCATTCTTTGAGTGATTTTTCACACTGGGGTTAACAAATGAGGAAACAGTAAGTATTCAGGAATAAATATTTACTCTAGTGGGAGTTAGACTCAGCTCTTGGAAAGTTAGTGGGAGTACTCTTGATCAACTTCAAAGGGAAGTTGGATGGAGTCCCTCGTGCTGTGCTGAAAAAAGGGAGTTTTTTGTACGTTCTTACTTCTGCAACCACTTAGCATGTGAGAGTTCAGTGCTGTTGATTTTCATGGACCTGTTCATGTAAGTGAGGAATATGAGTGAGGAAGTGCAGTGTTGCAGGTTTGGATTTCAGAAGAGCAAGGTGTATGTCTGTTTTTCATTTTGCTTGAACTTGCATCTAGAGAAGCCATCTTCTCGAACATGAAGCTGTGCTTTGTCCATTTTTTTGTGTAACTCCTTTGGGACTTGAAAGGTGAAGACTTCCTCCTGAAGTCAGGTATCTCAGCAAGAACATTTGAAATCTGCTGAGAATTTGCAAAGCAAGCTGTGTGATTTATATCCCTTTGATAAATTGTGCTTTCAGTATATTTTTTCTCCATGTGACAGGTCTATTCACAAAGACTGTCTGGGCAGTCTCCTGGCATTCACATAAAGATCTGTGTTTCGTTGGAGGAGAGGTGTACAAGCAACTCATAATAGTGTCTTACTTATTACTTTAAGTACTTGCAGGCACTGATAATATTGATCAATAGTTTCTATTGATATTGAAATAACAGGAATTGAACGAGTCCTTGAAATTGTACATTATATTATTGTCAGGTATTTTTCAGCACTTTGCAGGAGCTGTTTTAGGATGAGATTATTTGTGGTGGAGGAGAACAGCAAAATGCAAGACAGCAAAAAGGCATGATGACCCAATTGTACTTTAGTGAGAATGTCTGTTTTAAAGGGGATTTTTGCTTCTCAAGTACCAGTGGACTTGCTCGTAGCAAAGGTAGCCCTAGGTTAGAACATGTGTCACATTTTAAAATTCAAGTTTGCTCCCAAGACTGCTTTTACCTTGTGTGGTTGTAGAGGGAGATTGCTTTGACTCATGTGAAGAACCATGTTAACCAAGTTAGTGGGAAGGGGAGGGAAAACACTTTTTCCCACGTTTGTGTGAGTTGTTTCTCTGCCAAGAAAACTCTCTCTCTGCCAGTTTTCTTTTCAGCATAATGTTTTGACTCTGATTCAAAGCAAAACCTCCAAGTAATAGAGAGTTGGGTTACCAACTTCATTTAAATAATGCAAAAAAAAAAAAAGATTAGTTTATTAGGTTTAAGTGCTGCATTTTAAATTCAGATTAAATGAACGATGCTCTGTATAGAGAATGATCTACCTAGTCTGTCTGCAGCACTAACAGAAGGATAATAAATGTGCTTTTTCCCTAGTGAAAAGGGTACACTGATTCTAATGTCCTATCTTTGGTTTTCTACAATTAACAGTTGTTAATTTTTTTTAGTATTTCTTTAAAACTCATCTCCTGACATATTTGGTCATTCTTGTTTACTACAGATTAAGAGCTCTCAATTTTTAGTGTTAGTTTACACTCTCTTTCTGGCCCTGAGGCCAGATCACACTACATGTGATCATGTTTTATGTTCCTAAAGGCGTGTTCCATCCTTGAACGTGGATTTTTGTGAATTTGCCGTTAGTGGAGGGGGCAATGGGTAATACTCATTTCATTGGATCAGGTGGTCGTTGAAATATCTGGATCCTGGAACACAGTACTGCTTTTTATCCAAGCTGTAGGAGGATGCATAATGACATGGAAACGGTCTGAATGTTTCAAATGGGATGGCAACTCAACCTAGGTTGAGTATCTGTCATGGTATCCGAGCTGAGTGCTCTGGCCTTTGTGAAGAACATAAGGGAAGCAGAGAGAAAGGACACAGAATCTTATTTTCCTTCACTGTTGGACTTTTGCCATGAGCTGAAGCTTGTGAAGGTAAGCTTGCAGGAGCCCCAGCAGCTGTGGGAAGTAGAAGGCTTGCCATCTGTGGGCATCAGTTTCAAGTGGGATGCAAAACAGTTCTTGAGGTAATAAGTGGTTTGGAGGAGCTGTGAGGGAGAGGAGAAGCTTCCTAACTCCTTCCAATTTTGATCTTTATGCGTTAGTGAGACTTCAAAAGTGTTTATGGGTTTTTCTCAACCTAAACCCAAGTATGTTCTATGGTTTGTTTCATTCTCTGGCTGCACGGGGGATTTAGAGCTCTGATACTGCAGGATTTTTGTAAAAGCAATAGCAGTCTCTGGTTCTGGCACTTTTTTCATGCTTTAGACTGTCTTGGGCTTGCAACCAGGTATTCTGATCTACTGTCAGTCTTTTAATTGATGGGTTGTTTCTGGATTGAAAGGAGAAGATGTTTGATTTTAGTGTGTTTTTAACAGAACTCAGAGTCTCATACTTTTGCTCTTAGTTCCATCTCATTTGTAGGCAGGTCAACAATAAGACTTTGATGATGCACTTGAGTTTACTACTAAGAAAGTCCTGAAATTAAAAGAATGAAAATGCATTTCAGCATTTTTTTACCAATTCCATGAAAATATTTTAAAACTTTTAGGGAATGTTGCATGAATTGCAAATGTTCTGTTATAGTTCCGCAGAGGCCTATGGTTTGGACATTTCTGGTACAGTTTATTTTTAGGGATCTCTGGAACATCTGTTATAATTTGGGATTTATAAGCTTTTTCAGAATTGAAACTTTGTTAAGACTACATATGTTGACTACCTGCAGGTGTAACTTTGAAGTGATAACTTATTATCACAGGAGACTGACCTCAGGAAATTAAATATTTTTCAGACTCTGTCTCTCACTTCTTTGTCCCATAACTCCTTAGCAGTGAGCAGATTTAGTTCTCCACACAGCCTTTTATTCATCATGTATAGTTAGAAATTTCTTGTCTTGTCATGCAGTCCTTTCTGATTCCTTTCATTGTATCCTATGTTGTTGTCAGCTCTGTGTTGTATTGTGCTTGACATTTAATTTTCTCAACTTTGTGTTAGATTGACATCTCATATTTTGCTGTGAATTGGGCTGTTTTTACCTTTGTAGGTACTGCTTCTTGCTTGAACAGTGTTTTATGACTGAAAACATAACTAGAGAGCTAGTTAATTTCTCCTGATAACCAAGCTGTGCTGAGTCAGTAAGGATGGATGGTGGGCTCATAAAGATCTTACTGTCCAAGTGTCTTGCAAGGAAATCCTAAGGATGGATATAAAACCTCTGTGGTAGGGTCAAGAGTGAAGGCATCCTGCATTCAAGGTATGCTTTGACACTGAAAATAGAATAGACATGTATCAGAAACCTTCTGAAAATAAAATCTGATGAAGTTCTCTCATATTGCCAAGTCTTGGTTCCTTGCTCTCTGCAAAGGAGAGCAGTGAAATTTACCCAAGGAAAGAGCCAGTTACACAGAATACTGTATCCTTTCCCAAGCTGTTACTTTAAGTGGTTAAAAAAAAAAAGAAAAAAGAAAAAAGATGTAGTCATAAGGGGAACAGATTTTTGTGGTGTCTATGGGAGGTTTTTGTGACCAGTCATTCTATACCATTTTTTCCCCTATTAAATATGCACAGTGAAAGAGAACAAGTTAATGGTAATAAAATTAATGATGATGGTTCATTTGGCATGTTTTGTGGCGCTCTTGAAAAGACAGAACACCCTATAAAACGTGTGTAGTGTGAAAATTCACGTGTAGGGAGGGTATAGCAATAGACCGCTCAGGAGTTTCTGTCTGGCTGCTAAGCTCAGACTCTGCAGCTCAAGCATGATTTTGTGCTGGTTTTTCTGGCTTGCCAGCAATTTAGTTTTCATGCCATGTGGCTCTTTTGGCCTTGAAGTATAGATCATAGGTTCTTGTTTTCTCTTTTTACAGAGGAGGAGAGTGTGGAAATGTTCAGTAAACTGGGGCTATGCCTGTACCTTGAGAACTCATATAAGACTTTATTTTGATGGCAATATTAAATATTCCAGCACAGGATAATGCTGTATTTCTTGCTGAGGAGAAATTTGAATGCTAGCTTACCAATTATTTCTTGGGTGTACTGATGAGAATGAAAGTAATACCTGAGAAATGTTTCATTTTCATATTCTTATTCTTATCTGTCTGGTATTCTATGAAATCTCAAGTGAAGAAAGTTCTGCCCTGATTATAAAGTTTTTACACTGCTACAGTTTTACCAGTTTTAAACATGGTACAGTTAAGATAGAAGATCCCCTTCTGATGAACACAGTTTACAGGTTCCAAGAGCTATTATATTAGTCGAAATAATGAGATGATATCATAAAATTATTGAGATAATGATGCTTAAGATAATAGTATTAGCATGCTTAAAGTATGTTGATTTTTAAATTGGTAGTTATGGTATCCCTTAATGCTGAATGCGACATGTACACACTTGCCATGTAATCTTAAATAGGACTATAAGTATTAATTAAAAAATATTAACTCTCGTGAATAGAAAATTTATTTTTGCATCATTAGTTGAATGTTTGGATAAGAACATCTATATGAAGTAATATGTGCATAAGAACACATCTATCCACATGTGTTAAAGATGAATTTATGGAGAGTTCAGTGGACTATTGTTTGAGGCTGTGACTTTTTATTATCAAGGCCCAGTCTGATGTTAATGTGTGTTTTACAAAGATAAGAAAAAGTTAATAGGGCAACAGTGGAAGGAGCAAGTAACTATTAGTAACTGGTTGATTTTTATATGCTGAATTAGATGTAGTCTTTGCCTTTTAGATCAGTGATTAAACTGTCTCATCCACGATGCCCATTTATACTGTGGGATCTGTCGTGATCTCCGTTCTAGTTTTGTTGTAATTGAATTAATGTAATAGGAATAACTGTAAATTTTTCTCTGCTTCTGGCCTTAATTCCATAGCAGAGTAAGGCTGCATGTGGTGTGTCTATAGCAGGTGCCTGGCTTTCTGCTGCTGTGTTTTAAAAGTTGCATTTGATGCCACATGTTGCAAATAGATTTTTTGATAGTGGAAGGTACTCCCGTGTTCTCTGCGCTTTGCCATTTATTGAGTGTTGTTGCTGAAATGCCTTCTTAATTCTTTTTTATTTAACACTTATTGTTGTCTTCAGAACTAATTTTAAATTACTTAAAATATTTAAACCAATAAATTACATTTACTTAATTTTTGTATCTGTAGGAGACTGAACCTAAGACAGAATTTCAGGTTCACTGTCAGACTTTTTTTTCTTGGCCCATTCAGACTGTTGTTTTCTGCATCTTAAATAATTTTCAAAAGTATCAAACAATGAATGCTGTTCAGAAGTCTACAGGAAATGCACACATCCTTTTTTCAGCCTTTAAGCATAGTCAAAACTAAGGAAAACTTGAACTGTTCCAGGAAACAGGCCTCCCTCTTTGTTAGCAACCTCATTCTCAGCATGTACTTTCAAAATGTGCTCCACCCCTACCCTTTCAAGTCCTTTTGTTAAGTCTTATTTATGTTTCAGTCTGATTTCTGTCATTCTTTACCAATAAAATCTACAGACTGGAGCCTAATTAAAAAAAAAAATATTGAGGGCTGTGATAGTGCAAGTCAGGATTTAGAGGAACATGCCAGGTTTTAATCAGCATAAAAGAGCATCTAAACTAGAGCTTTGACTCTGTTAAATCCATTTACGAATGTCTTTGGCTCAGTCAGGGTTATGCCAACTATTTCATGAAACCTAGCACCATTTTTCTTTAGATGAATGACATGAAGAAAAATGTGAAAACATTCAAATACAGACTTTCTAGCTGAACCTGTTCTCTACACAGGCCCTCCATCTGACTTGAGTCAGGGGTGGGAAGAAAGTCTTTTAGTGAAATATGCTGTATTTTTCATTCTCTCAGCTGTTAGAGCTGAGCTTGGACTGTGAATTTCTTGAAATCCTTCTGTTATCACAGATGTTGGTTATCTGCATTACCAGGTTGTTACTATTGTTTTTAAGGTGTTTGTTGCCATATGTCATCTAACTTGAGGGTTCCTGCTTATGTAATTAATTCATCATTATTATTGTCACAGAAACAGTACTTTTTGAAAGCAAACCTAAACTAACAAGACTTAAGTCTTCATTCTGCTAAATGCAAGTTGATAAAATGGGAAGGAAAAATGGGTTTGATCAGCTGTTTTAGACAAGGCACCTTTAGGTCTGATACATTATCAATCATGAAATTAAATTCACAGCTCTCTGAAGGGTCGTCAAGGATCATGAATAGTTCAGGTTGGAAGGAATATCTGGAGGACATCTAGTTCACACTCTTGCTCAGACTGAGAAGGATAGAGAGATGGAGACTCCATAGCCTGTCAGCACCTCTATTCTAATTCTTGAGCAGCCTCATGATTAAAATAGTTTTCCCTTGTGAGGGGAATTTCCTGTCTTGCAATGTTTCCTAATGTCCTGTGCATCTGCAAGAAGAGTCTGGTTCCCTTTTCTCTGTATCCTCTCATTCAGTAGTTGGAGACCAACAGTAAGGTCTCCCTGAACTTTTTTCTTTAACCTGTTCTAACCCAACCAGTATCATAGGTTAATGGTTGAACTCGGTGATTTTAGAGGTATTTTCCAACCTAGACAAACCTATGGTCACTCCAATACATTTGAACGTTCTGTTTATTCAGATGTTAGTTTCTCATCTGTTCTTGAAAATTGTTTTTTAATGAAGTTGAAACCTTGTTTTAAACCAAGGTGGGTTTTTTTTGTTCTTTGCTTTTCTCTCCCACAGTTCATGATTTTATGCAATATCTGTATGAGTATGGAAAAGGTCTCAGAAAGTCCAATACACTATGCATCTTCCTTTGCCCTTCAGTAATTACATTCATGCAGCAGCAAAATTACTATTGCTAGTGGTGGTATTCACTTTTTACCTTTTACATTCTTTTTGATTACGACTTGAGCAACTATTTTTTTTTTAATGTGAATAGATGGTGCCTTTTAGAAGTCAGATGTACCAGCTGTAGAGGATACTCTCAATGGGATGTGTTCTTGCAAGCTGAAATGTGAGTTTGTGTCTGGTATTCAAGAGGCAGAATTTTGCTGAGGTAGTAGTAGTTTGCCTTGTTCTTAAACTGAGTGTTCAAGTTTGAAGCATAAAATGATCAGTTCCTGCTTTGTGGAATTGCGTAGATTGGATTGTAATGTGGTGATGTGGAGCAAGCTACTTACCTTCTTGCAACCATAGATCCCCTCTGAAGGTTGCTTTTTTTCTTTTTTTTTTTTTTTTTTAGCTTGAGTTTAAACTACTTTTGAAAGGAGTAATTTGGTGAGCACTGCATTGGAGCACTTACTGATGCTTTCGGCGATAAAAAATGCTTCCTGCAATGTATGGGATGCAACTGTTGATGCCTCAGTTAGCTTGAGGTCACTGACCTCCATGCAGGTATGACTCAGTTTAGCAGAAGGATTAGCCTTGTAGGATACCCAAGGTGGCATGCGTGTTAAAGAAGATGGAGTGTGTTGAGCACAGAGCTTCAGTCAGAATTGTGGGCTCGTGTTTAGGAGTTCTTTCTTCACAGAAAGACCTGAGTGAGTTTGTTTAATTGGGCTTTCTGAATTCCTTCCCCTAAGGTACTTGGGGTATTTAAGGTCTCTGTTAGTCCATCTCTCTTTTAAAATTTTTAAATAAGGCAGTTCCCTGCTGCAAATAAAGCAGAAAAATCCTGAAGTATTTGTGTGACCGTCATCAACGCAGCTTTGCGTTGAGGAAGTGTGATAACATTAGCAGCCAGAGATGATGTATTGGAGTCTTACAAATACTGTTAGGTGTCCTTAAAAAGAGCAAAAACATACTTTCTCCTGCTGTTTAGCTGGGTATGCCTGAAGCTTTTGTCAGTGTTCAGGTCAAAATGGGCTAGGAAATCTATAGTGATTCACTAAATACTCTGTTCTTACAGCTCATTAACTATAGTCTTGATAGTGAGGGGGTACTGCAAATGGAGATAAACGTGCTGAGATCTTGCTGCTCCTGCCATAGATAGTGTTGTCAAGGAGGGAAGAAATCAGCTGAAAGACCACAGTCATGGTCTCAGAATAGCAACTGAAAGAAGTCTGGGGAGTGTTGCTGCACTCACCCAAAAGGTGGAACAAATCACCTGTGGGCAGGGGGACACTCAAGGCATGGTTAGTACCTGTCATGTTGTATTTTAGGTGTGAGCAAGCCTGAAAAGCTTTATTTTGTTGTTAAAAGTAGTGCTTAGACTCCCTTTTCTGGTCCTAGTAGATGAACTTCGTTAGACTCTCTGTGCATGTATCTGAAGTAGAAGCAAAACATTAAACCAAAATACAGAGTATTAGCCTGCAAATTGGCTGAAATAATGGTATATTACCTTTAAGAACATTAAACAGTTTTTTTACTTTAAGGGATGGGGATGTTTCTGGAGTGCTCTGTCCTTACTAAGGAGAGTGAGATCCAAGCTGACTGACAGTGGGGACAGTTTCTATTTCTGTTCTGAATTATACTCCTTTTTATATAAATACATCATTAGTCACTGCTCTTTCTCTATACTCTGAAAAATGTTTCTCCATCCACCCACCTGTTTGGACACTGTGGGAGTGAATACTCCAATATAGACAAATATTTGTGTAGGACAGCAGCTTAAAATGCAGAGGGCCAGAAGTGTCTTTGAAGAAAGAAGCCCAAAAGAGTGTGAAACAAAATTACTGTAGGAGATCTAAGGGCTTCTCTTTTGTTTTAAAAGTAGTTTATGAGGCTAAATTAAGACCGTTGTCACAGTAGGCTATAAAAATATTTTATTTGCTGTGAAAATACTGCATAAAAGAGTTCCAGTTGTTTTGTTACATGTCCTATTCTCAGTGCATTGACTTGCAAATAAATACAGCTCCCTTCTATCAAAAAAACCTAAGATAATTTTGCAAGCTGTACAGTGTACAATACCCAAGTGTTAGTATGTGCTTAGTGAACAATTTATAATAACCTCACAGACAATTGACAGTCCTGTTTTAACCATATGGGGTGACTATATTTGTATAGAGACTAAATGATACATTACTGTTGCCTTGCATTCCAGTTATTCCTTTTGTAACTTTTGGTTTATTCCTTCCTCTTATGATGTATGTTCTGTTTGAATTTCAGAGTAATTGGTCTGGAAGCTCTCATGATTCAGTCCAATCAAGGAGAGTGGTTATTTCTCACAATATGGATAAAGCACTGAAAGAAGGTGAGTTTCAGGTGCATTAGAGTGTGAATATCTCTTGTCCTTTATAGCAAACCATAACTGCACCATATTCCAAGACTTTACAATATGTCCCTGGTTTCTTCCTTGATATAAAATGGCAAGGTCTTAGTCTTCTCAAGAAATCCACTGTAGTAAGTAAAGTGATGTTGTTTTTTGCAATTCAACTGAAATCTTGTCATTTTAGTGGCTGTTTTTTTACAGAAATACATTGAAATACAGTCCTTAATACTTTTGCACAAAGCAAAGGGGTAACACTTAAAACATTCCTAACTGGGTTTTCCTGAATTGAGAAATCCTGTAGACTCTTGTATACAGTCTTCCCATTTAATGCAATTCTTGCCATTAAAACTGAGTTTAAAATCAGCTTTTGTATTTCTGGCTGATACAGTCTATCAGCCTTTTGTAAATACTTTGTCTAATTTTGAATACTTTTTCCTTTAAGATTTCTTTGCATCACTTTTTCCTATCTTTTTTGTAAATGGAGAATATCTATGAAAATAATAATTGCTTTAAACAGGTTGGTTGTCTTATGACAACTTGGTATGTGTTATGTTTTTAAAGTTTTTTTTATGAATAGCTATTAGCAGGATATGTAGGAAATATAAAATTAGAACACTTTACCTACCTATGTCATCTTTTCTGAAGGTGAACTGTTACAACATAATCATAATTTATTCTTAGGAAGCATTTTCATCTGGAATCAGTCAGATTAGGGGATTCTTAATGATGTGAAAAGGATGGTAGAATCTAAATGTTATGTGTAGAAACAAGCCCAAAAAAGCTATTTGCTGTGTTGTCTCATATGTGTATTTCACATTTTGGATAATCTGCCATGGAATTTGAAAGGCTTTAACATAATCACGGAATCTGAGGTAGTGGGGTTGTCTGGGGAGAGAAAACAGGTATTTTGGAATGTCAAGGGAAAGAGTTGTGCTACACTTCCTTCCTGTTACTTGCATGTAGGAGTAACTTGTTTCTGTAAAAATATGGGAGCTGTCTTCATTTAAGGTGTTTATCCCACAGATCATTCAGTTGGATGCATGAGGCCATCCCTACTCAGTAAAGCTGAAAGAAAGTTACTAATACTTAAATGATTCATTTTTCACAGTTAAGTACCTTATGCTGTGACAGCTCACATGCCTTTCAGCTT
Organism: Falcunculus frontatus; assembly: GCA_013398115.1. NCBI lineage: Eukaryota > Metazoa > Chordata > Aves > Passeriformes > Falcunculus > Falcunculus frontatus. The sequence continues at coordinate 1,290,356 of VZRV01005553.1, forward strand.
TTTTTTTTTTTTTTTTTGGGAGTAGCTTTTACCCTTCATTCTCACACTGAATTTTGGAGAACAAACTTGTCAGATTTAGTTTTATTTCTTCCAGGCCTAAGTGATGAAGCCAACTTCTCTGTTTTGCAGTTTGACAAAGATGAGACTGTACTTTTTGTTCTACCATAAGAAGTGCTTTGGGTTTGAAAGGTGACTGAGTCATCTTAAGTTTGAGATACTGAATGCAATCCCAAAAGCAATAGTTTATTTTTTATTAGCACAAAATTATCAGTTTCTATGAAAATAGACAGGACTTCTTGCCTGTGACAGTTCCGAAATTTGTAGTTGTCTTGATGTGAATGTTTTTATTTGTTTGTTTTTTTCAAAAGTTTGTGGTTCAGTAAAACTTTATTACTAGTGATATAAAAAATACCATCTGTATTTGTGTTTCCTACCTTACACTGATTAGGATTAAAGTATTTATAAATCCCAGGAATTTTTGACAAGTTTTTGCTGTCTAGATGTAACATGCTACCCAACAAAATGCTTTAGAAAGGCTTATTCATTTAGCTAGGAGACATTCAGTTGTCATGAGGTTTTAATCTTGGGGATCAGTTTGGACTCCTAGTGCCTCTTCGGGTTTAAGAGTAGGTGTTGTCAGATTATCCCATTCAATAGAGTTTTGGGGTGTGGGGGTTTTTGTGGGGTTTTTTGGGTTTTGGTTATTTGGTTGGGGTTTTTTTTTAACAGATTTTACTTATTTTTACATTACCTTAGAGATGCAAGGATTGCATTTTTGGGAAAACCAATGTAATCTGATTTCATGAATGCTGTTGCTCGGTGTGAAGAGACAGCCCTTTGGTTGATTCTGATTTCTTCAGCTGTTTTTCATCATTGTGTAATTAAGTTTGCCTGGGGTTTACTGTTAGTTGGTAACTACCTTGCCCCCCTCCAGAATGGCCTGTTGACTGTTGGTCGTGCCATGATTTTGCTGGTGTTATAGCCAGTCTGTGTGGACTTTTCTCTCTGAGTTTAGTGTGTCGCACTTGAGGCTCTGTGTCACTTCAAGCTGCCACTTGCTTTGCTGCATTTTTCCTGATGTTCTCATCATAGTCTGTTAGTGTAGTTGGAAGGATAGAGAGCAGTCATGTCCTTTGTTTCACCGAAGGTGTCATGCATGTTTCTGTTTCAAACATCAGTCTTATTTCAATAACTGTTAGATGTTTAGATAGTTCTCCTGTGATGGTCACTGGCTGATAACGATTGCCTGTGTCTTGTATAGATTCGTGTCTTGCCACAGCCCGTGTAATAAAATTGTTTGGAATCATCCTTACACAATGTGTCTCACACTAAACACCAAGAAGGAACCTTTGTATATGCTCCCTCCTAAATGTCTTTGCTATTTTCCATTAAGAACAGAGTCGTGTAACAGGCTGGTCCTTTAGAATGCTGCTTCATTATTAATTATAGCATACTTGCCTTAGGTGTAGATACAAGGTGGGGGAAAGCTGGGAATTAGCCCTGTGTGTTGTGTTTTATGAAATCTAAGTGCTCAAAATCAGAACAAGTGTAAGGTTATGAAGAGATTTTCCTTGTTGAATATGGCAGAAAGAAAAGGCCTTTAGTTGTCAACCCTGAGTCTCCTGTTCAGCTGGTAGTACTTGAGTAACTAACACTGAAATATGTTTTTTCAGTACTTTTCATGCTTTCTCTTGATAGATAGATTTGATTTTTGTTTGACCTTCATTTTTCTTACACGAAGAAAAGATAAGCCACTTGTACAAATACCCTTAAGTGCTACCTGTTGCTTGTCTGAATTCCATCCACACACGGTAGTGTGGTTAAGATGTCTCCTGAGAGAGGCTGTACCCAGTCACACTCGTGCTGCTTTGCACAGCATGTACTGCTTGGGCTGAGGCTGCAGCTCAGTAGATTGATCTGCTGTGGGGGTAGCTGGCCTCCCAGGAACGGAATTTAATTTTCCATTTTCATTGCTCCAAATCCCTTGGTCTTTTTGTTATTCTTCACAGTCAGTCTTTGTCTCTACAGTTTTAGTAGTGCCAAGAAGAATGGTCTTCATATCACTTAGCTGCTTTACTGGGTCATTTGTGAGTAAGTAAAACAGTATAGGCCATAGCTCAAATCCCAGCAGAACTCTACTGGTGAAATTGTTCTGCTGTGAAAATTCACCTGTTTCTTAGGTCTTAAAATATTTCATGCCAGAGAGCCATCTTTTCTTTTGTAGTGGGTTATCTTCTTTCAACCCTGCCTTGAGGTGATCTTGTTGGAAATATTTTGGGAATTTAATTAAATTCTTTCTCTAGATCAGATCTTACCTGTCTGCATTGATCCCTTAGGATCTAACTCTGTTAGGGATGTAGAGTTGTACTTCCCTTTACAGAAAGATTGGGAAAAACCGTCTCATTTCCCAGATTAAAATGTGTGTGTTGACATTTAGGAAGAAAAATTGTAGTAACTCCTGCTGCTTTCTGTTTGAAAAGCTGGGGTTGTTGGTTTTTGTTTGGTTTTTGTTTTGGGTTTTTTGGGGGAGTTGTTTGTTTGGGTTTTTTAGAGAACAACTTTCAAAAAATTTTTTTTGGTCCACAATATCAGCAAACCAATTTGAATTTATGTTCTCTCTGCTATTGGGATTCAAACACTTGAAGCTAAGAACTCTTGGCAAAGGGTGCATGTGGAAAGTTACTTGAACATAAATTTGTCTGATTTTTTTTATTTTACTACATTTCCTCGATATTTTTAACACATTTTTTTCTCTATTGTTTATGTATTTTCATATTTTTTTTTCTGCATAAAAAAACCAGTAAAGACACAAATGCCAGGAAAATTTTAATAAAAATGAACCAAAGATTGTGGAATTGGGAGACTGTCAGGAATTCCTTTTGCACAGGGCCTATCCATCCATGCACAATAATAGCATCTAGCCTGCTAAACCTGGGAGTTTCATAGAATTTGAATATGGAAGTAAACCAAGAAGTGCTCGTGGTTTTTCAAACACAAAGTTTAGAAGAGCACTGAAATCTTAAAACCACTGTTGCTAGTTTACAGTCACTGAAGTGTTGGCATTTAGCCATCGTTTTGTCAGCCTTTTACACCATGGTCTATGTAAAGATTTAGTGGTCATGAGAAACTTCAGTAAAGATAATATTAAGCATAGAACCTCACCCTCTTAACTTGTATAGCTAAAACATAATGAAATCTAAAGTACAATAAGTGAATAATGACCTTCATCTCTTTCAGTTTAGAGGTTAATGTCTTGGAAATTATAAAACTGAATATTCAGAGTATTTATTAGTAATTTTATTAGTAATTGTAAACCCACCTTTAATGTAGGGGTTTAAAATTTTTGTTCAGGTTTTTGTTGTTACTGTTTTTTGTTGTTTGAGGGTTTTTTGTCTGAATTGGCTTTTGGCAGGGGGAAAAGTGGCTGTAAGAAGTGAGTAAGCATTTAGCGTTTACTTCTCTGGAACAGTACTTTGACAGGTACTTAGCTGTGGTATAGTCTGTCATCTTTTTCTGTTAAATTTTTATTGAAAGTATTTTTATAAAAGTATAGCTTCTTATAATCCCATCATGCATGTTAGATCTAGTGCTGTAGTAGCATAGAATTCTACTTGATAATGATTCTTGGCTTTTTGATGGTGGTTTCCTCATGCAGGATCCTAACACAATTTGTATTAGCCTTGTATTTGTGTTTTACAGGTTGCAATGCTTGCTGCTCTAGAATAACTCAAGGCAGCATTGTAGCTGTACCTTTTCTTCATTTGTTCATACAGTCACAGGCGAGTTTTGGATTGACTATAAATTAATGTAGTGCTTCTGGCTTCTCCAGTGCTTTCAGGAAAAGACAGTTGCTTCTTGTTGAAACTTGGAAGTCTGTGTCTGCATTTGCATAGAATATTTATGCCCTGTTTTTTAATACTGTTTTGAGAAAAAGAGTAGACATTTAATCCTTGTTCTTCATATTTTTGTTATTTTTAATGAAGTTGGGTAATGAATCTTGGCAATATAAAAACACTCTAGTGTGAAGCTCTGCAAATTGCAGATTTGAAGTCAGTCTGACCCACAGACCCTGGTGGTGCCACTGTACCTCTGAATGAATGAATGTGGAAAAAGGGATAGCAGTTATTGTAGGACATGTGTAGGGGAAGGAATGAAGGAAGGGTGTAGAGGGGTGTCCTCACTAAATCTCCACACAGACTTCTGGCTCTCTACTCTCAACATTCTTCTAGTTTGCAGTATTTAAAAAGAGTAGTTGAACAGGCTCAACTTCAATTTCACATGGGAATGGCATTTAATCACATTGTAGTAACTTGGGACTTGGATCTTCTGAACTAATTTAGAAAACCCAGTAGAACTTTCTACCGTTTTGCACCAGACTCATTGTGATCACTGCATTTGATTTGATCAGAAGAAATTTGTTTTATGTTTGTAGTGGATGAGTTAGTGGTAGTAAGGTTCTGTCCTGAATGTGTTCTGCTTCTTTTTTTATTCCTTCCTTGTCTTCTGACTGTTGTTTTTGATGTTTTAGAGGACATGTAGTATAAAAATAATGAGAATAGATGCATGAGCAGATTTCTCCTCTGAAGGGAGCAGGCTCCTCTGTATAAAATTGTTATGTTTGTTTTCTGTGTTTCTTTAGAGTGCTGAAAAGGCACCAGCTGCGTCCATGGGCATGACGCTAAAGCAGCAGCTGTGCACCATGGCCAGGATGACACAAGGCAGTGTCTTACCCAGTCTTAAACTGGCTAGTGTCCTTTTTAAATTTCATTTATTTGTTTAAAAGCTGTCTCACTGCTCACTTGGACATACATCCTGGCCTCTAAAGAACCCTGAATTTTATAGAGAACAGCACTGTTGTGATGCAGGAAGGACAACAAGGTTCAGAAGTGACAAAGGAACTACCGAAGACAGGTAAAGTAGGAGAGTTATAAAACACAGGTGCAGGAAAATATGGTTTAAAGCTGTGTAATCCTTTTAAGGTGTTGACAGTATGTAACTGGCAGGGTTAAACATGAAATATTTCATAATTGCGTGGTTGATTTTTGGTGATGATTGATGATCTTTTGTCTCTAGTTTGCTATTGCCAATAGATTTTGTGGTTCTTTTGCCTTGAATGTGACAGAATTCATGAGTGGCTAAAAGGAATCAGAAATTATGTATTATGTAGCATGCTGGAAACTGAGGTTATTTTGGAGTGGAGTTGCTTAAAAATAGTTATAAATTAATGGTCATTAGGAATAGGTTTTCTCTGAATGAGAATATATCCTTAAGGGATCAGGATACGAGTTCTGCTCGTGCTCTTGCTTTACAGAGTTCTATTGAACAGACTTCGGTAGGAGCCACCACTCCATACCATGGCTTGTCTTCTTGGGCAAAAGATACTGAAGAAATAGCTACTTTGCACCCTTGCAAAGGATAGAGAGGGTGTCTGTAGGAAAATCTGAAAAAGTCACTATTTGCCAGTGATGCTGATTAAAAAATACCACAATGCAGAGTGTTGCAAGTGCACTTGAGAAATTATTGGTCTCTTATAGATTAGATGAAAAGGAAGAATCTGTGCTGTGATCAGCTTTCCACAGTATTTCAGATCTTGCAACAGAAGAGAGTAACTAAGCTGTAAGAAAAAGCTGGCTGCAGAAAGACATAGGGACAGCTGTGGAAAAATAGATACTTAAAATGTGTATTGATAGAAGGCTTGAGATAAGTAATAAAACTTCAGATTTTAAAATGTTATTCCCAGTGTTCTTTGCTGTATCGAGAGAATATTCCTCTGCTTGCTTATCAGAAGACCACTACTTTGTATAACTGTTTTTTTCACTGTAATACTTGTGGGTGAGAGTCTTCAGTGAAATATCTATTTCATCTATTTTAGAAAAGTATTTTGGAAGTTCCTATCCTGCTATATGGCTCTGCAAACTTTTTTCTCTCCTGGATTAGAAAAAAAAAAACAAACTTCAAACCTGTTACGTGTTTGTTTACTGAACTGTGAATTTTTTTCTGAATTATTAATTAAAAATTCTTGGAATGACTTAGCAAAAGGCTCTTAACTATACATTTCAGCATATTCATTGAACTGACTCAGTTGCTTTCTTTATAAACTTGAGGAAGCTAGTTTGTGAAGCATTTGACAAGAAGCTCTAATCAATTTTAGCCATTTCTTTAGAAATGTTTTTATCAAGGTGATATTGGTTGAGGTTTGTTAGTTTGGCTGAAAAGGCAAATTAAAATATTTAGTTTAAGATGTTGTCCTATTAATGTATTATTAGTTCACTGTTGCCGTTGCCAGGGAGATTTTCATAATTTACTAAACTGCCAAGCAAACAACTTCTTTCAAAGTGGAAGGGAAGAAATAGTGGAGTCTTATGATTCCTTTGCACCATGGGCTTATGCTGACAAATGAGATGAAAGTTTTTTTGATATGAAAGTTTGAAAGTAGGATGTTTAGTAAAGAAGCAGCTCAAATTACCAGGCACATGACTTTATTCCCTGCTTTTTGTTATCCCTCTGATAGATGCAAATTGACTCTTAAAACCCCAGCTCTTCCCCCATCTTGCTGCAGCTGTTAAATAATTCGCATGTTCTCCCTGAACACCTCCTGCCCCCTCTTAGACCTCCAGGGACATTTGCTGGAGTGAAACATCAGTAAAACTGGTGACACACAAATGTCGAAAAGAAAAGTCAGAATGGTAGAAGACAGTGTTGCCATGGGATTTGCAATTACAGTAATATTGGTTATTGCCTGTTGATATGGTTTGGAATACTTTGTCATTTTTGAAGTTCATGTGGTCTCACTAATCCACTTGTTCTCTCTTAGCTCTTCTGATCCTATAATGTACTTTCTGTGGTGCTGTTCAGTGTTGTATATGTCTTTGGAAATCCAAAAATCTTACCACCTCCCCTTTTTAGTCATGACTTTGGAATGGAGACTATTCAGTTCCTACGTAAAGAAGGCTGGCTTTAGTCTGCAAAATTTTAGACAGAGTCAGATTATATGATAGTTCATATAACCAAAGCCACTGCTGAGAGACAGGTATTAATCTGTGGTTGTGTGTAGCTGGTAACCTGACTGCCTGAGCAAATCCACTTAAAGGCTTTGCTTTGCAAAGTGACCTGCAGTAACCTGTTAGGTGCAGGTTGCTGTGACTTTGCCAACCTTACTTCCTTTGGCAAGCAGTAGATCTGAAACATATTACCCATATGGTTTTTGAGAAGGGTGGAGGATTACATTTACCTGTCTTGGTATGCCTTGTCCTTTTGCAGTTTTTGCTATTTATTGTTTTGTTTCTCCTTTCAGTGTTTGACTACAGCTATAGAGATTACATCCTGTCCTGGTATGGGCAACTCAGCAGAGATGAGGGGCAGCTGTACCAGCTGCTATCTGAAGACTTTTGGGAGATTGCCAAGCAGCTGCGACAGAGGCTGAGTCACATTGATGTAGTTAAAGTTGTCTGCAATGATGTAGTGAAAGCTTTACTCTCGCACTTCTGTGACCTTAAAGGAGCGAATGCCAGGTAAAAAAACCCTGCATTTAATTGGAATTTTCTGCTTCTCTCTTTACTTACAGATGGGGTAAAATAAAATGATGAAGACTGTGTATGCTTTTGTAGGAAACTGATAAAATAGTTCAAGCTTATTAGCAGTTTTAGAGATCAAGCAGGCTTCAGGATGTCTGTAAGGAAACACTTGGACTCTTTTTTCCGAGAGTTTGGATTCACTGCTGTTACAGTTTAATCCATAAATCCTTTGTTCACTGTAGGAGGTGGGCTGTGGGAGCAGTTCCTGCAAAGTAGTGTGAACATGCAAGGGAAAGAAGGGCTGCTGTCAGTGCAGTCAACAGACAAGATGGTTATTTGCACCTTTCCCAGAATAGCACCAGGATTACTTCCATTGAGTTTTCCATTTCTTCTAGCCCTGGGAGGCAAAGCCTTGTGATTTCTGTAGGTGGCCTGTCCTGCAGTAACAAGACTTTTCTACTGGAAAAATTGTTGGCTGTATTTTCTTTCTCTGCTTAAGTTATCTTGCTAATTTAATGAATTTCCTCTTTGGCAAGGATCTCTTTGTCCACTTGAAAAAGCCAGCTTGCCACTGAGCACTAGAGTTCCACCCAAATTATAATTGCAAATGGGATCTCTTAGCCTGTGCAGTTCCCACATTTGAATGCACAATTTGTGTAATTGTGCACAGAATTTGGTCTTATGTCTGCACTTACCTGCATTTTGGTTGTTCTAATTGGAATATGCTTTGGTCATTCAGATTTAAACTGCACATTTTATTCTGTGAAGTTGTTTTGCCTACAGTTAGATCCTTGTATTTTTGACACCCCTTCAGACAAAAAAGAACAATTGTGTTCTGTCAGTGACCAATCTGTTACCATTGACAGTTCTTTCTCTTCTGGTTTAGAAGATATGGTTAATGTATTTGTGGTAGATCCTAGCTAGTTTTTTATGTAAGCTAATGCATAGAAAAAATAAAGAGAAAACACACTAAAGAGTGGTTACATTCAAGAAAACAAGAAATTAAGGTATAGGTACTTTGCTGTAGATCTTGCAGTGGGTTCTAGATATTACTTTGTATTAGCTCTGGAATGAGGTAGGAATCTTTTGGTCAGGTAAAACTCCTAGGTGTGCTCCTTAATTTTTAAGTATCATGCTTGCACTTGTCCTTTATCACAATAAAGTGCTTGCTTTTGGAAAGAATTTCATTTGAACAGTTAAAGAATGATGAAGTTGAATTTTTCTTTTTGTTGTTTGTTTTTTGTTTTTTTTAAAGTCTAAATGTTTTTCTGTGTGAAGCCAGGGATGTAAGATCTAGAACTGCAGAATTTTTAAGTATTATTAATGCTGATTGTTGATGAGGTTTCTTATCTGCTGAGAATTATGACCACTTCATCTGGTCTTTGTTGGATTGTTATTTCCACTATGTAGAATTAAAATAAATTCTCTTGGTTATTTTCCAGTTAACTTTTTCATTTGGAAGTAGTAAATTCACCTTAGCTCTGGATAAGACAGGCTGCATTAACATGGGAATGAAAAAAGTCCTATCAAGAGTTAGTGTAACAGTGGGTTAGAAAAAGACCCAAAGAAATCAACCCAACAGCTCTAACTGAACAATTTATAGAGGCTGAGACTGGACTCATTGACTGTTTTTTGCAGACTGCAAGGCTATGAATTCACAAGGAGAAAGGTCTGGTTTTAATGTGCCTGACAGATCAGCAACATGATGCTGCATGACGCAGGTTCTAAAGCGCTAGAATATCTTCATGCTGCTCATCCAAACTTGCTGAAAAAGTCCAGGGAGCTGTATGGAAATTGCACAGGGATCACCATTTCTTAGCAGATGGAGAGACAGCTTAAATGCTATGTACGGGCTATTGCAAAGTCAGCAGAAAGGTGACATTGTGCTCATATGCTACAGATGGAATTTGTGCTGAGTGATGTGAGCATGCATATAATAAACCTGAAAGCACAGCAAATATTCTGATAGTGTTTTCTATTTAAGAGAATTTGGAGTTTTAATAGTAACTTAAGTTTTGTACAAATTGCCTACTGCTGTGGAGTTTACTGTGCTAGAGCCTGCTGACATTTTAAGCTACAGACTGAGAACTAAAAGGTATGTCACTTATGACTTGGAAGCCTTCAATTATTTTCTATATTGCTGTCCTGGTTTTCAACTGGAGTAGAGTTAATTTTCTTCCTAGTAGCTGGTACGGTGCTGTATTCTGGATTTAGGTTGACAATAACATTGATAACACTGGTGTTCTAGCTGTTCCTAAGCAGTGTTATGCTAAGTCAAGGACTTCAGCTTCTCATACTGCCCTGCCAGAGAGGAGGCTGAAGGGGTGGGCAACACAAGAAGCTGGGCAGTGACATAGCCAGGACAGCAGACCCAAGCTGGCCAATGGGATATTCCATACCATATAGTGTCATGTTCACCATATAAATTAGGAGAAAAGCTGTCTGGGAGATGCTGCTCGGGAACTGGCTGGGTATCAGCCAGCAGGTGTTAAGCATTTGCATTGTGCATCACTTGTTTTATGTATTTTAATTCTATTGTTATTATTGATTTCCCTGCCTTTTCTGTTCTGTTAAGCTCTCTTTTCTCAAGTCATAGAATGGCTTGGGTTGGAAGGCACCTTAAAGGTCATCTAGTTCCAAACCCCTGCTGTGGGCAGGGACACATTTCATTAGACCAGATTTCTCAGTGCCCCATCCAACCTGGCCTTGAATAGTTCCAGGGATGAGGCATCCACAACTTGTCTGGGAAACCTATTCCAGTGCCTCACCACCCTCACTGGGAAGAATTTCTTCCTAGTATCTAATCTAAACCTATTCTCTTGCAGTTTGAAGCCTTTGCCCCTTGTCCTGTCACTACAGGCTCTTGTAAAGGGTCTCTCTCCACCTTTCTTGTTGGCTCCTGTCAGGTACTTGAGGGCTGCAATTAGGTCACTCCAATGTCAGGAGTTTTATGTTTTTTTCTGATTCTCTCCCTCATCCCACTATGGGAGGGCGAGGGAGTGAGTGAAAGTGTTTGTGGTGTTCAGCTGTCTACTGGCTTGAATGACAATTGCCACAGTTCAAACACAAAAAAATGTGTCTTCCTAAGGTAGGGAATGCAGTCTGTTAATGTTTTAAAGACAGTCATAAAATTAAATTGGCATTCACATTTCCCTCTGTGTCTCATAATGAATCTAGTTAGTTTTGGATGATAAATATAGTGGAACAGAGGTTGTAATTAGAGTGAGGTATCTTTCCTGTTGTGACACCTCTTAGAGCGCTTAGTCTCATTTCCACCTCTGAGTTTATACTGCAACATGATGGCAAAGGGCATTTTTGTCTTTTGTGTGGCAGCTTATGAAGTTTTAAACACCTCTGATACTGTCTCTGGAGGAGGTGCCACCTGAACCACTTTGTCTTGGTTTTCCTGTATGATAACAGATAATCCACTAATGTAGCAGAAGGGAACCATCCATGCCCAGGAGGACAGATGTCTTGTTTTTTCAGAGTGAAGTTTGTGTGTTTTGTGACCCAAGTATATGCTGGACACACAAATTTCTTTACTTCTCTTCTTTTACTAACTAACTTCAATCAGTGATTAATCAGGGTGTCTGAGGGGATGAAAATAGGCTGATACCCTTCAGAATGAGGAAAGGTGCTACAGTCCTTTCCTTTGCTCCTGCTTTCCGTCTGGTTTATCTTAACCACCTCAAAAATCCACTTAGTAATAAACAGCTCAAGGTAAATAGCCAACAGAGGCCAGAAATGAAGAAAAGTGCGATGAGACCATGTCTCCCTTCGAAGCATGAGTCAAGGCCAGGCTGGGTGGGACTTTGAGCTACCTGGTCTAGTGGAAGGTGTCCCTGCCTATAGCATGGGGTTGGAACTAGATCTTTAAGCTTCTTCCGACCCAAACCATTCCATGATTCTGTGATAAGAGGAGAGGCCACTTCCATGCTGGCTGATTGGAGACGGGGCATTGGGAGAAAGGAACCTTGTAGTGTTAGGTCTGTTTTCCCTTTCTTTATTCTCTCCCCTGGCTTTCTTTTGCAGCAGCTGTCTTTCCTATGCATGCCGCACACGTCTGCTGAGTGAAATAAGGGCAGAGACACTTCTAGCCATGGGCAGAACTGTCTGGAGTGACAAAGAGCAATGGAAGCTGTAGGCAAGACACCTCCCAAATTTTTCATCTTATGTGTCACTGGGGTGTACTTTGAGGTTCAGTTGGGGTTTCAAAGGAATCTGTCACTTTTCAGTAAAAAAATTTCGAATAATTTAGATAAGAAACCATTTAATTTCTAGTACTAGGTGGTGTATAGAAACGGAATACGATAATGTTCTGTGTCCAGCATTAGGTAGTTTATGAATTTGAGATATGGAGGACAAGTCAGACCTGGATTTATTTTTAGAAGCCACTGCTCTTTTCCCATATGTACAAGATCAGGAATGCATTTATAACAGGATTAGCCTAGTGCATCCTGCAAGGGTAAAGAGGTCAATATTCGGCCATTCATGTTTCATAGCATCTTTTACTCCTTCATTCCTTCATATATTGTTCAAGAATCTTTCCTTGGTTCCTTTAAGCAGAATATAAGCAAGCTGAAGACTGGCAATGCCATTTTATGTGACCAAGGATAGAGTGTGAGCTGAGTAAGGTGGTGTACAATGATGGAAATGGTCATGTTGGTATGTGGGTACAGCGTTGTCTATGATGACAGTGTACTTTCCGGGGCCTGGAATTCTCTGATCCCAGGCATGTTGCCTCTCTCTAGTAGCATGATATGTTTGTTGAAAGCTAGAAGCAGCTATTCTTCTTGATGAATGCTCCATGAGTACCGGAAGGACTTAAGCAAGGTGCAGACAAATAGTAAGTGTCTTTCTGTGAAGCTGTCCACATGAAAGGAAGAGGGAGTTCCCTTGCCCTTATCTGTGGGCTAAGAGTAACTGCCCTAAATATTTACAGAACCATTAACATTTGATAAATAAAACCCTGTTTTTTGCTGGGTGCAGCATCGGCAAAATAAGATTTGCCTGCATTAGATAAGTAGGTGTCATGGTTTAACCTCAGCCAGCAACAGCCCCACACAAACTGCTCACTCACTGCCCCACCAGCAGGCTCTGGAGACATCTGGAAAAGTAAGTGCAAGACCTTGGGGTTAAAAGTGAGAAAACTTATGGGTTGAGATAAAGACAGTGTAATAGGTAAAGCAAAAGCTCCCCACAGAGCAAAACAAGTAATTCATTCACCGCTTTCCATGAGCAGGCAGGTATTCAGCCATGTCCAGGAGAGCAGGGCCCCATCACGTGTAACAGTAACTTGGGAAGACAAACACCATGACTCCAAACCTGCCCCACTTCTTCCTTCTTTCCCTAGCTTTATATACTGAGCATGATGCCACATGGCCTGGAATATCCCTTTGGTCAGCTGGGGTCACCTATCCCAGCTGTGTCTTTTTCCAACTCTTTGTGCAACTCCAGCAGTGGGGTGATTCAAGAAGCAGAAAAGTGTCTTAATGATGTCCGAGTGCTGCTCAGCAATAACAAAACTGTCACTATGTTATCAACCTGTGTTCGGCACAAATCCAAAATATAGCCGCATACCAGCCATTGGGAAGAAAATTACCCCAGACAAAACCAGCAGAGTTGGCAAGTGGGATTTGAAGATAGTTAATCCTTGTGTCTCGAACCCCCTGACAAGCAGTGCTGTTTGAACTAACCCCAGCAAGAAGAGGTCAAGTGACATCAATTTTATTTTTATTATAATTATTGGTAGTATTTTAATTTTTTTTCTCCCTATAGCTTTTGGTTTTGAGTGTTCTCTGTCTTTAACCTACAGCTGGGGCACCTTTGACCCCAAAGACAGAGGAAGAATTGGTTTCTGCAAACATGAATATGTGGTATGAAAGGCTGCTTCTGGCAAGTTGACTGCTACACGACATCTGATGGGATATGCTGAAGTGTTTTTATGTGTGTTTGTGTCCACAGTTGCACCAGAAGTTATTACTTAGCAACATGAATGCGTGGGGTCTGCAGGCTGCTGCTGCTGCTGATATAGAACCTATAGTTAAGAGCTTAATGCTCTTGGAAAGTGTCAGGGGGAAGGTGTTGTGGGGAAATTGCTGTTTGAGTGATCACTATGATATGCAGTTTGGGGATTAAGTTTGTATCATACATGTTTTCATAATGTTCCTTTTGTTTTCTATGTATTACAGACAGGGTAAGGAGAGAAGATAACTTTCTTGGCCCAGGTGAATACCTTGGCATGTATAGGATATATAACTCAATTTTTTGTGATTACAGTGTATTGTGATAAGATAGTAAAAATAAAAGTTTCTGCCACCACAAACTGATCAAGAGCAGACTGATACAAAGGGAGTTTTGACACTTGAGATTTGACTTGGTTAATTCTATAGATGCATCCAAGTTGCCTGGATAGCGACTGAATACCTCCCACAGGTCTTGTTTTTTGTTTATAATTCCATTTGACAGAAGCCAGAAATACGAAGAGCTGGTTATCACAGCCTCTGGAAAGGTGTAGCAAGGGGATTAGTATGAAGCTGTAGAGATTTGTTGCAATGGGAACAGCTATATGAAAGTGCTGAGAGCAAAATAGTCATGAAAAGCCAAGACCTGAATATGTTATTAAAGTCAACCCATGGGTAGCACCAGGTGTAAAGCTCACCATTTGTTTTCAAGCTTCAGTGTGGGAAGTTTGATTTTCCTGTTAATGGTTGAGTATAACCATAATAAGCATTAGGACATCCTGATGTGGTCGTACCAGAGTTTGTAAGCCATCCGTAAGTTCTTCACCGCTGTTACTAATATGACATGTCAAATGCTTTTTCCTGAAAGAGGCAACTGTGGCATGTATAAATGACAGGTTTTACGCACAGTAAACATTAGTTGAAATTATTAATAAAACTTGCTGGTTTATCTTGATAAAATGGGAGGTGTGAAAATTTTGGGTTTGGCTTTGTCCACTGTTTGTATTTTTTGTTGTGCTTTATGGGATTTATGGTTGGTTGGCTTGTTTGTTTGTTTAAAGTAGGTACATTTTTCCAGTATATTTGTTATACTGGCTTGTAAAGGTGTAATTTTTTGTTTCTTTTATTTCTTAGAAAACTCAAATAGATCAAGCGGGTTTTACTTTGCTGCATTGTCAAGAAGCTTAGAGCTCTAAGGGTGATATAGGTGGAGAGATGCAGCCTGCCTGTGGTTCTGGTAGTTCTCAGAATCAATTTAATGAAAACGCATGGTGAATGTTGAATATACTGATGCCACTTATTTAGAGTTGCATGTGCTCTTCAGCTCACAATTGTACTGATTGAGACTTAAATGTAGCTCTGCAAGAGTCTCTTGAAAGACTAAATAAAGAAATAGCAAGGCTGAAGGGAACACTTTGTTATCTGTCTATCTATCTATCCATCCATTAAGTAATTTTCTGTAGAGGAGTTGTTAATTTTTGACATACCCTTTGGTTGTTTTTTTGTTTTGTTTTGGGGTTTTTTGTTCGTTGGCTGGTTTTTTGGCAGGCATGGGGGCTTTTTTGGGTTTGGTTTTTTTTTTAGGGGGAAGGGGGGGTTTGTGTGTGTATAATTTGCTTACTTCCTAATTTCAAAGCAAACTGACTTATGTTTGTCAAAGATGCTTTGCATCAGGAGCATACATCCCACCACAAATACCAAGTCTTAATACTCCTGACTGTAATGAGTCTTTATAATACAGGCAGTTATCAGATGGTCCTAGTCAAAAATATGGATATCTAGAGTAGACTCTTGGGAAAAAAAGAGATTTCCGTGAGGTCGCTGTATTGGGAAACCTGGAATCCCAGGTAATAGTCCAGCCTAATGGAATGGCCATAGGTCCTGCATTCCGGAGAAATGAAGTATTGTTGTTAAAAAGGTGTTGATATTGGCTCAGAGTTGCTTAGTTATAGTATGGGAAGGAAATGATGATATTTCTATAACCCTGGTAATGTTTTAACTGCTTCTCTTCAGGAATACTGCAGCAAATCTGGTCTTCTGCTTTCCTTTATAAAGTGATGGATGAGCTGTAGGCTCACAGCAATAAGGGGTAAAGTCTTAACATTGATGACATTCAGTGGGATGCACAGGCAGTAATTGCACAAAGCAACCTCAGAGCAGAGGATAGTTACAGTATGTGTCAGTTTGTTCCCAAAGAAAAGTACAGCTTGGAACAGACCTGGTACAAAGGAATTCACTTTGGCAGGCTCTATCTATGGATCTATATTTGTACTGTGCTGCTTAATCTTCCAGTGCCTTGAGGGGCAACTGAAGGAAATCCCTTTGCTTTCTGACACTATATAAAAGTATTGGATAGTGTTAAAAATTCAGAGCAGGCTTTTCATAAAATTACAGAAAAGGGATTTGAGCAAGGTTAAGGCTGAATTTGTAGCTTATGGGGGAGTGAAGATGGGTATGACCTGTATCAAACTCCATAGAGCATGAGTTTTGTCTACTGTTTTAAATCATTGAACTCACCTGCATCTTGATAGACTGCTATTGTCACTAGTACTTCAGTCTTAGTTGTTCAAGAAGACACAAATGAATTAAGTTGCCACTTGCCATTATTCAGGTGTTGTCTAAAGCAGATTAATGGAGCCTGGTTTACAGAGTTTGTATCATGCTTATTTTGGATCTATTTGCTAGAGTGCCACATTTGTATTAGCTCACTGCACACAGTTGTGCTCAGAATTTATGGCTAATTGACTGGGCTTTTAAAGCTCTGTCTAAAAATATCTGCTCACAGTTTTAGTTCAGAGCTTTCTGTGATTACTAAGGAACTGTTTGTTTGGAAAGTCCAGCCACAAAGTGCTAATAATACATGTTCAGAATTAGGAAAAGAAATAATGTCTATGTTACTATTTGGGCTATTTAATAGTGCTTAATATCTTTATTGACACTGGAGAGATGTTGCAGCACTCTGGTTTGTGTACATGTATGTGGATGGCACTTAAGTTTCTGCTTTTCCTGTTGGTCTCTGCAAAATGAACAGTGCCACATTCTCACAGAGTTGAAGATCTAGGTTTTATATCAAGCCTTAAGAATATGCTTGATCAGGACATCTTAGCTCCTGCTCCAAGGTACTAAAAAGACACGGTTGGGTAGCTGAGCAGTGGTGTTAATACTTCTGTGTGTATCAGTGAAGGGGAAGCCTGGGTTAAAAGGGTTGCTATTTACTGGCCAGACCTTTAGTTGACACCCAGTATTTCCCTGCAAGCTGGTCAACGGTAATATTGAGACAAATAGGAGTGTAATGCTTCCTGTATACATGCAAAGGAGGATATAAACCAGTATGTTTTGTCTTGTCTATTTTATCACTGTCATATTGATTTATTCTGTAGCTATTAAGCTTCCCCCCAAGCTTCCTCTCCTGCTTTCAGTCTTCCTTTTATTTCTCTTGCCCAACAGTGATGAATATGGCAGGATTTGTTGACAGAACTGTTTGGCACTGACAGGCAAGGCTTGTTTAGAGTTGAATTCCCTGAAGACTTTGTTTCTCTATTATTTTCATAAATACCTTCCCTTTTGCTTTTTAGATCACATGTAGATATAGTTTGGCTAGGACCCTGTTCTAAGAGGGTCATGTCCTCTTATGTAATGGAGATAACTCCAGGAAAAAATGAAGCTTTTCTTAAATGGCCTGTAAACTGGAGAGCAGGCAACTCTGCTCCCCCCTTGCATTCCTATAGGCAGGAACACATTAAATAAATTAGAAGGGTAAGAACCAAGTATTTGCCTATGTGCTTGTTTATTCTGTTCCATTTTCCATTTGTGTTCTGTTGACTGTGTGTCCTGGCATAGGTCCGGCTCAGCAAAGCTGTGTGCATTGGCTCTTGGCTGGGAATAAATTCTTACAACAGGGAGACAGACTTCTCTTGCATGGTTGATACTATAGGTACAGTTAATGCTCCAGCGTGTTTGCAGTCCCAAACAGACTGGCATTCCTCAGGAGACTTGTAGATAGATATAGAAGATGAAGAAGGCTAATCTCAGTTCAGTGAAATTTTATGTGCATTATGGCTTTGTTTTATGCTTTGCACACGCTATGAAAGTATATCTTGATCTGATCACTATGCAAGATGTCCCAGAAATAAGGTGCCCAAAAAAGATGGGGTTTGTTCACAGGCCAAAAAGAAGTCAGCATCTGCTTTTAGTTCTTACACTATATCATTGTTGTTAATACACAGGAATAATTTCAAGTGATAATTCCTGTACTTGGCACTGGTGAGGCTGCATCTTGAATTCTGGGTTTTGGGCCCTTCACTGCAAGAAAGACATGGAAATGCTGGAGCATGTCCAGAGGAGGGCAACAAGGCTGGGGAAGGGTCTGGAGACAAGACTTATGAGGAGTGGCTGAGGGAGCTGGGGGTGTAGAGTCTGGAGAAGAGGAGGCTCAGGGGAGACCTTATTGCTCTCTACAACTGCCTGAAAGTAGGCTGTAGCCAGGTGGGGGTCTGTCTCCTCTCCCAGGTAACGAGCAACAGGATAAGAGGAAATGGCCTCAAGCTGTGCCAAGGGAGGTTTACATTGTTAGGAAAAATTTCTTCACTGAAAGGATGGTCAAGCATTGGAACAGGCTGTCCAGGGAAGTGATGAAATTACTGTCCCTGGAAGTGTTAAAAATCCTTGTAAATGTGGCACTTAAGGACATGGTTTAGTGGTGGACTTGGCAGTGCTGCGTTAATGGCTGGACTTGACGATCTAAAAGGGCTTTTTCAACCTTAATGATTCTATGTTCACTGTGAGTCATCCTGTTTGCCGGCATTTTGCATACGCTTCTTCCTGTGTTTGAGTGGCTGACTTTGGGTGGACCAACCTGTCTGGAAGACTTTACTTCCACAGTAAGAGGTGGGTGTAGGTAAATGACCCAGACTTTCTGTCTGTCAGTAATATGCCTGGGACATGTCTGGGTTTGGATAAATAATGAATGCCTTTAGGGGAGAACATGACAGGGAATGTTTGATGTGGTGTAGAGGAGGCTTCAGGATATGTCTAGAGTATGCAAGACAAGTAGAAATGCACTGAGGAAAACAGCTATGTATTCAGCTGCCACTGAGAAAAGATCCTACCAGAACAAGATAAACAGCTTTCTGAGCTCAGTCAGCTGTACCACCTGGACTGGTTGATAATGAAGATTACACATCATCTTCATAAACCACTGCTCTTCAGAAAAGAGTATTTACTTCCAAGTTGTTCCAAGGGACTTGTTTTGAAATTTGTCTTATCTAAAACAATTGAAACACCCTTCATGATCCATGTTTTCAAACAAAACATTTGATTTGTGATTGAGTTAAAGGCGTTAGTCTTTAACCCAAATGTCATCTTTACATTTGTTTTTCTGAAAATGAATCGTAAAACTAATTTTAGTCACCTTAAGACAAATTATTGTATTATTAGAACAAAATCAGAGCTATTGTTACTATTCCAACGTATTTTCATCCTTCTGAACTGACTAGCAAAAATTAGTTATAATACAATACTGGCTGTCACTATTGGCCGTATAGTGGTGTCTAAATGAAAATTTTTGGTTTGACTGCATACGGTTCTTAGTCACTTTTTTCACATTCAGAGGCAATGGGCTTAGAGCAGCTCTGTGAATAACAGTCAACTGGCTAAAACAGCAACCTAACCTAGCCAGGATAGCAGCCTCTCACTCAGGGAAGAAAGCAGATGTTACGGAAAGCAGGGGGAGATACTGGCATGAGACGTGACAGATACAAGCCTTTTTATCACCTTAGAGCCTTCTACTGAAGGCCAGTCTTGGATGCCTTTGTAAATTACTGTGGTGCCTCTCAGGTGACACTGTCTGTCTGTCTGGAACCACTGGCTTGGCCACCTTGTTGTTAAAATGGATTGGAGCACATCAGGCATGTGGCCATAAAAGAACTGTGAGGGTACCTTGGCTGTGCTTCTACAGCTGTTTTTGTAAAAATAAAAGGTACAGCTGTGACCTTCACTAAGGAGTTCTGTCAAACATTCTGAAGAGTCCAGAAAACCATTGGTACCTGCAAGGAGATAAACTAGACAGTATTGGGCACAGAATCAAGGTGAGGGAGATTTGTTCCCTGTTTCTTTTAGAGCTGTCATCCAAAAACTTGTTTGTGAGGAGTCTGCAAACAGCACAGTGTGCATCATGGGCTTAGTCACCCAGCAGCATGTTGCTGTGCATGTTGAGTGGTGCACAGCACCCACCCAGTGCTCATGCTACAGCATTTTATCAATTAGCAACTGATGAGCATATATGACTTATGATACAAGTGGTGTGTAAGTTCTCCTTTTTTTTTTCCTCCCTCTAGGCAGGAAGATCCACCGAGACCTTTTTTGCTGCACTCATGCTTGAGGAGCTCTGATGAAGAAGTAAGATTCCTGCAAAAATGTTCTCAAGTTCTGGTGTATTGTCTCCTACCCTCAAAGGACGTCCAGTCTGTCAGCTTGCGCATAGTCCTTGCAGAAATACTTGCAACAAAAGGTAGATCAAAGATCAGAGATGATTAACCATTTGTACATGTACAATATTAGCCATTGCAAACTTTATTATGTATAAGTCTTGATGCTCTGCTTTTACATTCTAAAATTTAATTTCTGTGATAGCCAGTAAGACACTATATTCACAAAATCAAGCGTGTACTTACTTAATTCTCATGACTTGATGCCAGGCTGTTTATCACATTTCAGGATAAAACACAATTTGTCCTTTCGCATTCTCTATTTTTTCATAGAGGAATACTTTTGCAGCTTTCCTTGGCATTATTTATAGTGATTATATGAATAATTCTGGCCTTTTATATTTCATTCAGATGCATAAACACATCCTTAAATCTGTGGATCCTATAACTGAAGATTGATATCCTATTTGATCCATTATTTTACACTTTGATTTATCCAGTGTGTTTTTTTAAATTGAGGGATTTCTATTTTGCTTTTTATTTTATCAGCCACACTTTGATATAAATGCAGTACACGGTTTTTATGTCACTGTCAAATTCAGAAATTATGAAGTCCCAAGTATATTATGCAATTCAGTTTACTTTCAGTTTTCATTTATGCTGGCCATAATGTCATAACCTTCAGAGCACACAGCATAAAGAGTGAAAACACTAGGAATTTTCCAAATAGAGCTCAGCTTTCTCGATGTACCTCAATTCATCTAATAGAATAACCAGTTTTATCAAGAAGGTATATGCAGTCTCAAATGTACTGACTGGACTTTCTGGACTAAAAGTCCAGAAGACTGGTTTTGGATTTTTTGATTTTTATAAACTTGGATATTTATTTTTGCCTTTTATCTGCAGTTTTCATTTGCAAGACAGCAATTATTCTTCAACATAAGGATTTTGTTTTAAAATATTTTTCTTCTCCAGTACTGAAACCAGTGGTGGAACTGCTGAGTGATCCAGATTACATTAACCGAATGCTACTCAGCCAGCTGGAGTACAGAGAACAGATGAATGAGCATCAGAAGAAAGACTACACATATGCTCCTTCTTATGAGGAGTTCATCAAGCTCATTAACAGCAGCTCTGATGTAGAGTTCCTGAAACAGCTGAGGTATTTAATGTTTCACTGTAGCTCATTTAAAACTAAACGTGTTTCATTTCCAGCCCATTACTAAGAATTGAATGAATTGTGATTTTTCTTTTTAAATTTAAATTTAGATTTCTTTTTGTTTGGTGAAGCAGAGATAGTAAGGATGATAAGCTGCAACATTTGTTAGATCTCTAATGTAATCAGCATTTCAGCTCAGTGGCAGAAAATGTATAAAAGTTCTGCTTAATAGTATTCTGGAGATGACTGTACTGTTGAAAGGGATAAATGCTTGAAATGTATGAAAGGCATACTGGACCCTTCTTTGCAACTTCCCTCAGTGGAGTTAGACGAAATATGTTGAATTTCCACTAGTGTGGATGGTTTTCTTCTCATTGTCTTTATGAGCTATGACTGGCCATGGTGGTCTGGTGACTATGAGCCATAGTGACCCTAGGGACACTGAGCATTCAGAACAGCTTGCTGTGATTCAGTGGCATGGAAAGAAGGGGTTTGTGTTCCAGCACATTTTACCACTGGATGAGAGGTTTTCCTGGACTATTGCAAAGAGGTGTTTCCCAATTACATCCTTCTTAACCATGTTAACGAGCTCTACAGAGTTTGTTAAAAACAGAAAAAACATCACTGAGCTCCTAAGTGTGATGAGTTTGTTTGATGTTCCTGTTTTCTAATGCAAATAGCACCTGTTCACATTCATACTAATTCCACTCCGTCTCATCTCTTTCTCCTTAGATCTTTCATTTAGTATGAGATATTGCCTGCTTGTCCAAGAACCTGTTGTTTATGCTTGCCTTATCTTTAGAGCTGTTTTTCCTCTGATTTCTGATTTATGTGAAAGGATAAGGAACAGCTGACTGGGAAGCGGGGAGCAGAGATGCTACTGTTGTAGATCCCCCTGGATGTCCTTGAGTTGGTTTTGTTGAGCAGAACAAAGCTTTGGAGGACTCTTGAAACCATTTCCGGAGTGTTTGTCCTAAGCTCTTTCCACCAGCCAGAACTGGAAGTTTTTCCTCTTCCCAACTCCTCTCTGTTGCTGCTGCAGGCCAGCTTTTTCTCTTCTCAAATGGCTGCAGCAACATCTGAAATACACATGCATATCGATTACATTTGGTGAGTTCTGTGTCATCTCTTGTGATCCTGAACCTCTATTAGACTTGGCCTGATCAGACCAAGAGATGGCTTACTGGGATGGAGTATGTGGGCTGCATAAATAGCATTATACTTTCTCCTGTTCTTCTCTTTGATTCTGAAACCACTTGCATTTTTGGGACAAGAGAATACATTTAGGTGATGGTGAAATTATTCTGTTGCTTGGCTACTTATTGTTCATCTGTTGTAAAATTTGCTCTTTATTCTGGGACAGTGTGCCTTTCCTGAGTGCAGAAATTAGTCTCTATTAGACTCTGCCTAAAACCTAATTGACATATTTATTAGCATAATCACACTAATGGATCTGTTTGTTTCAAAAGAAACCCAACTCTTATGTTGTTGTTGTTGTTCAAGCACATTAATGCTCAGTGTGTTCTCTTTTTAGCTGATGGGTCACTTCAAATTGCGTTCTTTAATACCAGAGAGCAGGTTTGCTTTATGAAATAATGTACTTTTGGCTGCAGCTACATTTTTCCTTTCTAGTCTGTGAAGTCCGACTGCCATCATCTTGAAATGTGTTCCTCTACACCCTACCAAATGTTCATCAGTCTGAGCTGATCAGTATTTTAATGGAAAATGTCTGAGAAAATTTATCTTCTTTTTGAAGAGAAATAGGATTTGATTTTGGAAGCAGCGTTCTTCCATCCTCTGTACAGAACCGGTCTCTGGGATGATGGTTAAAGAGCATTTCCTTGGGAGAAGGCATTCCTGTTCTCTTTATGCTCCAGCACTGTGGGAGCACCCAGAGAGTAATGCACCAATCTGTAGTCATCTCAAATTTGTGTAGTCCGTTTGGCAAAGCTTTCATGATTAACCAGTGAAAGTTCACAGACTTGCATTAACAAAACCAAACAGTGGTGCCAATATGGATTGGAAAAAAAAAGGGGGTGGTACTTAGTTGTAATTCACAACAATGAGCCACAGGGCAAATCTATAAAGAAGGAGCTCAAGAGGAAGAAACAAATAAGCTGTTGTGCTCTTAGCACTGAGAAGCACAGTAAGAGTCTGTTGGAGTGATGGGAATTGGGAAAATGCTTCCAGTTCTCTTACAGCAAATAAATTACTGGCGTGTTTTACTTAAACAGAGTTTCCCAGTTAGATGCTATTCTGGGTAATTATGCTCATTAAGAATTCCTTTTCTTGGTTTTATTTGGAAATAGTTTTTCAGTGTCCGTTCTAAGCCAGTGCACAGCATTCATGAACTCCAGGCCTCCTCCTGTTACTCGTCATGTTGTCACATAGCATCTTGGTAAAGAGCAGATAAAAGCAGTAGCAATTTTTGGTGTAGGCTTAGCTTTGAGGGAAATTTATCCTAAGGCACTACAGTTGCTGGGAACTCATTTTTTATTAAACATTCCTGTCATGCTTGTCTTTGCAGATTGATTATTATCTGTTTAATAAAATAAAGATAAAATACCTTGCTCAGTTCAAGAGGCCATGAGACATTGATAAACATTTCCTCAGACTCTCGACTGACCGCAGTCCAGAAGGCATGGACTCCTGGGTGCTCCTTGATGTATGCACGTGACAGTACAGGAGGGAAGGCTGATAAGGCATCCCTCCAGACTGATTTCATTAATAGAGGTTTGCTAGACTTTATTGTGATTATAGCCAGGTATTTGTGGTGGGGAAGGCAGGGAAAACCCCTGGCTGGTTCAATGGAAACCTGTGGGTGAAGGGTGTATGTTGCTCTCAGCCAGGAAGGCAGAAAAGAGAGGGAGGCTACGTGGGTCTCCTTGTAAGCAAGTGTAAAGCTCTCTGCTGTGCAAATAGCTCTCCTTGAAAGGATAATAATGGTGCTAGGGTTTTCTAAATCTTGTCTCTCCCAGCTTAGAAGCACTACCTTAAGAAGAAATATTCTATTGATTTTCTGCATTGCTTTTGTGGATTTTTGGAATGCATTCAAATGATGCAGGAACTACTTACTATTAATTCTGGAGATACTTTAGGATTCATAGTTTGTTAGTATCTATAGTGCACTTCTAACATTTGGTCACTTAATCTCTTGGAACTTCACTATTGTTTTTGTGGAAATACCTCTTTAATTTTTGTAGGAAAATTGGGGGAGCTGATGTTTTCATAAAAAGGAATTTGCTGATTTCTGAGGAGCTATTCTGGGGTTATTTTGTTTGCTTTCCTATTATATCTTTACCTTCAGAAAAGCTGAATTTTTGGGGGGAATGGAATGAGAAAAACCAGCAAAGCTTTCACAGAAGGGACCATTGTAAGTTTATCTACAAACATCCTTCAAACTCACTCTTTATAATGTTTCATTTCTTTGATACTTTTCATTAAGGGAGGCAGACTTTTGTTCCTGTATTATCAAGTTTTCACAAAGAGTGTTGTCCCTATGTCTTTGAAGAAGGAAAAGTTAAACTGTGAAGTTTCACCTTCATTTCCCCTCAGACTGAAGTTAACATGGGTTAATTGGAATTCTGCTACAAATAAGGAAGAAAAGGTGAATTTTCACATCAGATGTGAAACATTTACTTTCTCTGTCAGAAGAAGACTAAACATAAAAGACATGCTGAGTTAAAAATGTAGTTGAGAACAAATAGTGATAAGGAAATAAGCTAGATAGTTTTTATTCTGCTCTCAGGATCAGCATTGTATTTATTCTGATATTTATTATTATTACAACAGCAAAAAGTCACTACACAATTCATGGTAAGAAAGACCATTACTACTGGCTCTATATCATCTTTTACTTAAGAAATGAGGGAAATGCGTGAATATAACCAGAGAATAGGGAAGAAGGAAGTAATGTGGATGTGAGGCCATGAAGGGTCCAGTTTATCAAGTACAGTTACTTCTTCAAAGTTAAATTAATACATCACATTTAAAATGTCCTTAGATGTTTACTCACCAACACCACGGAATACCTAGCAGCTAGAATATTTGGAACAGAGTTTCAGGGAGAAAAGGGTCATGGTCTGGCAGTGTAGTTGGGTGGGTATTTCTGTGGTGCAGTGTTGTACAGCACTCCCATTGAGTAGTTGCAGCAAGAGCCCAGTGCTCAGGAGGAACAGACTAAATAGTATCTTTGAGGATGTAAATCGGATCATCTCCCATACTTAAAGTAATACAAAGAAGAGAAAAAAGGAGATGCTGCATTAAGTATTGGTAATAAAAACATGTGAAACCATGAATGTGAACAAATGAGAGGAGATCTGGAAGGAAAAACGTTGCAAGATAAGTGGGAGCTACCTTCCATGTGCAGGTGGTTGTCTGTATCTTGTTTGATAAATTCACGATTTCACAGTTAGCCTACAACACCTGAGCAAGGTGAATGAGTGTCATTGCAGTACATTTACAGATTACATAACCAATACATCAAAAGTCCAAGTGAGCTGCCCTGAATAATTTGGGAAGTCTTTGTCTGAGTGGGGAATTAACTGTGGGAGTTCTTAGGCACCACAACACCACCTTTACTATGGGGCTGTTCTTCCTCTGACGGACTAGGCAAGAACTGTGGTGGTGGTTGGAAACAATCAAAATACAGTAATGGCAAAAGGAAGTAGTCTTAGGAAAATTACAGGTTTTCAAACAGGTTTTCAGGTTTCAATTTGATAATTGAAGAATTTGCTGCAGGAAAAAAAAATCTGGAACTGTAGTGTGAGTGTATGCTGTGTGTGTAAAACTGTGCCTATACAGAGAGCCAGAGACAATCAAAATCCTAAAAGAGTTACAGGAGGCAAGAGAAATGGGGGGAATTGAGTGATGTTGGTGTGAAAAGTTTACGTGAAAGAAGAGAAAATGTTTTAAGGATCAGATGTTCTTTCTTAAATGGAGAGTAAGTAGTCACAGAAATAGCAGCCTTTCCAGGAGGCTTCAGCTTTCGTCTAAGAGTTGACTTGATAGATAGCAAATTCACTGGAATACTTGCTTTCTTACCAATATTAGTAGCTACCAAAGTAAGTGCATTGAGAGGAATTTGAGTGTTACGACCAGAACTTTGACATTTATGAAAGATTTAAGTGACAGTCATTTTCTTTGCTGAGTGCAGAGTATTTGTTAGTTACAAAATCAGTTTTACTTGAAATTCAGTTTGCCAGCTGCATTAACTATCTGCTCTTGTGTAGTATAGTTTTAGGTGATAAACATGTTTTAATTATTCCTGGAGTGTAGTACATTGGTGTTTTACATATTTTAGTGTAATTTTTTTCTTCTCTGAATTTATATATGCTCTGTATATGTATTGAGTGGATTAGCTGGAAGAACCTTACAGACAGTTCTTTTCTTTAAAACTGAAGTACCATCCTGGTTTTCTACAGAAAACTTGTATTTAATGTTTAGAGTGTGACTTTATATTGTGTTTACTGAACATTACCTGTCTATGCAGTGCCATCAGTTGAGAGAAGAGGGCAGTGTTATTGTTAGTTGGATGTTTCCTTTTTGTTTCAAGATAATCTGTTTTTCCTACTCCATGTGCACCCTGCTCCTTAGGTTGCAGGTATACTGAGAAATTAATCTGTTTCCAGGTAAGGAGAAAGTAGAAGTATTTTGATTTTTTTTTTTTTTTAATTAATTCTTAAGTGTGCTGTATGAAGATCACATTGTAAAAAATTAATGCCATGTTTTTTTTCTTCTCTTCTCTCTCTTCACCCTTATTCCCTACTGTTTTTAAAATTAGGTATCAAATTGTAGTGGAAATAGTTCAGGCAACCACAATCAGCAATATTCCCCAAGTGAAGAGGCAGAAAGGTAAGATTCCATTTTTAAGTCACATCTGTTGTTTTCATTTTGAAAAGCTGTTTGAACTCCTGCCATACATATGCAATCAGTGTGTGTGGGTTTTTTAGACAGATTTTAGGAATGCTATGCCTTTAGCATTTTGGTTCTGTTTCATTTGTCTGAATCTTCCAGAAGCTTGCACGGTACAATTATCCCCCACCCTGTCTTCATCTAAGCTGATGGATCATGAGAAAGGTCATATCTATGATACACTTATTTTCAGAACTTGCTGCAACGAGGATTTCTGACATTACAAATTCGTATGCTGAGAATCATATTTCCGCTTTCTTTTTCATACAATCTGTTCTTCAAAGTCTGTCTGTTCTCTTTTCAAAACTCAGAAGAAGGAATGATACAGCATAACTATTAGACTTTTTTGACTCTTCATTGTATTATGTTTTTGAGTTGCAATAAAGAGTGCTCTTAAATCCTTCTGCAATGATTTGACAAGGTTTGCCTTTTTAAAAGCAGTGCATGTTATAGTTGTACTTACATTTATTATATGTGCTACTTTTTATGTAAAATATATATATTTCAAAATATGTAAAAACTGAGGCATATCTTCTTCAGGAGATGATCTTAATGGCAAAATTACAGACCAAATCATTGCTTAGGCAGGTATACCTAAGTTGTATCAATGCATAATAGAAAGGCAACAGATAGTAAAATTAATTTCTTTACAAATAAATCCAAAAGATTTTAGGTTCTCATGTAATCTCTATCTCTGAAGTTAAAAAAACCCTTTTCTAGATCCTTGTATCAGAAAGGAAAACTTTAAAAAGTGATTCAAGTGTAATGAAAAATGCAGAAACAGAAAATGGACATGCTGTGGGGTGGGGAAATTTTGGGCAATCTGAAAAGCTTGAGGTCCATGCTCAAGTTTCAGAAAGTATAAGGTTGTCAACACTGATAATGCTTTTTGTTTACACTCTAAAATAGAGCTAGATGTGCATTCCAGTAGGATATCTTGCTTGTATCAAGCCAAGATAAAAGGAAAAGTAGGCTTTGGTTTTTATTCAAGTGTACATTATAGAAATAGATATTAATAGTTTTCAGATGAAAAGTAATTGAATGGAAAGTCTGTTTCATAAAGTAATAAAATGAGAATAGAGAATTTAACTTTGAGAACATTATGAAAAATCAAATCTTGCTAAGCCTGTATTTCCATTTGTGCTACCATTGGTCTTTTTGAGACAATAATTGGTTTGGGGAATATTTTCATACAGTTTAGGTTCTTACAATTAATTATGTATTAATTAATTTTCCTCTATCTCACTTGAGTTTATCTGTTTTTTTAATCTACTTTTCTAAATCCTGAACAGAAGATATTTCTCTGTAGCTACAAGTGTCTGGTACTGCAGAATAGATAAAAAAATATTATAGACCTGGTGGTATGTGATAAAGTTGATTCTGCATTTTTATGGGCTCTTGATTTCTACCTGTACTAAAAAAAAAAAGATCAAACAGAAAATTCACTAGCTAGTGCACTAAAGTTTTGTGTTATGCTATGGACTTTTATTTTTGGTTTATTCCTGTGGTAACCTTGTATATCATTTAAGGGTTGATTACCACTGCTGGCTCTGTTAGCCCTTGGGACTACTGGGCTAACCCTTTTGTTCATTAAATAGCCAGTGGTTATGCACATTGTCTGAAGAAGGTGATTTTTTTTTTTTTTGCTTGACACATATGAAACAGTATGCCCAACAGAGGCATGCAATACAATCTTTTTATAGTTAGCACAAATTTAGGGCAGATTTATAATTTCAGTTATTCCACTCAGGTTTTTATTTTCAGGCTCTATGTATGTACAATAAACTTCTAAGAGGGCTATCAAAACTGTCGAGGGGTAAAAATCTAGTTCTGAGGACTGTTTTGTGCCTTATTTTTCCTAAAGGAAATGGAGACATTTTACCTAATGTGGTAATGAATCTAATATGCTCCTGAATTTTAAAAAGAAAAGGTTAGAGAAAAAAGCTGTGGTACCTTCCTTAAAACAAACCAAAGTCAACAAAAAAGCCAAGTACAACTCACTGCTAACATAAAGATTGTTGAAATCTTGTAGAACAGATGACCACGTTACTTAGCATCACGTTTTGATGTTTCCCTTTCTGGATGCTACAGCATAATGCTACCCCTGGATTTAATGGTGAATAACTAAATGTAAGCTTTATGCAAAATGAAAGTGTGTTTGCACAATCTCATTCTATCTTTCTCTTTCAATCTTTTCATGCAGCACATGGCGCATACCTGCAGTGATGTGTGAGCATGGCAGTTGGACATATAGAACAGTCTCTCCTTCTGCTGCTAGTAAATGAGCTCTTGCCTTCTGTGTCATGGGCGTCTCTTAGCTTTGACTCCAGCCTGGCGAGAGATAGTCTTACTGATAGCTATTTCCTTTTGCCTGTGGCAAAGTTGAGTCCTGAAAATGTAACCGCTTCTTTAGTGCCTGAGTGTTCAACAAGAGCAGCTGAACTCTGGCTGGCCAGCATTCTGTTGAGCCTAATGTCTGCCCTCAGACTGTAAGAATAGAGCAAGTGTAGATAGTATGTACATGGATATAGAATCATAGAGTGGTTTGGGTTGGAAGGGACCTTTAAAAATCATCTACTCCAACCCCTGTGCCAATGAGCAGGTACATCTTCAAGTAGACCAGATTGCTCAGAGTCCCATGCACCTGACCTTGAATGTTTCCAGGGATGGGGCATGCACCACTTCTCTGCAGCCTGTTCCAGTGTTTCATCACCCTTATTGTAAAAGACTTACTTCTTTTATATAATCCAAATTGTCCCTCTTTTGGTTTAAAAACATTGCCCCTTTGTCCTATTGCAACAGGCCCTGCTAAAAAGTCTGTCCCCATCTTTCGTACAGGACTCTTTTAAGTACAGAAGGACTGCAATCAACTGCAATCGACTGAATCGACTGCAAAACCTTCTCTTCTATGCACTGAACAATCCCAGCTCTTTCAACCTCTTTTCTTGGGAAAGGTGTTCCATCCCTCTTATTATCTTCATGGCCCTCCTCTGGACCTGCTCCAACAGGTCCATCTCTTTCCTGTGCTGAGGTCCCCAGAACTGCATGCAGTACTCAAGTGGGGTCCCACATGACAGCAGTCTCACCCTCCATCAGTTTGAGTTATGGGAGCTTCCTGAGGCAGTGTTTTCAACAGAAGAAGATATAACAAAAAACCTGAGGAGCAGTTAGTGTAGCAGAGGTGGCCAAAACTCTGCAGTAGTGAGTGCTTAGCTACTATTTATACTTTGCTTAGGAGAAGAAGTGTTGTACAACTGCGTAAGTAGCAATAAGTATGCTGAGCAGGATTATGGACCTTTACTATTGGTTAAGGAGACTTAATTAAGCCTCTAAAACTGACCAAAAATATTTATTTTTTCCAAAAAGATTCAGTATCTATTATTAGAGGATGAGTAGCCTGAGAACTGGGGTTCAAACTGATGACTTCTCATACGAGCTACAGTTACCAGACCTTTTTACTATTTTATCTGGTGATACCAAAGTATGCATTTAATGTTGGTGCCCAGTAGGGTTGGAGAGGAAGGCTTGTTGCTCAGTAAGGACAGGGTTCTTTATACTTTTTTACTAGTGCTGGTGCCACCTATTGGCAAAATATTTAGCTGTTAAGACCCTCTAATAAAATAAGAAAGTACTTTAAAGTACTTCTAGACATCATTGTATTAAATCCTCTATAGTTAAAAAATGCCATGTTACAGGGTTTTTTTTCTTTTCAGATTTCTGTCACTTGAATCTTCTGGCATGTGAGCATAAGAGAGCAAACAAAAATGTACAAAAACATCTAATTCATGTTAAGCAGTAAGTTTTGCATTTGACTCCCTGAGAGAGTCAAAGGTCTAGAAAGTTGAGACACAAAGTAATTTGAGAGGTTTGCAGTATGATGCCAGTTCTGGCTGGATGATATAGTTTCTGTGGCCAGGAGAATTGCTTTTGGCCGTTGCTAAAGTTGAATAAGAAACCTAATGCAGCATTATTGTTTCCTGAGGCATAGATAGTTTATTTTGGAGCAATGCAGGCCACTGTAAATAGAAGCTGTTACCTTGCATGCTGACATCACGCTGCTTCCCTCATTTACACTGGCACAAAACCACAGAATCTGGTGTGTACATGTATCTGCCATACTTCTCCACTTCTCCAGCAGTGTCTTCCTGTGTATCTTCTTCCACAATGGTCATGATCACTCAAGCAGTGACTGTAGGAGGTGGCTTGGTTTTGGTGGTAGTTTTGTTAGGGTTTTTTTTTTTCTTTTTTAAACTTGTGTTTGATTTTTTTTTTTCCTATTCGTATTTTCAGATGGTACCCCTCCCTACAATGACATGTGCTGTGGTTAGAAGAATCACATCCTTCTACACCTTTAACTGTAAACCATTCTCCTCATCTTACCTTTTGATAAGGATTCCTTCTAAGTGCTGAACCAAATTAAAATTTAACCTATATTTTAAGTATTTTAGTTGTTCGTTGGTTTGTTTTTGTTTTTTTTTTTTTTTACAAAATCTATCTTATCTGCTAAAGATTTTGAAGGACTCTAAATGCTTATCTAAAAATGTTTACTACATTTTGATCTATTAAAGCAGTTTGTAAGAGGACAAATACCTGGATTGGGCATTGTAACATGAATGACAGATGATATGCAAGTTTCTAGAAGCAAGAGTAAATCTTAATTTTTGTAAAGAAAAGGTTTCAAAAACACCAATCAGGAAATAGCAACAAAAGTTGCTATAATAACTTGATATTTGCTGTAACATGAATAAGAAACTGTTTAAATACACTGGTTCTAATTTGAACAGACAGATTTTTGTTTCTTCTCATACTGAGAATGTATTACAGGACCCTATAAGAATTTTAGCAAGGTTCTCTTTTTACGAGCTTCTTCTTAAAACAAACCCAAAAATGCATGAAGGCCTGTACCTTGTCTAAGGGCAACGCAGAGCAAATCTCTCAACAGATGTTTTTTTTAAAGGATTTTTTGTAAAGGGATTTGTTTGATTTGCCTTTTAATTTTCTGTGCCCTTCTGCCTTACACATGACTTCACAGCATGACTGGAAACCACCCTTGGATGACTGGATGGGACTGTTTTTCAGTCACTACAGTGTAATCGACCCCAGGGCATCCCTGTTGAGGAAACTGCTCATTTTCAAGCAGGGATTGTGAGACAGATCGAATAAGCAGCCATTTCTGTGAGGAGAGATGTGCTGCGTTGTAGCAGAAGATTTCTCCTGCTGAGCCTTCCCACTGTGTGTCTAGATACTTGCTTTTATAAGCAAAGCTGACAAATGGCACTGACACAACTGTCTGTGAGCAGGCCTCTCAGGTGCTATGGTTCTGAAAGAGGCTTGAATGTTCAACTGTAAAAAGGGACTTTTAAAAAAAACCTGGGGCTCGAGGCTAGCTTGGTTACGTGGGTTGTGATGTGTGCGTTTTGTCAAGATGATGATTTAGAGTGAAGTAAAATGGATACTTGTGTGTTCCAGTGGATTACAGATGCTGTGTAACTTAATTATATCAAAACTATATTATGATTCCTCCGCCTGACCTGCATCCTCCACACAGGAATAAACATTCATGCGCAATTATTTTTGCACAGTTTTCTGGCAAGGCTTAAAGAGCTGACATTGTGCCTGCATGTCGTGCTCAAGCAGTAAGTGTGAAGGAAATCCATGTGGATGAGGGTAAAGGCTACAGATTCTGTGGTACATTTATTTGTTTTTATTTGTGATTTTCAAATCAAGTTTATAGAGAAAATTTTTCTTTCTGCTCCTGAGATCCTTTGTGTCTGCTAGTGATGATAATTCATCTTGTCCTCAGTTGGTTTGGAGAGATGCTGATCAGTGGAAGAGGGAGGGAAGAGGCTGACTGTTCAGATAGATGTGGCCAGAGGAGATGCAAGGACCTGCCGACAGAGGCTGTGTGTGGTGGATGTTATTTTACTGTATAGTACATACTGACTCCCATGCTCAGATTTACCTTACTGCCACTTGACTTTTTATTTTTCTCAGCTGTGGCTGTGAGTGGGAGGCTGTGTTGTACTATGCTTTGCTAATGATCAGTGCCTAACTTGTCCATGATCTCCCTGTAAATCCCTTTTCCCAGATCTGTTTGTGGAAGTGTTTGGGATTTAGCCCTTTTTTTACTCAATCTCTTGTCCACCCACAGGAGAGCTGGTTTTCCCTTTGCGCTGGACCATGGGCAGTAGAAGAACCATGTGTGCTATTCCTAAAAGTTCTGCTCTTGCAGAATTGAACAAGTGCTTTACCAGGCTTATGTAGGCTTTGAAAATGTGTTTATTCAAAGTTTCTAAGAGTTGGAGGAGGTCTGTAAAGACTTGTAAGTTATGTACATAAGGTTACAGTAACTGTTTACAAGAAAATGTTAAATCTATGTTCGCTACTTAAATACTTCAGCACGGCATTTAGGAGGCCCTGGATGTGCTTAACCTGGCTCTTGGAAAAAGTCTTGCAGAAAAGCTTATGATGGTGAGCATGTGTGTTGCTCCCCTGGTGACAGGTCAGGTTGGTCAGTGTTGTTTTACATGCTGCCTGGTATCATGGATCTGTAGTACTGAAGCTGTAAAGGAGCAAGAACTTGTACTTTCTGTTTTATTCATGCTTTTGCCATTTGTAACTCTGCAGGTAAAATGAGAAATCTCGGCCTTTTGCTGGTACTTATTAAGAGAGGGGACGGATCATGCAGGTCTAAAATACAATTAAGCTTCCACTTTAAGTAATTTTTCATTATTCTTGTGTATCCTTCAGTGTGCTTAAGGGTTACAAAGTTTGAGTGACATCTTTTGGCATGATGATTTGGAAGGCCCCGTATTCTGACTGAAAAATGGATGGTGGGAATAGGTACTGCAGTTTGA
This sequence comes from Falcunculus frontatus, assembly GCA_013398115.1. Classification (NCBI taxonomy): domain Eukaryota; kingdom Metazoa; phylum Chordata; class Aves; order Passeriformes; genus Falcunculus; species Falcunculus frontatus. The sequence goes on from VZRV01005553.1 coordinate 1,324,187, forward strand.
TGTATTTAATACATATAAACTTGCTCAAGTAGCAAAGCCACCACAGAAAAAAAAGGAAAAAAGAAGAGCAAAGAAAGCTAGGTCTGAGAAGTCACTTTTCAGAAATTGTTTTGGTGGGCTCTAGGATATGCTTCTGGGGATATACTTCTAGCTTAGCTCAAATCAAGGTAGTTATGAGTGATTTAGAAGAAAATGCTGAAGCTTTGTCAGAAATCACTGCAGATATGCAAAAATGCGTAGAATAAAACTATTTGCACAGGTAGCATAGCTTTGATTACTTGGTAACTTGAGCTCATTTGTACCATTTGCATTTTACTGTTGTTTGGTGCAAATTGAATTATCTACAGCTATGGATTGATAAGCAGAGTTTGAAATTCTGCTTTTGGAACTAATTGCATTTGGTTGCCTTTAGGAGAGGTACACAGTACCCCTTTGGGATTTGAAGTTCCTTCATGTCCTGTCAAAATTTGCCCAGATAAGGAGAATTATTTTGGAGGAAGTCAATAAAAGACACTTTGCTCCTTTGGAGATGGAGGCTCTGTTCAGTTGCTGCTGGTAAATGTGTGTGCAGCTCGTAGGGAGGAAGTGCCAACGTAGCATATTTCTTTCCTTGGTGATGAGGAGTGATTTTTGTTTGTCTTTGAATTTTTTTTAGAAACATACCCAAACTGTAAAGTTGTTACTAGTTAAAAAAATATTACTCAAAGGATGCTTTTTCCCCCCCTTGCATTGTGGTGAAACAGTGTCTTAGTAGCATATATCTACTTCTTTTCCATTTGTTGAAGCTCACTGGTGGGTATGTGAATATATGTGTGCTTTTCATTTTGTGTGTTTCTGGTTTTATTTGGTTTATGCAGTGATACCTGAATGTAGTGAACATCCTCTTTGATGACGTTCAGAAACGGGAAAAATCACTCTTAATTCTGTCTCGGTATTCTCGTGATGGTGGAATCAGACAAGAATAGATTAAAAAGAGAAGTCTTTATAACTTAAAATATCTTTTTGATTGTGCTTAATGTGAAAAAAGCCGTTAATTATGAAAAGAACAGTTTAGATCTGAAAATCTCTAAAATCTCAAAAGGAAATTAGGGTTAGGAGAAAAATAGTGATCTACCTAACCTTCTCCAGTTGAGCGGAAAATGCTCCTCCTGATTTCTGTTAGCTTATCTTTCATAATTTGGAAGAGGGAAGTGATGCTCAGTCCATACTTCCACGCTGCCTATTCTGCACCATAGCACATTAGCCACATTCTGTGCTACTCTGCTCTTCATCAGCCTCTTGTTTACTTGTGAAGGACGTCACTGCGAGGCTTTCACGGTGACTAGTCCTGTTTATCCATGGAGCAGGAACAGGCTGGCAGTGTGATCTTTATCACTGCCCTGAGTGATTCTTGGGTGGAGTGGCTCCTTTTGGATATGAAGAGCTGAGGTAAATGTTTTTGAAGGATCTCTGTTAAGAAAGGAAATAATCACTGGAAACGGTAGGCTCATTAATCTCTCCTGAAGGCCTGCTGCAGTCACAGGATGGTAAGACTTCAGGTAAAGCAGACATGCATACTTTGAAAACCCTTCAAGAATGCCTTGTTTGCACCAAGAAGGGTACTTTTGTTTTAAGAAGGCTGAATGATCATTGCATTGAACTGTTTGTGGTTTTTAAAAAGTGTGGGATTTCAAGTATGCATTTTGAGCCCAAAGCATTTAAACTATTGAGAGAATTGGGAGCTTGTAAAAAATCATCTTAGAGTCAAGTGCGGCAGGGAAAAGGATTTAATCTTCACTTTAAACTTCTATTCCTGTATTTGTAATAGCTGTAAATGTTTTGATTTGAGGGAGAGCAGTCTTTTGTCCTTAAGGTCTTTTCCTTTCCTTTTCTCTCATTAATACTGGTACCTCTGTTTAGGGAACTGAAACACTAAATTAAATGCTCTGTTGACTTCCCTGTGGAGATAACATGCCGGGAAAACAGATGGCCTTTTTTTTTTTTCTTTTTGTAGTAAAGTAATTTTATCACTTGCTTCAGTGAGTATCATCTCTTTAGTTCACTATTATATGGCAGCTCAGATGCAAATGATACTCATCCATTAAAATATTAAGAGTATTTGTATCAGGAAGTATCCCTACCAACATAGATACATGCAGCAAATCAAATGAGATTAAAAATATGGGAAAAGATAATGGGAAAATATGTGGACTCAATTATGTGTAGAACTTCAGGGAGCTCCGTGTACCTTGAGTTGTCCTTCAGTATGTAAATGACAAAACTTAGAGTTGCATGCAGTACTTACATGTGGCTTTGAGGGGGAAATAAAAGGGTAAAAACAGTCGTAGAAGGAGAAGTTGACATAATGCATTAGAAACTTGTTTAAAATAGGTATTTTAAATAGTTTCTGAGAGATTTCCTTTTTGCTGTGTATGCATTCACAAACCTAACTATGCAGTTGTTTCTTTACAGCAACTCTTGTGAAAATTGAATGCTGTTTTTATCTACATGATTTTGCTAGCATTTAATATTTTGAAAACATAGTAGAGTAGATCTTTACTATTTATCCATGAGCAATCAGGTAATCCAGAGCCAATACAAGCCAAGTACTTTGCTACTGAGTAATAGCTGCAGCCCAGAAAAGCATGAGTGTTATCATTGAGCAAGAGGAAAATAAAACCAGTGTATAAATGTGAATCAGTTGCATCCTGCAGCTATTAAACATGATTTCCACACAATAGGGTTTTATATCTGCTTTATCTGCTGCTTCTTTTTTTAGATCCTGGTAATTAGCTGAAGAGGCTGGAATGTAGAATACACAAACATTACACTGGTTATTACTAAGTCTTATTCAACTGACTGTCATCTTCATGTTACTTTACTTTTTAATAGTACTGTGCAGTCTTGATGTGGCATTCAAAGATTTTTTTTTTTTTCTTAGTCATCTGACCATTTTGAGGGAACTTCAGTCAGTTGTCTGGAGGGGATATTGTGTGATGTGCTGTTCACAGCAGGCACAAGAAGTTTGGGTTTGCAAAGAAGATGTGTGGGAATCTGTCATACTGGGCTGGGGGAAGAGAGCGCAGTCCCTCGTGACTCCAGGCATTCAGTGCTGTGGTACCTAGGCCATCAGCTCCACGTGTTATCATATGCCATGGCTGTAGGTAACTTCCTAATGCTGTCTGATAAATGTACTTCCTGTAGTAGAGGTCTTGGGCTGTGTCTTCCAACAAACTATGAAAAGAGCTGAAGGGGTCAGGTTTTGCTATGCATTTGAGTAAGTTTTTTTTTTCTCAACTCTTTTGTGTAAACCCCTGAGTTATCATTGCAGAATGTTTCAAAATCATCGTTCTGTTTCAAATACAAACTTGCCAGTATCTGTACTGTTGAGCATAGTTTATTCATGAGTGACAGATGTTTTGATCAGATAGGTCACAGAGGCAGTGGTATAATGATGTTTTCATGTCGTAAAATACTGTCTCTGATTTGCTTTTCACAGAAGCAATGGTACAATGACGTTTTCCTGTTGTAAAATACTGTCTCTGATTTGCTTTATTCTTAGATTCAAAAGGAAAAGAAACTGCAGCAATGAAAGCTGACCTACTAAGGGCTCGCAATGTGAAGAGGTATATTAATCAGCTGACAGTGGCAAAGAAGCAATGTGAGAAGAGAATAAGGCTCCTGGGAGGCCCTGCTTATGATCAGCAGGAAGATGGCATTTCTGATGAAGGCGATGGCCCTCCAAGTCAGAAGGTATAAATCGCATTGTCTGAAGGTCATTCTAAATGTGTTAGCACTGGGTCATGTTACCTCACTGTCGTTAATCCCTCCCTTCCCCCAGGAGTCAAGTACAAATTAATTGCTGCATGGTTTATTTACCTTGGGAAAAGATTACTGAAGTACCCAAAAAGACACACTGGTCGCTTAGCTTGGAATATTGCTCAATGTGAAACTTCATAAAGGATCGAGTGGCTTGTAACCACATGTGATTTTTCAGACATACCACATGTAGGGAGTTAATAAGGACATGGTAGCAGCCTTTATGAAAGTAGCACCTTGCTTTCAAATAGTCGATTGCCAACATATGTGCAATATTTCTTTGGCCCTCATTATATTCACTTTAGGAAATGTGTGGGTTTTGAAAATACTAAATTATTCAAAAGTAAACACTTATGGAAGGCAATTGACAAAATTCAGGGCAGTTGTTGCAGAAAAACTCTGGTAAAGCTGCTGTGACTGAATGCTGCTTTTCAATACCACTGTAGTCTGGAATTAGAAATAACTACTGTTGTGTTGGCCAGCATCTACAAAAATAAAATGACTACTTAGCTTTGCAAATCTTTAAAAATTTTAGTGACTTCTTTTGTAATCTACTCTGTTCCCTTTGGGCAAAGCACAGTAGCTGATGTATTCAAACGTGAAAGAAGATTTTATGTTTTTCATGTAGTAGAAGATAGCTTATCTCTTTATGCAGGGATCTTTAATTTTCATTATGGCCTTATAATAATTCTAACTTAGTAGCATATTAGAAAAATTAGTATAACAGAGAAATAGCTCCTACTTTTTGTATTTTGTTTTTCTTGAGTAAAGTTTGAAACAGAGTTATTCCCTACTCCCTACTTGTCCTTAAAGCATGATTTCAGATGGTGTGTCATAGATTGTGCCAAGGCAGTCCTGATCTCTTTCCTGAAGTTGGGTGTAGCAAGAGGTGCCAAGGAGAAAAAGAAAGAGGGGAGCATGTGGCAGCACTGCATGAGCCAGTGATGCCACTTTTGATGCCTGCTGAGATGTTATGAACTTTTCTGGATAGATACATGGTGACATAAGATTGCTCAAGAATGGAGTCCAGTAGTGAAGATGCATTTGATAGGGGCAGGGATTGGTCAGGAGTATAATAAAATATAATACTGTAACTAAAATCAAAGGAATTCCTGAAGCCGACCTTGCATGTTTTCTAAACCAATGGAGTTTTTCAGTGGGAGTTGCTGACCTGGGGTTATATCCTGCAAATATACCAATGAGCAGCTCAATATTGAGTTAATGGTACTATTAATAGCAAGAATGACTTCTTGCACAGGCATTTGTTGTGGTGATGGTGAAACCAGTGGGATCTGAGGCAGTTATTTCTTCTACGCTTTTGTTGTTTCTGTGATTAAGCGCTAGAACTCCTCTACGGTCATGTCAGCGTAGAAAATAGGAAAACTGCTTCTCTCTTCTGTTGTCCCCAGTTCTCCATTGTCAGCAAAGAAGCTGAGGGAGGCTGATTGAGAGATGGAGGCCATGCTGTCCCCTTCTGAGCACAGAAAAATGCCCAGGGCTTAGCTGAGGAAGCAGTCTTTTTTCACTGTTGCTTCTTCCCATCCTCTTCTAGCATTGTGGTAGCTGCAGTCTGGGTTCTTATTTCAAGGCAGCCAGTGTTATTTTGGATGTTGGCCCTTCCTATTTGGGCAGTATTGACTGAACACTCGGGCTCTTTTCTAAGCAAAAGGGAAAGGTGGTGTTTGGGATTTAGTAGATAGAATATATTGGTATGTTGCAGCTGATGACTTCTTAGAGTATGGTTGTGCCAGCTTTTCTGTTCAGGTAGCATCTAAGTTGCAGAACTACTAACTTCTGTAGAAGAAACTGTAAGTTTGCCTTCCTTTCTCCAATTTGCATGAAATAGGTCAGAAATGGGCATTTACTGATGGTGTTTTGAATTAGTATTTTATGTAAGTATAGTGCAGAAGCTTGAATACATTATTAACTTCGGGGAATTTTTGGTACTAGTTGAACCAAGAGTTGACTAGTGAACTAAACTCATGTTTTGATTTCACTTATGCATCCTATAGAAAGCTTTTTCTTGACTGCAGTAGTAGGGGAGTAATGGCATTGCTGATACAAAGTCTTTAATGCATGTTCTGATTATGGGTTTATATGTGGAGATGGATTATTTGGAGCTGTCAATGTTCTGTTTGATTATGCAGTCTTGCATTTTTTATTCGTTTGATTTTGTACATGTTTCACTCACCTAATTTTTCTGAATCCAGATTCTCTAGGGAAATGTAAATATGTGATTTATAATCAAATGCTTATAAGCAAACAAACAAACCACAGCTACTTTCTGAATCTGAATTCTGTCATTGCCTCTGATCTTGATTTAAACTGTGCCCATGGTGTTAGATGTGTTTTCAGAGAAAATGCAGTTTGAATTAGTGTAATATATAAAGCATCTCTTACTAGTCAGTGCAGTTTTTAGTCCTTATTCTTAGAAACTGTGCCTGCACAGTACTGCAGTAATTAGTTGAATTCTTGTTGTCTGTGTTTATTCAGTGAAGGACTTTTTTCCTCTGTTGTGCTGAGCACAACAGCCACACCACCTCGTCTGAGAGATTTGATGTGTGGAGTCACAGCATCTTCTTAGTGGAGCTGTTTTGTAAATTGTGGGTTCTAGGAGGAGGTCTGAAGATCTGACCCTTAACTAGCTGTGAAATAGCAAGGAAACTGTCTAAGTGTATTTTGATGTGGAACCAGCTCATGTTCACAATCCAGCTGATGAGGACTAAGATGAAACTCCTGCAGAAGACCTTGCTTCCACTGCTTCTGTGGATATATGATGATTTAACTGGTGACTTACCAGATTTTCACTGTGATTTCTGAGCTTCGGGTTGTAAGATCATGTTATGTCAGGATACATCATGGTACAGAATTTGGGAATATTAAGAAAACAAGCTTCAGTTGTTGTTACCCTATTGCCTGGTGATAGGTTTTCTTATGACAGAAGTATGTTTGTGAACATGTGAGTCTCAAGGCAGGGACTTTTACATTAGTGTACGTGCAGTAAAATAGGTACTGTATGTGGTTAATATACCTCCTGATACTTAAATAATCGTTGCATTTAGTTCACCTACTGCCGTATGTGACAGAGACAGTCTTCTGATGACTTGCCTCTTTTTAAAACATAACAAGATGAACACAGGCTTAAATTTCAGTCAATATACAGACAAAGCATTAGTTAAGGGTTTTTTAAAATGCAACTTGGAAAAAGTTATTTATCAGTATTGGTTTTTACATTCCACTTATTCCTAGCTTTTACAAATTAAAAAAAAAAAATGGGAAAAAGTCCAAAGCAGCAACCCGAAGTCCTGCAGTCTGACTGGATGCTGTTATCCCAGAAGAAAACTTCCTCTAGTGACCCAAATGCTGTTCATCCCAACTATCTGCAGTGCTGTTACCGCCTTTATTGGGGTTATTCATTTTAGGTCAATGTGGTTGTAGTGAATGGGAATCTGGTGTGTTGCAAAGAAATATAGTACAGTGCACCTAATCTGTACCTGGTGCCTGTGCAGACCTAAATTAACTAGTTGTTCTATGTTCCTGTCCAGAGAGAGACTGTGATTATCTTTAGGGATTTAACAAGACCAGGTCTCTGCTCTGTAGGGCCAGGGATAAGTCTCTTTTGTGTGCACATGCTAGGGATGCTGATTAAAGCACCCCACTCAGGGGAAAAAAAATAGAAAGCCTAACCCTTTCCTAGTCTTAGGCAGAGCCTGTGACCAGCTGTGATATATAAGTTACCTACCTTCCTGTTGAAGCAGGGAATTGCTGTGGCAACAGCAAAGCATCTGGTTTTTCCAAACCCGGAAGCTGCTCTTGAATTAACAGGATTTGAAGGGTTGCTGTGGAGGCTGATAATTCTAAGATTATATCTGCTAACTGGATATTAGATTTGAGGGTGTCCACATGCCCTAATGCCTGCGTATGTGTCAACATAGCTTAGAGTTTTGTGCTCTAATCCGTGGTGATACTGAATCATAAAATGATCTTTTGCTGAGGATTACAAATTACTGCAGAACTTCTTCTTTAAATTGTAAAAAGAAGGAAACGCCACAGAATAGTTAGGTGCCAAAAAGGACTGTGGTGGTTTCACCCCACACAGCAGCCAAGCCCCACACAGCTACTCACTCACTCCCCTGCCAGCAGGATCAGGGAGAGAATCAGAAGGGTAAAAGCCAGAAAACTCATGAGCTGAGATAAAGACAGTTTAATAGGGAAAGCAAAAGCCACACACACGAGCAAGGCAAAACAAGAAATTAATTCCATGCTCCCCATGAGCAGGCAGGTGTTCAGCCATCTCTAGGAAAGCAGTGCCCTGTCACATGTAACAGTGACTTGAGAAGACAAATGCCATCACGTCCCCCCTGCCCTCCTCCTTGTTCCCCCTAGTTTACATACTGATCATGATGTCATATGGTCTGGAATATCCCTTTGGTCAGTTGGGGTCACCTGTCCTGGCTGTGTCTCCTCCCAGCCTCCCATACACCCCCAGTCTCCTCTCCAGTGTGGCAGTACAAAAAGCAGAAAAGGCCTTGGCTCTGTGTAAGCTCTGCTCAGCAATAACAAAAGCATCTCTATGTTATCAACCTTGTGTTCAGCACAAGTCTAAAACATAGCCCCTGCCAGCCTCTGAAGAATTTTAACTGTACTCCAGCCAAAACAACCACACATGCATTTTATGATTTTCACCTCAAAACTAAAACCCTCTCGTGTCTATCATTGTTCCATTGAAGCTGTAACATAATGTTTTTAGTACAGCACTTGTAACATACTTAATAATTCCAGGATACTCCAGACTTACAGAAAAATGAAGAAAACATTTGAGAGGTCTCATTATTGCAAGAGAATAAGCTTTTCTGCCAATTAATTTTTTTTTCAGTGTTCTAGTTTGCAAGGTATCTATGAGGAGATTTGTGTAACACTGTTGCTAGGCACCACTGCTTTGATTACCATGGGGCACTGGTGCAATGGGCCCTTTGTTAGGTGGGAGAGATGGTTGCACTTGCCTTGCTCCCTGCAGCAGCACATACCCCCAGTTACTTTTGACAGGGGGTTGTTTACTCTCCTTGTTAGTTACTCTCCTTGCTGGCAGCCAGAGTGGGTGTACCTTGGATAATAGAGGCATAGAGACCAAGGCGACCTCTCACTCAAGAAATGACAGCGCATGCTTCATGCTGTGATTTACTAACTCTGCTATTATTTACAGAGCTGACAGTCCCTGAGATGGGGAAGACATCTGTTCAAGGGGCTGGAAGACCCTCTTACACTCTTATTTTAAATCATTGTCCTGGGTAAAATGACTGAATAGAAAATAAGATGATGCACAGCAATGAGGCTAAACCATGTTGTTTTCTTTGACAGCCTGAATGCCATTTCTTTATTAAGCCTAGCTTGAACAAGGTACTCTCTGCTGTTCAGTGAGGTTTATAGAGTGAGCTCTCAAAGGCAGATGTTCATATACATAAATAGTTTTAAAGCTAAGAGCAAAGTCATGTCCAGAAGATACTGGTATGGTAAAGGAGAAAGAGAAGAATGGCACATGATTGTCACAGGGGAACTTTGGAGATGTAAATAAACATTTCATATGAGGCAAACATAATTTACTTAAACACTGCCCAAGATTTGGGGGAGCTCTTTCAGACAAAACATAGATGACTGCCATTGTTAAAGAAACATGTTTAGGTTGGTTTGTTAAGGCATTGATTTGGTGCCAGTAATTGTCTACATGCCCATGTAGGTGGTTTCCTCACGTGTAGTTTAAGACCAGGCAACTTTTTCCTACATGTAACTTGGTTGTAGAGTTTCACAGGTACTAGGTTTAGGAAAACAAGCAGTCTTCCCAGAGAGGGAGGTATTCTGATGCTGACTAGAATTTTATTGTTGTTATTAGGTATCAGAAAACCCATATTAGAGAAATTATTAATGCCTCAGAGTTCACATCTTGCTCCGTACCAAATAAACTTTGCTATAAAATGCAAAGTCTTAGGAAGGCTTATTGGCCCCAGTGCTTAAGAACCTTCTTTTCTTTTCAAAGAAAAAGGTGTGAATTGACTGGTGCCTGTGAGAAACAAAGCAAGAGGTTAAGACTACTCTGGGTGGTGTATTTGGATTCCTGGTGATATAAGTAACGGAACTAAATAAGTGACATGAAAACTGGTTCAGCTGCAAGACTGAAGGGTTGGAGAGAAAAGGTTGCTTGCTTTTGATGAGGTATTTGGAAAATTGCTCCTAATTTTTCAGAGGAAGACAAGGTTATTAATTTTGTTCATTATGGGAAGATCTGATCCTTTTGTCAGGGAGATGTTTTGTTTTCAGGTGTTTATCTCATAGAAAAGGCCTGGATTCACAAAAATAGTAGAGGATAAGGAAGTGATAATGGCTTTTTAATGCAACTACTTAATGGCAGCATCTACATGGGTATGGGAAGTCTGTGTTTCATTTCCTTTTCTGCCTGATGTATATACCTACTTCACTCTTCTCAAGGGAAGTCCTGAGCATTATATCACAGCACATATGTTCCTGGCTGCACTTCTGATAGATGTTTTTCAATAACAGTAGGAACTGGCCACCAAATGCCCTAGCTGCCGAGGTATTCCATCTTTCTCTGTGTCCCTGGCAATAATTGAGGTACATCTCTAAGCTCTGTGGGCTGTGGTATGGAAACTGCTGGTGTTTGAAATAAGTAAAGAACAGTTCATTCAGCTTTCAGCTTGGCTTCTCTGCTTTGCAGGAACATTGGAAGTTAAATTTTTGACAATAGCATTTAATGAGTGACTTGAAATGCCATCTTAGTCCTTTGAAATGTATCCTGATCAGAAAGATGTGGAGATATTTACTATCTGATAGCAGCACAGATGAATTTATCTTCTAAGTACTTAAAACTCTTATTTTTTTTTAGTGAAGCAAAACTATTACTGTAGGAGGTCTGTGTAGTTGAATCTAGGACATGTTTGTGGGATGCATAGGGAAAAGATTTTCCCTATAAGGGATGGAAAGGAGCTAGTTATGCGTTTTCCCAGTTATTATTCTTAGTTTTCTCTTCTTCAGATCCTTCAGTTTGAAGAAATTTTGGCCAACCCTTCATTCCGAGAGCACTTCCGGATCTACATGGAAAGGATGGACAAGATGGCTTTGATTGGCCTTTGGGAGTCTGTGGAGAATCTGAAGACCGCTAACAAGGTAGAAGAAATTACAAGCCTATATGGCTTTGTACATTGATGACACTCTGTCTGTTGTGATCTTGATGTTAGGAAATGTCTTTGTTTTTAAAATATCAATAGCATAGGATGGGTGCTAAGCAGTTTGGGTTTTTTAACTGCTTCATGTCAATATTTGAGGATAATATTGCAATTAAAATTTGCAAATTTGGGCTGTTGTGAGGATGATTTACTGTTGGTTGGTGTAACAACATCTGTTAAAAGGAATACTTGATATGCAAAAGTAATAGAATTATTTCCCCATCCACCAGAGAAAAAATGTGCAGTAATAAATTGGCTTTAGTTGTAGCAGTTCATGTGAAACCCAGAAGCACATTCCAACTGGATAGTCTGCATATAAGCTTCTCATCTTGCCAGTTACAAGTAGCCCATTCAATCTGAAACAGTGAAAGCGTGTATATATATGTTCTTAAAATCTTTTTGGAAGAGAGGTGTTGCTTTAAAAGACCTCTCCCTAATCTGTAGCAGCTGAGTTTCTCCAGGAACACCACGATACTGATAGAGGGAAGAAACAATGCTATATTGTAATTATGGCTACAGTAAAGTAGGAATTAGAACCCTGAAACAAGGATAGGGAATATCATGTAAAGTTGCAACAAGTATCCTGAAGCAATGGTGCAGAGCAAGAATTTGTAGAGGACAGATTTGCTGTTTGTGAGCAGTGTGGTGGATTTTTGGGAGAAACAATTAAACTTTCAAGATTCATGCTAGCATGAAATACAGATTTCATTATGGATATCAGTTAAATTTTGTTCACTGTAATTTTACTGCTCTCTTATATATAAAGATTCTAGTCAACTGGAAAACACAAAATATTCTGTAAACAGAGAGGCAATTTGTAGAGTGTGAGTAGTGAACCATTAATATAACCTGAAGAAATGACTAACAACCATCTCAAGCTAGAGAGTGCTGATAAAAACAGTTTGTCAGGCACTGTGAAGAGAGTTCCATAAATCAGTTTTGATTTGCAAACTGCTCATGATTGGAAAAGGTGCTATAAATCATTTCATGACCTCTCAGCTGTGATTTCTCTCTTCTCCTTCAAAACAATATGTATATGCATACAGATATGGATATATCTGCCACTACAGGGGCAGCTTACAGAAAGGTAGTGTCCTGCAGTCATGTGGCTGTGATAATGTCAGATGAGGCAGGTGAGAACATTGTGCCATACTAAGGAACTGGATAAACCCTTTTTAATTCTGTTCAGTTTAGGGATATAGTAATTTAGAGAGCTGATTATCGGCTGTGCTGCATTACTTTCTCTCATTCGTGTTCATTAATACAAATTTCAATCCTGTGCACTTTACTGCGCTCAGTAAAAATACCCAGCCTCCTGTACTGATGAATGTCTCTTCAGTTGTGCTTTTTTCCTCTTCTCGTTTCTTTTTTTTTTTCCTTGCAAGTTAATTATAATCATGTATAGAGTGAGTTGATTCTATTCAGCAGAAGACGGGAGAGCTGATACAGCTGAGCTTTACAATCTGAATTTAAAATGGTGACCACACCGTTGCTCTAGCACTTTCCTTCCTTTTAATGCCAGCTTTTTGGAACATAGATTTAAAAGAGTGGGTGCAGAAGCTCTGGCAATTTTAGAGCACAGCTGTTTCTTCACTTGACAAATATCAATACTTAACTTGTAAAATTGATTGCTTAGCAGAGGTGCACAGGCAGGCAGCATGCTCGATCTCAGAGGTTTACAGATGTGCTCTCATACATTTGTCTAGGAAATTAGCTTGATTATCCTTCAAATTATGCACCTGGGTCCTGAGTCATCTTTATATTCTCAATATTTTTTCATTATTCTTTTCTCCCTCCCTCTCCCTTGCTTCCTAGGCTGAAATACCTCAGTTGGTGAGTGAAATTTATCAGAATTTTTTTGTGGAAAGCAGAGAAATACCTGTGGAAAAATCCCTTTATAAGGAAATACAGCAAAGTCTTGTGGGAAATAAAGGCATTGAAGTATTCTACAGAATTCAGGCAGATGTTTACGAAACTCTAAAGGACAGATACTACCCCTCATTCATTGTCAGTGATTTATATGAGAGATCAGTCAAGAAGGAGGAAGAAAGAAGTTCTGCTCAGTTAACTCCTGAGGACAAAGATGAAGTGGTGAGTCACACAGACAATTTCTTTCACTGTTATTTAAAGTGATCTGAGAGACTTTCCTGAGAAAAGCATGTAGTAGCATCTTCTGTCCTTCAGCTTTGGAGTACTCTTCTTTTTTTTCTTATTTATTTATAAATATCATCACTCTTGTAGTTTCATCTGGTAAAACTTGTATGTTTACATGCTATTTGAAATAAAATTGTATGAAACGACAGACTACTTAAATTTTAAATCAGTTAAAGTAGATATTTCAGATTCCTAAGCCTTCTGTATTTCACATCTTTCATTACGCTCCTTAGAAACAGAGAATGCAAAACATACTCTTTACAAGCTCGGCTGCTCTGCTTTTGAGTGAAAAAATTCTCACTGAAACATTAGTAGGTTTTTGTCCAGACATTGTCCCTGTCTCCCATGCATTTCCTAGGTACTAAATAGGTATTAAAATTTGCACAAAAGAGAAGAAAAAGCAATGTAAAATATAATCTTAGTGGTTTTAATTAATTAATTGAATAAATTAATAGGCCATGTTGGAAAATAAATCTAGCACAGGAACTCTGAATACTAAAACAGAGTATTCAAAATGTCATAAGCAATAAGCCAATGGCAACTCTTCTTGGGGCAGGTTTTTTCCTTGCGTTGTCTAAATCAGTCATGTCAGGGGAACTTGAGTTGCGTTTATACAAGAACATTTTGACATGAGCACGTCTCAGACTATTGAGTGCCTCTTTCAGTCAGGCTGCTGCTTCAGATCAACATGGATGTCTTCATTTTGCATGTGAACTTGCTTAGAACTCAATGAAATGTAACAGTTTGTCTAAAACTGGATCTAAATAAACAAATAAGCAGAATGCAGAAGTGCTCATCTACATTCTGCTATTTAGAAACAATTTTTCCAGAACCTAAGGCTTTTGTATTTACTGCTTAAATGTCTTTAATTTCTGTAGGAGAGTTGTTCTGGTGTTTGTAGTCTGCATATCAGCAAATCTGCAGAGATGAACAGTTATAAGTAAATTACTTGCATTATGTGCTTTTAGAGCTTGCTGAATCTTTCCAGTGTTTGTTTTTCCCTGTATTCTTTTCCTTGATAAAATATTCACAATGTGTTTTCTAGTTTTCTCATTGCTGACTCAGCTCTGTGTTGACAGTGGTGGGTACTTCAAAGACTTTGTGTCCCTGTGCTTGTAATCATTGAGACTTTGCACAATGGCTCTTAACAGTTTTATCCAGAACTTCCTAAAGCATTAAATGTTGTGCTTTCTAATTTCTTCATATGCTTTATTCAGAGTCTAACAGGTAATGATTTATCTAAGAAAACTGACACAACACTTTAGGGCTAGCTGTACTCTGATAATATCTACTGTAGCTGCCAAAAAATTAGATTTTTGGCATCAGCATCATCTGTCCTTCCTCTGAGTCCTTGGATATGTATGTGCCAGATATGAAGTCTGTGTCAGCTGTGAAACCTTAAAAACTAATATATTGCTAAGTCTGCTTATAACATGCAAGGTAGTTTGCTTTTTTTTTCCATTTTTAACAACAAATTAAGTATGAAGTTGTATATACTGCTAGAGTATCTCTTGAATAGAGCACTTCTAATGGTGCTGTGTCATGCTTCAGGGTGCTTGAGGTGAAAACAAATTATAAGAAATTCTTTCTGAACCTTCCCATGTTCTTTCAAATGTTGGTGAAAATCCAGTACTGGCTAATAAGTCTGTGGGGTTTTGTCCTCCCCATGTATAGGAAATGCCAGCTTAGAAATTGGATGTTTCTGCAGGGATCCTTATTGTTAGCAAATATGGATTGGTTTTGGTTTAGTTTGGATTTTGGGTCTGTCCTCACTTCCTGGGGCACTGTGGGCATCACCCATGTTAATTCTCTAAAAATTTCACTGCTATAGCTGAATAGATAAAAAGCCATCTCGTGCACTTGTGAAGGTGAGGACAGAAGGATGAGTCTTGATTAAATGTGAGAAAATCAAGTCACAAGATAGGAATCCAGAAAGGGCCAGACTGCTGGTTCTTCTGCAAGTGGAACAAGCTCTTCCTTCTTCCCAGTCTGTTACCACTCTCTGTTTCTGGGACAAACCTTCACAAACCACCACAAACCTTCGAGTGTTTCTACTTGGACAAATGTCACAAGTAGAAATACAGAAGCAGGCCATGCTTGCATCCAGCTCTTTGAGGAGAGGCTCTGATGATTGCATTGGTGCTGCATGTGTCAGATCACTAAAATAAGACCGACGTCTGTGTTCTGCGTCACTCACAGAAATGGAAGCCATTCAGAGTTTACCAATCAGGGGAAGACAGCACAATCTGTTATGATCTCAGCTTTGAGTGAATTGGTTGTTTATTTGATAAATTTGAGATGTGGAATACAGGTTACTTGATCTTGTAATTCTAGAATTTTTGTGATAAACCTTGTGATTCAGCAGTGGTTTTTGCTTTAAGTGTCTGAAAAGTTAATGACAGAGAAACCCTGTAGCCTACCTCTAGGAGCACAATCTCACTGATTTGTAATTAATTGCAATTCTTTGATTGCTAGAACTAAAAGAAAAGTCTTTTAATTCATCTGTATTGAAATAGCATTTTTGATTCCTTTTTTACCTCCGTACTTCCCAACAAGTGTAAGGTTTGGGATTTTTTTATGGTTCTTTAGAGTAGCATTTTAAATAACACCCAATATTGTTAATTATTATTATTTGTATTATTGTAGTGCCAGGAGAAGACAACATTCTGAGATGAGGCCTGTACGCATGCTTGGAGGCAAGTTCTGACCCTGGGAGTTTAAAGTCCATGCAGAATAGGAAGAAGAAAGGACAGGGCATAGAGCTAATGGGTTTTTTTTCAGCCACATAGAAGGCAAATGCAGAGCTGGAAAAGGGCATGAATTTGCTAGCCTAGAACTCCTGTCTTCTGCATTATGTTTATGAAGATCATGCTAAGGAGATTAATTATTGTTGCTATTGTTATCTCTTCTCAGACTTTTTTAAATAAGATGTAAGATACTATGGAATTTACAATAGGATTGTCTCCTCGAAAACTCACAGAATTTACAAGAGTATGAGAGTTTCTTCTGTTAGCTTTTTGTTCATTATATAAGGATACAGTTTACTTAGTTGCAATATCATTAAATAACACGGAACCCCTGTTCATGAGAATAGACTCAGCTTCCCACAGATAAATTTAGATCTACTCAGTCACAAACAGACCTCAAAGATCTTTGAACACGGCAGCAGTAAAAGCTGAGTGCTGTTTGCTACATCTCAAGGTTTTCGTGTCTATTTGGGGAAGTACAGTAAGAAAGGGGTGGCTGAGCTATATGTCAGATGATGTTAAAGAGAATGTCACTGAAAAGTGTGAAGTTTTCTATTTTTTTGCATGCCTGTAGTACACAAGATAGAAAAAGCTATTGGTTTGTCTGAATGAATATATGAAAATGATCTATGAATTTAGGGTAAGGCATATGTGCTTTTAACACATTTTTATTAGTGCTTCTAAAAACAGCAGTAAAATCTGGGTAGAAAGCTAAAGGACTTGGTTTAGATTGTTTTGCAGGATGACAAATCTGTTTTGTGAAGGTTTGTGGGAGGCAGGACTATTTGTTAGAAATGTGGGGTTTTTTGGTTTTGTTCCCCACTCTGCCCCATCCTCATTATCTTTCAGCTCAGTGCTAAGTATTTGCTTTTCTATCTGGCTCTGAATATTGATCATGACTACTAAGCTGTTTTTGCTTTTAAAACAAACTTTAATTCTACCTCTCATTTACACTAAAGCCTTAGCTTGAAGGTCATTTTACACAGTTGGCATGAGTTGCCAAAGAACTGTAGTAGAAATGGTAATGAGGCTTTGTCTGTTGGGGTTTTTGGTTTTGGTTTGGTTTTTTACAACAGAGTGATGTTTCATGTCAGGTCTGATGGTTGGAATATCTGTTATACCTACATTTTCATCTGTGTCGGAAAGTGTTCTTGTACCTAAAAAGCTTACGGAGCAAACAATAACCCACCTCCTGCCCCATTCCTGGCAGTGAGACTGGAACTATGTGATCTTTAAGGTCTCTTCCAGCCGAAACCATTCTATCATTCTGTGAATAACTGTCTCTTTTTCCATATTAATATTGCAATTACCCCCATCCTCTATTCATAGAGCCAAGGTTGTGAAGAAGCTACTGAAGAATGCAGCACAAGAATTAATGAACAGGCCAGTTATGCTGTAAATAAACTTCGACAGCTAAATGACAAGCTTGAGTATAAGAAACAGGCTCTGAATTCTATTTGTAATTCACCAAAACCTGACAAAAAGGTATGTACCTTTAGTGTCTTCCGTTCTTTGTTTGACTTTCCTTTTTTTTGAGTATGCGTATGTTTGTGTAATACCCAATTGTCACATTTTGGATGGGGTCAGATGGTTATTTCAGTCAACTTGTTAATAGAAGGTGAAATCAGAACTTAGATTAATTGGTTTTTTCCCCCCATATTTTAGAGCTATTGTAACTAAAATTTTGAATGTGATTTGTATTGCTTTGTTGGCCATGGAATAACGACCACTCTCCCGCGGTCTTGCTGCTTTGTCGGTGGCAAGGGGGAGTTTCTCCCTTGCCTCTCTGCCCTGCCGTGCCTGTAGAACTCCTCGGGCATCCCGTGTCCTGTGCCGGCCGCTCCTGCCGCGCTGCCGGGGGAGATGTGCTGGTCAGCTCCTGTGCCCTCTGCTGGCTCCGAGGGGCCAGCACAACTCTCTCTTCTGCAGTGTCAGCTCTGACGGACTTCCTCGAGCTAAGGGATAAAAAACCCCTAACCTGAATGATGTTTCTGAGTGATTTCTAACATAGCTAAATTCCTAGAAATGAAATCTCTTCCCAAGTTCTTCAGTCACATGATGTGTAACTGAAAATAAAGATATCTTCAGTAAAGTATATTTCATTAAAGGCAATTTCAAGTTCTTATAAAACATACCGTGGGTAATATATAATCCTATCTCAAGTGTCTTTTATGCTGGTAGTGAGATAGTAGTGTGTACTTCTAACTTGTTTTTGATTTTAATGTGAGGGTTGACCTTTAAGATTGATGCCTCATAAACTTCTAGAGTATACAGCATCGATTCCCTCACTTGTGATATTTTTTTTATCCACATGAATTGTTCTCCCCCTTGTACCTTTTGTACCCTTTCTTTCTGAACAGTGTCCCTAAAGACACAAGGCTTGTGTGCTGCACAAGCTTTTTCTTACCAATTGTAATGAATAAACTTTTCTCTGCAGATTGTTTCTAAGCTGAAGGATGAAATTACTCTGATGGAGAGAGAGCACAGTGACCTTCAGCTGCACATTGCAAGAACAGACTGGTGGTGTGAGAATCTTGGCATGTGGAAAGCCTTCATTGTCTCAGGAGAGGTATGGGATTTTTTTTCTGGCTTTTTATCTTCTGGGTCTATTCAAACTTGCATGAAAAGCAGAAGAAAGATGTGTAGATCCTTTCCTTAAACCTGTTTATACTTAATATTTACTTGTAGGGGAAAGAAGCCTAACCTCTTATGAACCCCTCTTCTGTTTCCCCAGTGATTACTATGATGCATGCACAAAGTTTCTATTCCTGAGACACTGCTGTAATGGAGTTAAAAAAATTACCTGCATGTACATAAACAAGTTACGGCACTGGGTAATTTGCTATCTTAGGGGCACTGTTTTTCATGAGAACTGTCTCCTCCTATATTACAATGCTATTGCACTTGGGTGCAGTTGTGTCTTTGCTATGTCTCAAAGATGCAGTATTTACACTTTTTGTGTTTTCCATTATTGTATGTAATGGCTGTACAGTTTCAAGGGACTTGAATGCCCAGAAAGAAAGTGCTTTATATCTGTAAGTTGAAGAAGTTGGGGTTTTTTTTTGGTTTTTTTTTTGTCTTGTTATGCTGTTCCATTTGGGCATAGGAAGACAATTGTAGAATGCATGTAAAAAAACTGTGATGAAAACAAGAAGTATTACCATCTTCTGGCTCTCTATTAACACTTATCATGAAAGGAACTCCGTGAATACTTTTTATGTAGTAAGTGCAGGCTGACATACATAAGAAATCTTGACAGTATCACTACAGAGAACTAAAGATTAATTTGGCCTCTACTGGCTTGCCTTTGTATGCCATTAAGAAAATGTTCCTGAAATGAATATAAATAGTTTTCTTTAGGTAACTTCGTTGGAGGAAAAAGGTATGTGCTATGTAGTTTATTTGGTTGTGTCTTAAGCTCTTGAAAGCCAGTGATAGTTCTGTCGACAGTTAAAGGCATTGTAAAAGAAGAAATAAATCCAGCAGGTCAAAGAATATAAGGTGCCATTTTTAAAACCAAATTCTCCATGTGGAATCATCTGGATTTGGTTTTGTTTTAATGCTGTTTGCCAGTGACACTGCTGAGACTTGAGAAGTTCTTTTCTAAGAGTTATTTGTAGTTTTTGAAACCTGGTTTTAAAATCTGGCAAACACCGTGTGCAGAAAAACTGCAGAATGGCAGCTTTCTGCACATATGTAACCATATACAACTGCTCAGCATCTCTGTCATTACCAGAGGAGGAGGTGGTTTGGCTAAAGTAGAGGGAGGTTGGAAGAAGCTTTTAATTACTTGCTGCCTTAGCTATAACATATAACTAGTACTGGATTAGGTAATTAAATGTAGGTTTTTAATTACCGGCATTAATTGTGCTGTTTGCAGCTCTATGCTTCAAAGGGTAGGCTGGAGAAAACATGGCTGTTATAGTTATCTATGTTAATTAATTGCTTGGGAATATTCTAGCTGCAGTTGATGATTTCAGGGGGCATGATTAGGTGACATAGTCTTTCTATCTGCAAAATATGTTGTTGCTAATCCCAGAATATAGCTCTGTGATTTTAGAGAGAGAAAAACTTGGCCCTATTGTTTTGCAGGAAAGCTTAGTAAAAGTAAATTTTGCTATAGATCTTCAGCTGAAAGTGTAATAGCCAGTCATTGACCTTTTAAACTGATCTACTAAATCAGTTAACAGAGAACGCACAAAAAATAGTTACTTAAGTATTGAAAAAAACTATGTCCAAACTCTTGTTTGTAATCTCATAGCTTGAATCTTTCAGTCTTTGTAGTTTTGAGTCATTTAAATATACTATGTGTGTGAAATATATATAATTAAAAAAACCAGTGTAAATGGTATAATCTCCAGGTGTCTTTTGGTAGCTGATATTTCTGATAAAACTTACTTTGGAGACTCAGTGTTTTGGCTGACTGGTAGAAGTTGAAAAATGCAGTAGGAACATGAAGAATGAGGGGGCCTATGATAACTTGTGTAATTCTGTGACTCTTCCCCATTACAGGTGTATAACTTAGAGCTAAATAACCTAACTTGTTCTGTTTCTTTAATGGTTTTGGCCTTTTATTATTTAATATTATAGGAGACATTGTCTCCTTTGTCCAAAGAAAGACTGTTTCAGAGCATAATATCTTTTAAAAAAATCTATTGTTTTCATAAGGAATTGAGATTGTAGATCTGAATAAGGTGAAAAAATTGCATGTTTCTTGTTGTTACCACACTACATACCTGGGCAAGAGGGGGCTGAAAAGCTGCCCAGTGGACATGGACTTGGGGGGGCTGTCAACTTGACAGCTGCCTGAACATGAGCCAGGAGTGTGCCCAGGTGGCCAAGGAGGCCAGTGGCATCCTGGCCTGTATCAGAAGTAGTGTGTCCAGCAGGGACAGGGAAGTGATCTTCCCCCTGTACTCGGCACTATACAGGCAGCACCTGAAATCAGGGCTAGAAAAGGGTTAGGAAGGTTGGGAAAAAGCTGGATGATTTTTCGGGTAGGAGTATTAGAAGCACAGTGCAGTCTCAAGCAAGGTTTGGTGTTCAGCGGGAACTCTGGGCTTCGGCTGTGACCCTTGGAGCACCTTTTGGCTGGAAGCAGTAGATATGCTGGTGGCTTGTCAGATGTGCAGTTCATCCTGAGTGGGCTGCAGGTCTGTCAAGGGTAAATGCAACCCTTGAATACATTAGGAGGGGAGTTTCCACTCAAGATGAGGAAGTGGTACCATCGCTTTGCAGGTGCTGGGCCATGTCCCTTGAGAAGGGTGGATTTGAATGAGGAACTTCTCCCATGAGAAGTGGTTTTGAAAGCACTTTCGTTTGCTTAACTTAGCAAAAGGGAGAATCAGAGGAACAGTGCTCCCTAGTTTGAATTCATTCATGATAGCAGTTGTATGAGATGGTGCTTGTTAACAGCAGAGGACTAGACCTCCTGGTTTGGAAGACCTCCTAACATTCCATTTTTCCATTTTCCAGTTGACTCATTAATTTGGAAAAACAAATTCACAAGTACATAAGTTGATAAAAAATTTTGCGTTCTTAAGAAGATCCTGAACATTTTCAATATTTATATGAGGGTATTTGAGGGTACTTGAAAAAAAGCTATAATTTGTCTACATCTAGGAATTGTAATTTAGATGACTTTGCACACAGACCCTAACTTGAAGCAGGAGTACTAAATCCTCCCACTTTGAGAATGTGCTTTCAGAGCGATGACTCTCTCCTGACAATTACAGTTCAGATGACCCTACACATGCAAATCCCTGCCCTGGGAACAAATTCGGCATGGAGAATCATAGGCATGACTCAAATCAGCAATTTCAGCACTGATCTCCCAGTACTCAAAAATGACAGCCAGGAGGTGGTTGTGAGTCACCTACAAGCACAGATCCAATCTACCTCGGGGTAGACAGGGCAAGGACTGTCCCAGATGATCCCAGTTCTTCTGTGCCATGTCTCTCTGACCTGCATTTTGGAGGCTGTTGAAGCATCTATTTCTGCAGTAGTCTGGCAGGAGATAGGCGCTTCTCCAAATAGCTACACTGAGAACCAGGCACATTTTGAGGCAGTGAGGCTGGTGCTTTGTATTCTGTCTGAGTGCTGCTGCAGCTTTTTGACAGAGATATGTGAAATCTGGGCCTCAGACTTGGCTTCCCAGTGGTCCATGTGCAGCTTTATGAGGAATGCATCACAGGGAATATTATCAATGTACAGCTCTGAATAGCTTAAAAATATGAAGGTACATTTCAGACTCATGGCTTTTACAATGGTGATGTAGTTGCTTATCAAATTATTCATCAATAGCATTGTGTTGTCAGATCTCTACAGGCTTCTCAGAAAAGGTATCATAATTATATGAATTTTAAAGTTTATTCTTATCCCAAGATATTAGATTAGTTAAATATTCTTTAAAAAAAGCTTTGAAGTTATAACTTTGCTCAAAAAGACTGGGAGTGGTATTTCATAATTACCGTTTTGTTATTTGCATGTATATAAAGACAAACATTCTAGTCTTGGCAAGAGCCAAGTATTTTATGCATTTCCCTTACGTGCCTTTCATAATCAATTTGGGTATCTCCTCAAAATAAGTAAACAAAAATTTGCTACCAATAGGACATAAGGATGAAATTATGTCAATCCTTATATCAAATTAAGAAATAGTGTGGTCACGCTGCTGCCTTTGTCTCAAGAAAAAATTGTTTAACTTTGCTGTAGTTTTCCCATTTGCACAATGTGGTTAATTGCTTCTCCTTCCTCTGGCTGAGGATCGTAGTTTGATTCATTA
Source organism: Falcunculus frontatus (assembly GCA_013398115.1). NCBI lineage: Eukaryota > Metazoa > Chordata > Aves > Passeriformes > Falcunculus > Falcunculus frontatus. The sequence continues at coordinate 1,346,905 of VZRV01005553.1, forward strand.
GTGTTTTTGTAAAGTTGTGAGTCCCTCAGAAATAGACACTGCATGGATACCACAAACTGTGCAAGCAGAACAGCTCAAGTGAGCAGAGCAATCGCTCTGTGACAGCACCAGCTGTCGCAGGGCCCAGCTGCAGAGCTGCTGTGCCCAGTGTGTGGGTGAGCCTCAGCGGGAGCACTGGGAAGGGAGGGTGGGAATAAAGGGAGAACACTCAGGTAGATGCAGATGGGAGAGATGGAGTATTGATGAGCAATCAGAAAGCTACATGGTAGGTACCTTAAAAACCAAAATAATACACTCAGATGGTTGAAGAAGATGTCAGGGAGATTTGGTTGCTGGTGGATGGCGCTGCAAAACTGTATGTGAGGTGTAATAGTGATTAGCTGGAGGACTGATTTAGGACAGGCACAGCATTTTGGGTGAAGGTTAGTTCATTAGGGGAATTGCTCCATATGTAGCTTTCAAATCTCAAGAGAAGCATGGGACTGACGACTGAGTTTGCAACCCAGTCATCCGGCAGCTCAAATGTTCCACTGTTTACTTTCAGCAGAGATTACGTTATCTGTTGGTTTGGTTTTTTTTCCCCACAAGGTGTTAGAAGAGAATGGAGAACAAGTGCCCTGTTACTCTGTCATGGTGAGTTTACAAGAAGTTGGTGGAGCTGAAACTAAGAACTGGACTGTTCCCAGGAAGCTCAGTGAGTTTCAGAACCTACACCGCAAACTCAGTGAGGTATGAATCCTGGCTAAGGGAGGGAAAAGATACAAATTGATAAAATATGTCAGAATGATAAAAATTCAATGCTGCCAGTTTTAATGCCAGCCTTTTGGCTTTTAGCCCTTTAGAGCTAGATTTCTTTCTGCATATTTCTGGTCTCTGACAGTTGCTTATAAAACTTGTTTACAATTATTTTTTCCCCTTAATAATGTTTTACTGGACTAACCCCATTTCAAAATTGAATATGCTCTGCACTGTCATGTAAGAGCCTTCTATAAGAACTAGATTTTGTGTCTGGCTTCTAGGGAAGTATTAGAAATGACAGCTTTTGGGGAGAGAGAAGGTTGGGATTTTTTTTACAGTGCTTTAACCTTTCTGTCTGATAAGGGATAGATAATGGTGGTGTAAAGGGAAAGGGTGTAGATGTGTCAGCCCATAGTGTGAAAGGAAAGGTGTTTTCTTGAGAGGGGTGTGGAAGGGAGATGAGAGCACAAAGGAGTCTCTCCCTTTCCATTCTGAACCACCTGTCTTTTTCTCTGCATACACATTAACTGAGCTCTCCTTTCTCCCACAGTGTTTTCCGTCATTAAAGAAAGTTCAGTTGCCTTCTCTCAGCAAGCTGCCCTTTAAATCCATAGACCAGAAATTCATGGAGAAATCCAAGAACCAGCTTAATAACTTTCTGCAGGTAAGAAAACAAAGACAAAACCAACAGATATCTAAAGAGGAGAATTGAGAGGATGGTGTCTCTCTATTGCCTAAAGAGAGAGCCTAGAACAAATAGGTCAGATGTAAGGTTTGACACTGTAAATGTCAAAGTTGTCCAAAATGTTTGAAGTTGAGATGAGTTGGATAATAACCATTTCTCTAGTGGTAAGTTAATTTAAACTTTGATTAATTAAGAAATCATAAATAATGAATCTTTTAATTGCCACTTTCAGCTAAAACTCTTCACAACAAATTCCTTATAAATGAGAAGTTTTTATAAAAAAAGAAAGTTGTAAGAATAAAAGCTTTATTCTTACTAATTCCAGTACTTTAGAACTAGCTTCTTAAAGTATCTTCGTGAGATAAGGATTTTTTTCTCACCCTAACTCTCAGCTGTGACTTAATCAGTTTTATTGGATGCCTCAACACATCTTGTTTCTTAAAAGAAATACTTAATTGATGTGTTGCTGTGTTGTGATGTGTCATTATTTTTATTTCATAGAAATTACTCTCTGATGAAAGACTGTGCCAGAGTGAAGCACTTTATGCCTTCTTGAGCCCTTCCCCAGAGCACCTCAAAGTTATTGATGTGCAAGGAAAGAAGTCATCGTTTTCACTCTCCTCCTTTCTAGAACGACTTCCTGGTGATTTGTTTTCTCATCAGGAGGTAAGTGGTAGAAAAGTAATCTTCCCAAATTTAATTACTTATCCAAAGTAAGCAGGGAGAATCATTAGTATTTGAATGGCAGGCAATATTTCCAAAGGTCATTTGTAATTTACTGTAAGTGAACAAAGAGTCAGAAGTAAGAGCTGCCTATGAATTTAAAAGGTGCTTATTAATAAAGTAGGTTTCCTGCCTTTTGGTAAATGCATACAGGCAAATGCATAAGCTATTGCAAATAAACAAATTGCAGTTCATGTGGGATTATTTTATTTTTTATAGCAGAATTTTCCAGTTTTTGAGTTCTAGACATTCATATTTCAGAAGGGTTTTGGCAGGTAACAATAATTTTCACTTGGGAATATTCTCTTGGCAGGAATAGCTGTGTATCCTTAGTAATTTCAGGACAACTTCTGAAGCAGAGCTAGTTTTGACAAAAAACTGTTGGCAAATAGTACAGGCTTACTGAGGGAATTTGCAAATGCAGGCAAGAGCCTATGTGGGCAAACCAGTTGGAGAATTTGTTATTAAGCCATAAAAACCCATTGTCTATCAAAATGCAATGAATAATAGATTAGTGACTAAACAGCTCATGGACTAAATTGACCATAATTCCATGGCACTCTATTCCGTGTTGTTCATATTCAGATAATGCAACATTCAAGGAGCTGTTTCTATTCCCCCATTTAGTTAAAGGTTATACAAAATTCATATGGAATAGTTAATTTCTTATATGCTGTAGTTGTCTGGAGTGGATGGGTCTTCTGCAGGATAATTGGAGTTTGCGCAACATGTACAGTTCCAGCCTTTTAAAGGTGGTCTTGCATCTCAAAAATAAAATCTCATATATCTCTTTCAAAATTATACTGTACTTGCATCTAGATGCTGAATGCATGTGCCTCATTTCAGAGTAATAAATATTAAGAAAGTTTGAGAAACTAGTTTTACACTTTGATAGAAGTACTGGAGTTCTAAAATCCAAAGTGCTTTCACTAAAATGACAGGTAGAAGTAGCATAAAAGCATTGAAGTGTAAAGCTATTTGTATTTTGCTCTTTAATTGAAAAACATCCTCAAGACAAAGCCAGACTGCATAGATATTGTATTATGTGAGTGTGTAGGAGGAAATAGAAAATACAGGAGAAGGGAAGATAATTTTTAATAATAGTGTGTGAGAGGAGAAAGAACAAATAAACAAAGCAGGAATTATGCAACTGATACTGAAAAACTAAAGGAAGTAGAGCAAAAAATGCCCACAGAGTGTGGCAACAGAGGAGTTGGAACATAACTTCTTACTGAGTTTAAATGTAATACTATTTATTACTTGTGGGACTAGGAGCTTAATTCTGGCTAGGGTGTATTATGCCAGGCACTGTGCAAATGCAGACAAAGACCATCCTGCCTCATATTTGTCTTCCCTCTCTTTTCCCTTCTTTTCTTAAGCTTACACATAAGAGAAGACAACAGAATACAGATGGTGGGAACTGTTAGACCCTCTGAATGAGTATGTCAAATGATTGTACTAATGTGAAAATAATAAAATAAAATGGAGGGAGAGGGATTGTGAGGCAGTCTGGAATTAGCTCTGCTGTTTCCTGGACTCCCATGTGTTTCAGTAAGAGCTTTGGATCAGCTCAGTCTTGCCCAGTTGACCGCATCTTGAATACTTTCCTAAAGCAGTTAAACTAGGGTTAAATTGTTTGGTGCAAGGTCATAAATGAAGTTAGTTGTTAAACCACACATAAAGCTGTTATAATTTTGTTCTTTTTGTAACTGAGAATTCCTGGTTTAATTTGTATTTTGGACTTTGTAGTAGAGAATGCTCTCATTCAGCTCTCTCTTTGCCTTTACATCTCATCTCACATTTTCCAAATATATGTCAGAGCAATAGTATTGCCTCTTGAGTGTTGTTTTCAGGATTAGATACTGCAGGAATTTCTATATATATACAACTCCTAGGACAAGGTTAGCTTTAGAATGTATTTCTTAGTTCTCTAGACCAAAACCAAATCAAAGGAAAAATGTAGTTGATAATCATCTAAAAAGAAGGGCTTTTTGGTTTATAAACTTACCGGATAGAAAATGCACTGTAGTGTAAGAATTTACACTTCTTGTTGCATTTTCTAAATGACAGGAGATTCACTGAATAGCAGAAAAATAAACCAGTATTAGATGATGGAATGATGAGGATGAAAGGAAGAGATGATTGGTATCTCTGAAAACCAGGCTGAAGAAGAAAATTTGCACATCATTCTGACCATTCCTGATCCAGAGACAGGGGCATTGCACCAGCCTCAGTGGAGGTCAGGTCTGCCTCTCTTTAGCTTTGCTCTAAGCATAGGTGGGCAGGGGAAGAGCCAGCAAAGCAAAGGGTTGTGTAGCTGCCATGAGTAATGATAGGTGGTGTAGTCCTGATCCTGAAGCAATCTTCATGACACTGAGAAACAACCTGCTGTCTGCCCTTCACTCTTGAATAGATGGTACTGCCAGAACTGAGGTGGTTCAGCCCAGTCACCTTCTCAGAGTCTTACCTGAATAACTCTTCTCCCTTTAGTGCCCTGAGCTTGGGTATCCTCAGGCTCAGGTCACTAAATATAACAATATTGTGTGTCTGCCTGGGACTGGTTCTCATTAATGTTGCTTGTCTCTGCAGTGGCCATTTCCCTTTCCACTGCTCGGTTTGGTTCCCAGTGTACTGCAAGGACAATTGGTTAGGGCCTGATCCCACTGAATATCTTCAGCTGTGAAGGCACAGTCTGTTCTCCTGGGGAGCCAGCTATCTGCTTCTCCCTGTGCAATAACTCTTCTCTTCTCAGCTGTTTGCAATGCAAACAGCTCCAGCTGGCTAGCTCCCCATCCTGGATGGTTTTTGTGGGTGTTGTGTCAGAGGAGGCTTTGCAATCACAAACACCTCTGAGTGCCATCTCCTGCTTACAGCTCTCACCCGTTTCCTAGCAGTACACGACTCCCACATCACCTGCTTTCTTTTATCCAGCTGGTGTTGGTGGGGCAATATAGGCAGTAGATCCTGAAAACCTGGGAAGCACTGAGGTGCTTACTGGGGCAAAGGCTGCAAGCAGAAGATACAGCAGTGATGATGATCCCAGCAGTACAGAGTGTCCTCATCACTCTGGTCCAATGGGAAGTGTAATCCCTTTTCAAACTCCCTAGTGATGTTCCTGTTTGCCAGATTCTGCCAGCAGCAGTTGTTGGCTCCAATGCTGTTCTTTGAGAGGACTGGCTGTGCTTCTTCCCCAGAGCGTGGCAGTAACTAAATCCATTCTGGAAGAAGGATGGGGAACTGCAGTGCATACTCACGTTGTCCTTCTCTTCCTAGGAAGAAACGGAAGAGGACAGTGACCTGTCAGACTATGGAGAGGAGGTGGATGGGAAGAAGGACTCTCTTGCTGAACCGTGTTTCATGCTAATTGGAGAGATTTTTGAACTGCGAGGAAGTAAGCTGTAAACCTGCTCAACTGCTATTGGAATCTCTTGGCTCTGTGGGGCACTTCTTAATTCAGATTTTTTTTGCTGTTTCAATAAGTGGAAACATTCTTGCAATTCATATGTCCAGTTTGTTTGGAAGCAAGCTATTCTTCAGTAGTTCATAACTTTGGAACTTTCATTCAAAAGTGAAATTCCAATATAAAATGGCAATAAAAATGTAACTTGTAGGGGAGATAACTTGCATTTAATATTTTTTAAATTTTCATGAAAAAAATTGGAAAAAAGGAGAAAAGGGCCAGTAGTATGCTTTTTGTAAATAGGCTGTTCATTAGATTGTATGAATTCTGAGGAAGGAAAGATGGCTTTATTATAGAACATGTCTCTGACAAAGAAATCTAATTTTAATATCCCTTTTAAAGGAATTATATATGAACTTTAGTTCTGCAATTTGTATGATGAAAATGATGCTAGAATTGTGATATCTTTTTAATACTGGATTCCCCCACCCCTTTATGTAATTGAATGATGGTAATAAAGTAAACTATTTTTGTTTCTATTTGAATGTGCAGCCACACATGATGCCCTATAAAATTATTTACAGGGTAACTATTACAAAATGTGACACCTTCCAAAAATGGCAGATGTATTTTCCAAATATAGACTTTATTGTGATGGTGAACAGCATGAAAGAAAGATTAACCAGTAATTATTAGGAAGCACTCACATTTGTTTCCTTTATTTGTAATGGAAAGCTGACGACTTGGTTTGAGTGAAAATGTTTTCAGAATTTTAATGGTGCTGCTGTGTGTGCTTTATACTAATAGGTATGAAAAGGGTGGGAAGTTTGAGGACATTTGTTTTTTTGTAGTAGAAAAAGGGTTTTGAGTTGCAGTTGCAGAAAGTATGGCTCAATAAACTTGACATATTCTCACATATAAAAATTTACAGTATAACCTAGAATGCATATTATATGTATGTTTATGTAAAATGCAATCTGTAATCTGGTTAAAAACCATACAGAAAACAGTACAAGGAATGTAATCAAGAAAAATGAAACCTTTGTACAATTAATGGAATCTTAGAACAATGTGTTTACTGTAGGGGTGGGTTGTTTGGGTTTGGTTTGGTGGGAGGTAGGGGGAAGATTTTGCACAAGATCATGGGTACCATAGTGTTATTGACTTCTTGGTCATTATTTTTTATCGTTTTTCGTTGTTCTAGTGTTCAAGTGGGTCAGAAAAACATTAATTGCACTAGTACAAGTCACTTTTGGAAGAACTATCAACAAGTAAGTAGCTGTTGCTTTAACTAAACCTTCATCATCATTCTATGAAAAAAAAGCTGAGAGCAGAACTGCTAAAAAATAATCTGACATCTTGTTGGATGTGATAATCTGTGTTTGTTTTCCACAGCTGAATTTACAAATATGTTTATTAGAGAAAACACAGATATGTGAATTATCTTTATGTTGCCAAGTGAGGTCTGCATGAGGCTATGAAGTCAGCATACCTGTCTGTACACACCTTCATGTGGAAAGCTGTAGCACTGGTCAGAAACAATTTATAGAAGTATTCTACCAGCATAACAGGCTGTTCTTTGTCCAGTCAGTGACTAAATTTACACATGCCAGCATGGCTTTTAAAGTCTCTTATGTATGTTATGTAGCAGTAAATTGGACTGGTCTCATACGGTATCAACTCACTGAGTTTTAAATTGGTTGGTTCATTTGTTCATACCCTGCTGATAACTGGAAAATGCCTGAAGGACAGAGAGAGAGAGAATGTGTGAGCATAGCTTGCATGCAAAGTTCCTATGTAGCTTTTTACATGTAGGTTGACTTCGTATTTATTGATTTTTAAGGGATTTGGCTGTATGGCCCAGTTCAGTAGTACTGACTGGAGCCTGCTCTCTACCTCAGACTCTTGGTGCTAAAGGCTACAGTGAGTGGTGCAGCCACAGGAGGAGGCTGCTATCTCCATTTGTAATACCTTCAGTAATGTGCTTTGCTATCTGTGAAGGAACTTGCTGTGCTTCTAATCAAAACTGTCTATTTTTATCCTAGCAGGCATATCTCTGCAGGCAACTAGTTTGGAGTTTGCTACAATTAGTTACCCAATTTTCATGTCTTTTCCTGGTGGAGCCTTTGTAGTGCCCATCCTTGAAATGTAGTTTTGACGTGCATTTCAATGTAGTACTTTTAATTTGTAATATATGTTTGTGGGTTACATTGAAAGCAGCCTTCTCCGGGTCTAAGTCAGGTATCTGGAGTGACCTAGATCCTAGAGCACCCAGAGCTGAATATGACCTGCATCACCCAGAGCTGTGATGCCAATGAAATCAACTCAGGAATATTGGCATAATTACAGGAAAAAGAACATCTCTTCCACTGCTTGGAGGAGTAAAAAGAGTAAATCTGCATAAAACCTGAAAGACTAGCTCCAGTGGGCTCCCTTCTACACTTCTTTACAGGCAAATCCGTGACACTGTACACTGGATGTTCAGTGAACCAATGCTTGTTTACTACATTGGTGTGTTTCGAGATGCTTTTTGGCCAAATGGAAAGTTAGCTCCACCCCCGAGAGCCAAGAGTGATGAACAAAAGCAGGAGACAAAACAGAGAGCACAGCAAAAACTACTTGAAAACATTCCAGGTGAGATCACTTTGATTCTGCTTAAAGACAGGTTGAATAACTAGTAAGGAAACTGGTTAATCAAATGATTTTCCTGTAGAGTTCTAAATTATGGTTATTTGCATAAATAAGAATGATTTTGGCCTTAGTCTTTGCCTCTCCTGCCTGTCTGGTAAAAGGCATGGATTCAGATATTATTGGTGGATGCAAAATTAAAATTGTTTTATCTACATGCATAATATTCATCAAGGAACCTCAGTCGATTCTCTCTCTGCTGGTTCTCTGTGAGCAAATATGTGGCTCTGCCACTTGGAACTACTTGCCAAACAGGGAGAGTGCCACCACCCCAATTATTTCTTCCTCTTATGTTTCAAAGTTGGAGAGAGAGGGATCTACCCATGCTGTCAGTGTTGTGTGTCATTGTCTATTTCTGGTAAGAGGTCTCAGGGCACTGAACGTTAGAGTGACCTGCAGCCTGGGCAGAAGAAGATCCAAGATGGAATGGGTTTTTCAGTACCTTCCTTTGCCTACCCTTATCTCCCAAGCCTAGGTGGCTTCCTCTTCAGCCAGCACATTTCTGGGGCACCATTCTGAAATGCTCCATCCTGTCCCACTCACAGGACAGGAAGTCCAGTCACATTTCTGACCCTTCAGAGATCATGTAAACCCAAAGGCACCTAATCAAAAAGATCCAAAATCATTACCTTTAGCACTTGGAAATGTACTTAAACATAGCTTGAATGCTTTTTCTTTGCTCCATCTGAAGAGAGTGAGCTATTTTATGGCTTCACTGAGATATCTCATAAAACCTCATGCATTAGGTAGTTTAATCAACTTTTGCTGTAAAAAAGGAGTAGGTATGCATGCAAAATATTTGTCACTTGATGTGTAAACAACCCTCCATTTACTCCCTGTGTTATATACTCGCCTACTTACCTAAAAAGCCTTCCGTAATTGGCTTGTGGTTTTGTTTGATTTTTTGTTTATTTGTTTCTGAGCTTGGAGCCATATGTCAGGACATAGCTGAATGCACATTAGATTAATGATGGAGCACTGAATCACTATTTATTCTCTAATTTAATCCAAAACGTAAATAGTTGACTTAGAATTCTCTTAACTGCCTACTTAGTATTCTCTGTGAAGATCTGAGAGGCAATTCAAGTGCTAAATTCATTTTAAATGTTGTAGAAATTGTGTCTTTGTGGCTGAAGGTGTATTTAAGGGAATGGTTTAATGATGTGTGAGATGAGACTTGACTCAGTGAGGTGAACTACTGAAAAGGCATTCGATATATCATGTTAAAACCCTTAAAACATTGTCACTGAAATGCACACGCTATTATCTGTTTGGTAACTTGAGAATATGGGGATCTTTTCAAGCTGTGTTTTTAGAAGGTGAGTAGGGACTGTGTATCTTGTTAGCCAAGGGCCAATGAAGTGCAGGGGCTTTGTTTCCCCTCCTTTTTGGGTCTTTATGGTTGAACTAGATGATCTTGAAGGTCTCTTCCAACCTTGATGATTGTGATTTTGAGTAGTAGAATGATGATTATGTGATTCTGGCTGGAGGTTTTGCCTAGCGTGAGTGAAACAATATAAACTGAAGTAACGTTTGTTGCAGATACTCTGCAGAATCTTGTTGGACAACAAAATGCGCGTCATGGTGTAGTGAAAGTGTTTAATGCGTTGCAAGAGAGGAAGGCTAATAAGCACCTCCTTTATGTGAGTAACCAGAAAAGTAGCTTTTAAACTTCATAATCCTGTTACTTACTGAGCTGTATTCACTCAGCATTAAAGCCTAGGGTGTGTGTTTTTGCAGAGATTTGTTTATTATTAAAATAACTCAGATGTTCTAGGTTTGATCACTTGACTAAGTTTAAATAACAGAAGGCTGTTTAATAGCAGCATTGCTTTTGTCTAAAAGAGATCCTCTACCATATCCCATGTGCCTGACTTCATTAGGTACAAACTAATTTCTTCATACAACTTAGAAAAATAAACATACCTTGGAGAATCTTAGAGAAGGAGAGCTCCAGGACTGGCTCATAGTTAGGACATGACAGCCCTCCAGAAGTTCCACTCCTCAGCTGTTGGAACTAGTTGGAATATGCAGCTGGATCCAGGGCTAACACCTTCACAGTCAGTCAGTCTCTTCTGGCACATTCCAGACAGCAGCCTGTCACACAGTGCTGCCCCAGCACCAGAGAGAAGGTGCATGCCCTGGTGCTTGCTTATGATGCTATGGCGTCTTTGACAGAACAGCACCAGTTTATACTGGGTGGGAAATCCCCATCTGAATGCAGCTGCCCTTAACACTTGCCTCCTTTCAGCCTTAAGACATTTCCCATGTTACCTGTAGGACATGTGCTAATTTTTGAATGAAAGAAAAGTAGTTGCATGAATGATGAATATAATCAAACCTATGTGCTCCTGTTATCTGTGATTTTCTAAAAATGACAGAAAGGAAGAAATTCTCATTTGGTTGGCACCAGCATCATTTTAACTCTTTTCTGTTTTTCAGGTTTTGCTGGAACTGCTGCTAACTGAACTGTGTCCTGAGCTGAGAGCTCATTTAGAGCAGCTTAATGCCACTTAGATTTGAATCTGCACAATTGGACCACTAGAGAAATGTCTATGTTCAAGAATAGACATGAAACTTATTTTCCTCTTTTCCATAGAGGGCTGAGGACTATGATTATTTTTAGCATTTTTCTTTCCTCTTGAGTTTTTTGTGAAGTAAACAGACTTGAAAAGATCTGATGCTGTCGTAGGGTAGACAAAAAAATGCTGTATAGCTGCCAATTTTTATTTAAATTGTTCTATTTGACTACTCCTCTGTTTCAAATATAGATTGAAAAATAGATGTTCATATATGCTGAAAAAAACCAGAAGATATTTTAAACATTTATGGAAAGAAATTTTGCTTATAGTGGTAAACTAATGAATGTTGTACAGTTCTAATCTCCTCACTGAGGATCTGAGCATTCCTTTTTTTTTCTTGTGTATTGAAAAAGCCTTGTCGTGCAATACTACATGTAAAGCTATTGTGAAAATTTTATCAATTTTGGTTTTACCAAAGATTTCCTGTAGTTTGAAGCATTTGTAAGCAATAAATATCACAACTGGATTGCAGTACTTGATAATGAGGCTGAACTGACAACTGATCAATGAGTTTGACAGCACTAGTTTAATAAGAAATATCTACATTGCTTTGAAGTCTGTGTCAAAATTATGTATTGTAAACTGGTATGTCCTAACAGAATGCTTGTGTTAAATGTTAGTTCAGAGATTAGTGCTTATGAATTGCTTCTATGAATGATCAAGTAGACATTTAATTAAACCATTCTGATAACTTCCCTGATATTATTCAGGGCTATTTTATTCAAATGCCCCAATTTCAGAATAACCTTCAAATCTCCCTTATTTTATACAAGGAAAGAAAACTGTCTTCAGTGGTTGGTTTTTTTTTTAAATTTATGTAAAAATATGTAAATATTGTGTTAATGCACATCTAAATAATTAAACATCATCAAAAATCCCTAGGTGACACTCATTACTGTCTTCTCACCTTGGTACAGTTGTGCTCTTAAAAAATCTACTTGCAGTTATGACTGGCTGTATTGTAAGGTACATACAGTCTGTATGCTCTATTTAAATCAACATTTTTAGTAACATTTAGCCTTCTGTTCCAACAGTTTCAGAAAAGCTTTCAGGTCATGGCACAGTCCTAAGAAGCAAGGCAAATTCTGCACTTACAAAGTTTCATAAGTAAACAGGGATTTAGAAACGTGCAAGCTTACCACAGCAATCAGTAATTTTTCCTAGTGGTTAATGAAAGTATCTTTTGATAAAAGCTCCAGCATGACATTGCTCAGACATACATACTCCTAGCCAAAAGGTTTCCAACTATTTCTAATACAAACAGAGGCAGTGTGAATGCAATATGAAGGATTGGGGAAAGCAGGCCTCATATTGAGGACGTATATTCAATATTTCCGTACTAATGTTTGGGGCTTTTTTCCCCCCAGTTCTGTAAGGACTATTTTCTAGTTTTAGAAGCTGGTATGGTTTGGATTGTAAAGCTTGGTGTTCTACCAGACAGTTTCCAACTTTGAGTCTCTGCAATCCAAAAGTAAAATATATAAAGACACTTAAGTAGATCTAGATGCTTTAGAAAGTATGTGGAAGAAAGTATAAGCACCACTAACAAGTTAAGCTTTAAAAATGGCTGTGGCCTGTGAGTGGGCTGTATGTGAAAATGAGACAAGTTTGGGTTCAAGCTTTTCAGAATATTAAAATTTAAACATTATATATGCAGAAAGGAAACAACCATTTTTATTTGGTTTTGGTTTGATTCATGTGCTATGTAGCAGTATGACATGAAGAAAATACATCCATCCCAGTGAAACGTCCTTAATAAACTTTTAAGTCTTCAATACAATTTTTAAAAAATCTGTCTTGGCTTCATCTGAGTTAAGAGTGTGAGCTTTTTACTGTCTCTTTATTTTAGATAAAATGAATCAGTGAATTGCTTTAAATAATACTTTCTAGAAAGTTGAAAAGCAAGCAGTAAGTGATGAACAGTCTGTAATTGCTGGAGATTAATAATGGTTTATTGTAGGAAATATATACCAGTCATAGTTAAAGGAAACACTAAATTGTACCAAGATTAGCTGCTAATTGAAGGTGAGAAGCAACAGCAGGATCCAGACGGCATGCCTTTGAAAACAAAAATTATCAGAGTTCTAGTTTATAGCTACAATAAAATTGTATGTTATCAATATGACATTAATAAGTCTTTAAGTGTCAACAAAGCTATCTGAGACAGTCAACTTGCTAAAATATTGAAGAGTCAACATATTTGGCTTTGAATCCTTTTTCTGATGCCACATAATAAAAAAAAATAGTATTTAAAATTAGCATACTTGATTATAGTCTTAGTCTTGGGTTTATTTTTTTTAATTGTGTGTTGGTATGGTATGTGCAGCACCACAGTCAGAAAAGAAAATCTTTTTACAGACTGGATGAGTTTCATTCACACTTCCATCATCTATTTCAGAACCCTTAGGGATGCCCATCTTCTCTTTCTCATTTCTTACAGAACTGACTGGGTCTAAGAATGGTAGGCCAAAACCACAGCTGAGCAGTTAATTAAAACAAGTATGATTTTAAGTAAGTGTAATTGTACAGTTAACATGAGAATTTTCCAGGTACAAAGAAAACCTGGACACCCCCACAACTCTTTTAAAGTTACTGTTTCAGTGAGTTTCCTTGTTTATTTTAAGTTGCTTCTCATTTGCTATTGATTTAGAGATGTGTGACACCAGTCAATAGGAATTCTCTTTATAGGAAGACATTAGTGACATTCCTAGATCAGTCTCAGATGTACAGCAAGTGAATAATGAGTGAAAGTTGTAGTCTTCTTTCAGCTGTGGCAGTTTTACTAGACTTTAGAAGACAGTGGGAAGGGCTACACTCCCACAAAGCCATGCAGCACTTTAATCCTGATGGACCTCTTCAATGCCTTAACTAGGAACATTGGCTACGAGGGTCATAATACCTCTGTTTATGTTCCTTTCCTGATCTCCTCCTCATCCTATTCTCTATAACATTTTTCACAGTGGGAGAACAAAATACTTGAAACGTCTATATTCAGATCACCTGCTCTGCTAAGCCTTTTTTTATCAGTGACTTCCCTGGGTAAGGAGCCACAAAAATTGTTTGATAATTTATCATTTACATAATTCTCCATTCATTTATATTGCACCAAGATGGACATCAAAGTATTCTACTTGCAGAAACAAATGGTTCACTACATGCACAGAAACCACAGAGCCTCTCTGAAGCACAGATGCCAACTTGCTCTATTCCCTTCAGCTGGTATAATCACCTTGCCTTGATGCCTTTAGGCATCACTGATATTACTCAATATCAGTGAGTAATATCAGATTATTCTTCCAGAGGCCATTATTAATACTTTTCCTCAAGCTTATTTCTCTCAATCTTGCTCCAAATTTGGAACTTTGAAAAAAGTGACTGATTTTTTTTTTCCCTGTTTATATTGAACAGAGAAAGCAGTTGATCCTCAGCTATCACTGAAAATATAAAAATAAGCATGAGAACCAGTTATGGCTAATTTAAGTATCATTAATAAAGGTTGTAATTGTTACAGAATCTAAAGTATATGGAAAAGTTATGATTTTTCAGTTGTGAGAGAATGACAGAAAGCAAATTAATTTGGGATAAAATTATTCAAATTGTTTAGCTAATTTATCTTGCAAAGTTACCAAGCTCTTTGCTGTGATTACCACAGATTTTTTGTTGTTGTTGTTGGTTATATTGCTTGCTTAAGCAAGTGGGCAGATAGCATCCTTTCAAGGCTATTTTTATTAGTTTTCAGTATACTTCTATCACTCTACATTTTCTTGCAAAGATTTTTTTTTTAACAGTGTTGGAGTCTTTAATGAAATAGCAAGTTTAGAGACTCAGATCCAAGGTATCACTCCATTTCATGAGATATAAACTAGACCTGAAGACTTTCTCAACTTACTTTAGCATAGTACTTCTCAGCAGCATTCTGGTCTTTCTCTGTGCCTCGGCCAAGCTGGAGGCATCTAGCCAAGTAGAAAGCAGCCATAGCAGCCCCCTTGGCTACATATGTTGGATGACAATCAGATATCTTGGCTTGCTTGTTGATGTCATCATTTTTTATAGCCCTGTTGTGGAATTTAGAGCATTACATTTGATAATGCTAGTTCAAGCAATAATTAAAGTTGACCATATATTACTTTGACAATGCCTCCTTTACATTTACATTATTATTCAAAATAAGCTGAAATTTATAAGTATTCAGCATCTTATGAGGATTCTTATATTTTGTATTAGATTTTAAGTTAGTCTTATTTGAATGTTGTGATATTAAACGGCAAACAAGTATACAATTTTTGAAGTCACTTTCACTATAGTTATACTAGTTATGAAAGGCAACGTATTTTACACTAATTGTTCCCATTAAATTATTTTATGGAAATTATATGTGGAAGAAAGGCAAAGCTCTTATTTCATGTATTTGAACAACCTCATGTAGTGGAAAATGTCCCTGCTCACAGCAAGGGTGCTGGAAATAGATGATCTTTAAAGGGCCAACCCAAACCATCCCATGATTCTTTGATTCTGTGATTCTAAAATTTCCAGTTCTTACAAGGATATTGGCAAATCATAGTAATCTGAAAATCTTGGACATACTTGAGAGTCCCTGGTTATAAAACTCTGTTAGGAAAACCACTTATCACTGTCTCAGCTCATTTCCTTTCTTCTGCATGTTTGCTGTCATCTTAATTTCAGCATGTTTTTACTAAGAACCATTTTAAGAATCAGAGGGACAAAGTCAATGTTGTTTTAACTATCAAGCTATAATTATCTAGTATCGTCACTATAATATTAGAATATTCTATACTTAAGTGGGAATTGGTTTTTTTCTGCTGCCTTAAAACAGATACCCCCAAGCCCCATATTCTTTCCAGATACCAAACAGTAATTATATGCTTCTTTACACATCATTTTAGCTATGTCAAAGTTGCAGACTTGACAGAAGAAGGAAAAGTGTAAGTAATTTCAGTTTATAGGTACTTCCTATAAATCAGGGTTTATGAAAGATTGTTCTCAACGACCCTCTGCACATCAGTGCCTGCTAGATCACTTGGATGTGTTGAGAATGATGTACTTCCACCTAATTTGGTCCCATTAACAAACAGTAACACAACTGTTCTTATTTAGCAAGAACATTCAAATAAAACAACAGTAACATATTACCTCTCCTATTGTTCCTAATACATAACATTTTTGCCTTCCTTTCTAAAAGATACTCTACAGGATGCTGATGCAAATAATGATAGCCAGTCAACTCAGGCAAAAATTCTGTTTTAGCACAGATGACTTCAAGAACATAGCACAGCAATTGCTAAGTAGGACTGTGTGGGATAACTAAATTATTTAAAGTATCAGTAGGTAATGTAGACACCAAATATTAGGCAAGGTTGTACTGCACATAGTCACAATGTTTTTACGCTTGTATGTAATGTAACAAACGATGTAGTTGGTATGAACATAAATTTTAGCAGAAAAGGTATTGGTGCTTGATACTGGCTGAATTGCTGAGATTTTTGCCTCGAGGCCAACTTCAATTCTAATTAAGTGTAACTGTTTCAAGTATGGTTGCAGTGTTTCATTTCAGAAATAGTCACCTCTGACTGTACTGTGGGATTTCATTGCTATTTTCTGCAGTCACAATTGCAGCTGATGAAGTGCACTCTACTTGTCTGGATAATCTACCATGCAGCATTGACTGGAGGGGATTCATTCCGAGCGAGACAGGCTGTACTACACTGAACAGCTATCGCTCTATTGACCGTGCAAAAGAAAGAAAAGCAGCAGTTCAGAGAGAAACAATCCTTCTCATCATGGAGTAGAGCAAACAACATCCATGGCTGAACTACTGAATTACCAGAGCTTCTGATATGCAGTGGCATATATTGAGTGCAGCTTCTGTAAGATGGTGAGTTGTGACATGTTTATTGCTGTGCAGCAGCAGCTATGTAAACATACCCCAAAAAGCATGAATGTTATTGTGTGCCACTTGTGCAAGTAGTCAATCTGTCTGCATCTTCCTTCCAGCAAATCAATAATCTGATTGACAGACTGAACTTTTAACATACACTGGTAAACTCTGGGGGTTTGTCACAGGAATGTGCTGTTTATCAGCCATAGAACATTGCACCAACAGTGCTCTTGTCCTACTTGACTAGATCAAGGTATAGAAACTCGATGCAGACTATTTTAACTACTGCAGTGTGTAACAGAAGCTGCTGTTTCTGCAATACACAAACCACTCCAGAGTGTGTAGGTAGAGCAGTGAGTCCCACAGGGACTGCCTGTGAAAAGGCCGGTCAGTGCTGCCTAACTGGGGCTCAGACCAGTACCTCTATGCAAGCAGATAATGACCAGAAATCACTTGCATTCAGATGCCTGGTTTGTGGTCCAGGATGCAGTATACATCCTTGTAAGCAGCAGCTCATGGAAAGCTCAAGGGTGAGAACTTAGCACTGTGTGTAGCAGCTGCTTCTAAGCCCCAGGTGCTGCTGCTCACAGTGCTGACCGCAGGATCCCACCCAGTATCAATGCTTGCATTTCCTGTAATGGACACAGGAACCGGACCAAACTGCAGAGCGAGGGAATTACAGGGTGGGAGACAGTGAGTAGAAAAGACATTAAGATGGAGGCAGTGGAAAATGGAAGACTGCTTGCAGTATTAGAGGTGCTGAGATGAAGATGGAGATAGATAAGTGGTTTCAAAATCATATTCCTGTAGAGGACACCACAGAGAATTAGGCACCTTGGACTCCGGTGACATGCAAAAGCAGGAGTCTGCTTTCCTCCCCACTCTCCAGCACTACAACCTAAAGCATACATGAAGCTTTAATCACTGTAGACACCCAGGAGCAAGGTCTGCAAGGAGAAACTCTACCAGCAAAAACCACAAAAAGAAGTGAGTGCTCAAGAGTGAGTAACTTTCTGTGAAGGGGCACTGAAGCACCATCTGTCAGCCTGAGGGGGACTCATGAGGGGTCTGTGGCTGTCCAGGAGCTGAGGTCTGAGATGTTGCTGAGAGGGTGCCACAACTTGTTCAGAGCACAGACCCTTTGCTACTCTTTCATGTGGGCACAAATGGTACCACCAAATCGAAGGGACTACAGAGCCCTGGGGTGCAAGCAAATATTGGTGCCAAGTTACCTTTCCTTCCAGTTACCTTTTACCTGTGGGAGGAGGGCATGCAACCAAAACCAAATATATAATACAAATCGACTTCTGGCTTTGTGGCTGGTGCTGTCACAACCGTTTTGGCTTTTTTGATGATGGGACATTCTTTGATGACTATAGCCTGTTAAGGACAGTTAGGATCCACCTGTCTAGAAGAGGCAAAGGAATCTTCAGCAGCAGGCTGGCCAACCTGCTGAGGCGAGCTTTAAACTGATGGATTTGAGGGTACTCTGGACCTGAAGTGGTTGCACTTGTGCCATTGCAACCAACTGGGGAAAAAGCCAGGCCAACCAGAGCAGCAACAAATGTTCCTTAGCTGCTTCCCAGGATGAGGACCAGAAGAAAACCACCTCAAGTGTATGTGTACAATGCACGCATCCTGGGGACCAAACAGGAGGAACTGGAGCTCTGCACCCACTCCAAGTCACACAATCATAGGGATAACTGAAGCATGATGGAACAACTCATATGACAGGAGGATCTTGATGGATGGATAGGCTGTTTTGTAAAGACAGAAAAAGAGGAAGAGTCATGTGCTGAGTTAAGGAGAACCTTGAATGTGTAGAAGTTAATGGCAATTAACTATGGTAATTTTGGAAGCCTTAATGAGTGCCTCTAGGCCAGGATCAGAGGGATCATCTCAAGAGTGATCTTACACTAAACATCTGTTACTGACCTCCAAACCAAGACAGTAAGACCAATGAGACAATATTTGGGTCACTTAAGTAAGCTTTGGATAACAGAATCTGGATCTTATGGGTGACTTGAACTACCCAGGCATTAGATGCAAGATGCAAGAATTAGATGCAACTCCCAGGACATCCATGAAGTTCCTGGAATGGAGCAGTAGAGTACTGCTGCCTCAACCAAATGTCAGATGTGCCAGTCAGGAATGAGGCACTGCTTGACTTGCTACTTGCAAGCCAAGAAAATCTGCTTTATAGTACCTCAGTGAGTGACAGCCTTGGGTGCAGTGATCACAATACTGAGGATCTGGGATCCTGCTGAGCACTCTGAGGGTTAGTACTAAGACAAAGGTTTTAGATTTCAGAATAGTAAACCAGTGCACAGCACAGTTGGGAGGGTCTCCATAGGAAGCTTCCATGGAGAACAAAGGAGCTAGTGAGTCCTGGGAATTTTTCAAGAATGCTCTCCTGGAAGCACAATGAAGTGTTTGTTCATCCCCTTTAAAGATAAGGAAAGTAGGTGGAGCAGGAGACCCCCTTGGCTTAAGTGCAAGTTTCTGAGCCTGCTCAAAACCAAGAGAGAAGCATACCAAAGATGGAAAAGCAGGTAAAGGGAAGTGGTGGATTCACTGGCCTTGTACACTTTTAAGATTCAGCTGGACAGGGTGCTGGGCCATCGTGTCTATGCTGTGCTTTTGCCAAGAAAGGTTGGACCAGATGATCACTGAGATCCCTTCCAACCTGGGGGTTCTTTGATACTATGATACCATGGGCATTAAAGGGAATGGTGAGGGCAGGAGCCTAGAGGAGATAATGGACAAGGAAGGCAGGATTGCATGTGGATATCTGCTTTGGATTCTAGTTCAAGTCTGTTTTGCTTTAAAGGATCAGAAGGAAAAGTTCAATCATACTGAGTAATTGAGAACCTTATAGTATTAGTTTTGTCATTGGCTATTCTGTTGTTAAGGATGAGTTTTGCAATTCATTATCTCAAACATTTCTTGAGCTCGAAAGACAAGATCATTATCTTATTAATCATTTAAATCTGTTTTATGTAGTCTTGCATGAAGAACCCTAATGAAAAATAAAATAAAAATTACCTTTTGGCTAGTGCAGCAGCTTTTGAGTAAAATTTTCTAGTGTAGTAATATTCCACAAGATGGCCTTGAGCATAGGTATTTCCAAGTTTTGTTGCTTTTCTCAAACGCTCCAAAGCAGCTTTAGTGTTTCGACGTATACCTTGTCCATAGAGATACATAATGCCAAGTGCTCCCTGTGATTCCAGATTTCCATTGTCACATGCTTCTGAATGCCAGAAAAAGGCCTAAACAAGAGGCACAAAGTTGGAGTATATATTAATTTAGCTGATTTTCTTGTATACTGTTTCCATAAAAGCTTTTACACCAACCATCCTGTAAGAAGTGCTTATACATAAAAGAAAGAAGAATCTTTGTAAGGCTTTTAAACCTGCTTCATTTAATGTCAGAGTTGTCAATCAGCGTTACCTGTTTGATTTCTGAAGGTTACCAAAACTGACAAAACTTTAATCCATTCTATCATTCTTTCTGATTCTCTCACTTAAAAACAAAAAATCTTGGCTAGCAGTGTCAAGTGAGTCAAAATGAGGGATTCTGGCCATCTGTTCACATAGGCTTAAATGGATGATAATGTCTAACTACTCAAAATACAACTTTCAGAGTAAAATATACCACTGTACTATTTCTGTGAAATTAAAAATTAATCGTGATTCATTTTTATTTCAAAAGGTACAAGTGGGCTTTACCTTCTTCAAATCTTTTAGCATTGGCATAGAATAAAGCATTCCTAAAGTACTCTGGGCCTTTACACTTGCTTTTGGATTTCCATGGTCTGCAGCAGTAAGCCACAACCTAAGAAAACAGGGACAACAAAGTTTAAATAACACACAATCTTATAATTTTTCAGGAAAATCACTGACCACCCTTACCTTTCAGCCTCTTCGGTTGAATGTTTAACACCACATCCTTCATAATACGCCCTGCCAAGATTGTACGCAGCTGCAAACTTCAAGTGACTTGCTTCGGGGGAATCAGAGTTGAGTATTTTATTCATGTATTCCACTCCCCTTTCCTAAAATTGAGCCATTTAAGTTATTACGTTCAGACTGTGAAGAGGAAAACATATAACCTGAGAATACACTAACTTCTGCAAGACAGGTAATTTTTTTCCCTTGGAAGAAAGGCTGAGGCATACTGGCAGGACAGCCTGGAAAACAGTGTCATACCAAAGCAGAACTGATCTTTGGTTACTAGACAGCCCCTAAATTTTTGACCCCACCGTATTTTTAGTGTCAAACATTTCCTTGTAAATGTTCATCTGATAATATATTACTCTTCTTCACTGTTAAAAATTTTCTCAAAAATATTATTGTGCTTACATCAATGAATTTCACATCCTACACTTGTAACATTTTCAATTTCAGAATTCTGAGAACTTTTTAATATTGCATAATGTATCTGAAATCATGAAACAACCATAACAAGAAGGCACAGTGATACATAGTACACTTTCAAGTCCCTGCATTTAAAATACCTTAGATTCATAAAGGGCAAAACCTGATAATGTGGAGAACATTGCATATGAACAACTGGGCCTCAGAAGTACTTTAGAAATAAGATTTACACGGTTAGGATTTAGCATGGACACCCTGTTGAAATACACTAGAAACAGTCCTTTATAGAAGGTTTTTCTTATATTCAGCGTTCATATTGTAATACACAAGAAAGAAAGAAAGAAACTTCACTAGAATGTTTATTTGCAAGTAAACATGTGGTAATTATGCAGGCATACAGGAAAAATAAACCACCTCTAAACCCCATCAGAATATTTTTAGTCCTGCTGACGATGCTGTAAGCACCAGACAGGAGTCCCATTTGTTAATATACTCTTCAGTTCATTTTTTTTGCCTTCTGTCTTATAATCTACTCTTTTATTCCTAATGGTTTTATTCTTTCCTCATGCCACTTTTTAAGATCATCTTCACCAACAAATTAACTCTTCTTATTGTAGCAAATAATTCGTCTTCCTTTTTTGTAATATAATTCTTCAGTTTGAATTCTTCGAATTCTTGCAAATGTAATTTTTCATGTGTCTAATTTAAAAATGTTACTACCTCATTTGTCTAATTTAAAAATATTACTGTCAACCATTGGCAGAAACACAATCATCTCTGGCATCCACGCTAAAAGAATAGAAAGTACCTTAAAACATCTTCGTGCCAGAGATCTTACGCTTTGAAATATAATTCCTTGATTTCCATTTTCACTTACTTTATTTTCATCTACATAAATTGTTTATAAAAAAGTAAAAAATTTAAAGCAATTTTTAAACATAGCTTCCACACGAAGTCCAACCAAGCCCTTGGAAATTTATTTTAAAATAAAAATTACTGTATTTTTCAGATACACCTATTTTATTACAGCCATTTTTGAAAACTTCCTCAACCCAGAGCCTTTGCTTTTTAATGGTGCTCTGCAAACAGCTGCACTTTATGAAACTAATTCTAAATAAAAAGGCTGTTAATTTTAAACTAAATAATCATGTTTACAAAGAAGCTCTTAGTAATTATCAGCTAATATTAGAAGAAAAATAAAAAGTGTGCAGCTAAATTACTCACAGGGTCTTTTTTAGTTCCAAGTCCATCATAATACATTACACCAAGCTGATACATTGCTTGAAAATCTGTATCTTTGATTTTTTCAAACTGCTTTAATGCTTCTTCATACAACCCCTGGTAAAGAGAAAACAAACAATAACTCTATGATATATACACCCTTACACTCCAGTTTTCCAACACGGAGTATTTCTCTCACGAACAAAAACCAAAAACTTGCAACCAAAGAACTGGCAGAAAACAGAGATGGAGCAAGTTAACAACCACAAGAAAGTTGGGTAACCAAAAGCCATTCTGACAAACTTTCTCCCCTCCCCCAAACCACCATCTTTTTAGTCTGAGGAGATAAAGTCTATTCCAGAGTCCCTGCCCTATCCATCTGACATCCTTTAGCTTAGGTCAGCTGTTCTTACACCTCGACGGTTTAAGTCTGCTTTTAAATCTCAGCTAAGGGTTGGTTTCACAAAACTAAAAAAAACCAGGCGTCTGAAGACTTTAACGGACCCAGCTGTCTGCCTCACATTTCTTATGGAGGTATCACCTACAACAACAGAGATACTTTCACTCCTAAGAATGAATCTCAGGGAGTACTTGTGTCTGTATTAAGTCAAAGAAGAAACTGTATTTAAAAATAGTTAAACAACTGTAATATAACAGTTAACTGAGCCTGGTGTCCTAACTAAAATATTTTTACACAGAAACCCTAAGTAAAAACAATTTTGAAATTAAAGTGTTCTTCTCTACATTTTTACTTCAAATTTTCTGTGTGTTTTGGTTAAAAAAAAGTCAGACTGCAAAAGCTTGGAACCAAGTAACAGTTCAACAGTCAGTCAAATGTCCTCACAATGACCAATCGTCCCGTTAATACTGTCCAAGCTATTATCTAAACTACTAATTGTACTGGAAGCTTATCCGTTATGACTGTGTGGGCTTTGTATTTTTAAAGAACTCTGGAAAAAAAAGCCAATTTCTTTTTACAACTAGCTGTCATGAATATCAGAAAAAGAAGTACTGGAGGCACATTTAATCTCACCTTTCCTGAGAATTTAGTGCTATATGAAGGAGACATAGGGCTGTGATTAGGAAGTGGGGTTTTTTTCTAGTATCTAAAATTGCAGTGCTATGAGCATGTGCATTTTTAGGCACTACAGACATACATAAAAAAATCTGAAAATTAAAACCTGCTCAAAGAATAAATTTAGGGATGTACAGTAATATCTATCATGGACATCCAAGCCAGCTTGTCAAGAAACAGACAGGAGTCTGTTCATTCTGCTCCATGGAGTTAGTCTCAGGTAATTAATTAATGAAAACAATAAGGACAGGGCCCAGAAAGCCTGAGCGAGTTAATTCTGTTCCTGCTGCAAACCCTGAGACTGATTTACACTGTACCACTGCTGCACTGCAAACAGTATTGAACCCATGCATGTCACATTGGAAAATACTTTAGTGTTTGTACTATATTCTTTTCTATCTCCCTGAACTAAGTTGTAATTTTCACAGGAAGCTCAGGTTTAAGTTCACCTGCCAGCCAGTCTTGCACTGTTCCCTGAGCATTTACTTTCAAAGACTTGGATGACCAATTTTAGCCAAAGTGGGCAGGGACAGAAATCTTGAAAATAATACGCTTCAACAAGTTCCAGGTCCTAGGTGGGGAACAAAGACAGAAAGCTGTGTCTTGGTCAGGGCTCACTATCACTGTAACTGAAAACAAAGTGTATTGTTGTCTTCGGCCAGTCAGCTGCCCAAAAACCCAACCTGGCTTGGAAGCTAGCTATAAGGATAGGCTGCTGCTTACTTATCTGGTCCTTAGGAAACCTGGGAGGGAACTGGAAGACCTCACTAGATGCTCGGGGAAGGTATAGGAAAAGCTTATTTAGGGGGAACACCTGGTGCTTTTAATGGGATAAAAACAGGCATAGGGCACCACTTGTAGGTTTTTTTAAAGTGTCTCTTTTTTCACTGAAAAGGTGTTGAAAATTGTCTGCCTTGTAATATTTACTCAAAAGAGGGAAAGCACAACCTCTTCATAGTATCGTTGTCCATCCAGAAAAGGTGCCGGAGGATCTTCACCTGCCTCTCTCCTCACCAGCGACTCCTCTAGTGTAACATGGGAGTGGTTCTCTGCTTAAAAACAGACACACGATTGGGCTTGTCCCCTAAGAGGTGGAACAGCACCTCTGTAAATACAGTGAAGGTCTGCAGCTGGCCGGGTCCCTTTTTAAATACATTCTTCAAAAGACGAAGATGAAAGAGAAGGCTCTGTTATAAAACGGAGAAGTTGAGTGAAGACAGCCTGAAGGAAACGTTCAGTAAATACAGCCTGACCCATGTGTGCGTGAAGTCCGCCGTGGAAGAGCTTAAACCCGCACCTAACCGAAGCGGGACGCTGCCGGGCTGGGAGGCGGCTGCGGGCGCCGAGGGAGCGGTACCTGGCACGGAAGGCTCCGGAGGCAGCCGCTCGCTGCGCAGCGCCATCCAGCACCGCCGGCCGAGCTCTCCCGGAGGCCCCGCGCCCGAGGGCGGCTCGGGCCGGGCCTGCCGGGCTGTGCTGCTCCGGGCCCGGGGACGGCCACCAGGGAGCGCGGCCGCGGCCTCCGCTGGTGCCGAGCTCCTCGAACCGCCGGCCCTACATCGATCCCTATGGCTGTACCGGGGCCCCCCGCGGCCCTGCCCGGCCTGCGCCGGCACCCGGCGCCGCTGCATAGCGGGGCCTGGGGCGCCACGGCCTTTGGCAAGGCAGAAGAAGGAAGACTGGCAATGTAACGACGGCACTTTCCGTTTGGGCTTTGCTCCGCCTCCGGCCAGTGTCCAGTGCCAAACTGTGAATAGGTGACAGGACAGGCTGCGGGCTGGGCACCCACTGGACCTTCCCTGATACCGCCCGTCCTGTCGGAAATTAAAAGCAGAAGCCCAAAATGCTCTGCAGAACGCGACTATAGGAAAAAGGAGCAGAAAACTGAATGCAATTCAGAGAAAAAGGCACCGGGCCGTGACGCTTCAGTCTAGCTGGCGGGACTTCACCACTTCAGTGATCAGAAACTGTTTGTTGTAATGTAGTTTGTTTTCCCCATCTAGATATTACAGAACTTAAAAGGATAATTGAGGGAAAATGCCGTTCGAGGTTTCTCCTGAAATGTAAAGCATTGCTTCTACTTCTGTTGATTGCTTCTGGCTGTAAGTAATAAAAAGAGAATAATACCAAAATGCATGAGAGTGCTTTCAAAATAATCTTTAGCTGTGTTCCCAGCTTCTTCTTTTTTCCCAGATGATTATCATCCTTCCATTTTTGGCAGTGTGATCTGTTTCTATAGCAACAGGGACAGAGACAACAATCAAAATGGGAGCGTGATGCTTGCAGATTTGTGTGGTTAAACCTATGGGCTCAACATGATGTTTTCCAGCAGTCCCAAGTGCCTTTAAATACCAAGAAACTCCTAAAATTAATACTGATTCATTTTGTGTAGATGATACAGGAAAATAAACTTTTTTTAAAAACATCAATTAATTACTTGATTTAACAGATAGAGTGAAGAACAGCCTGTGAAAGCAGCAGTACCCTTCAGCAAAGACAATTAGCGCTGGGCTGCACGGCTGCTTTTGAGGCAGAAGGGTGTGAGATACACCAGCACACCTCGGTTTATCTGACTGCTTGCACACATTTATTAGAACCATTTTTCCAATGTAATTTTGTTGATACCTATGCAAGATGTGTGATGTGAGATACAAAGCACAGAGGAATTTTCGTGAGTTACGTTCCAGAACAGCTGTAGCCAGGAAGCCTTGTCCTTAACTGGCACTTGGGGCTGCCCCATACAAAATAATGAGAATTGTTGCGTCTGTGTTTATACCAGTACAAGTACAGGTTATTCAGAGGCAGAAGAGTTTTGCAGGCACTAATGAGGTGTGCAAAATGTGACCTGAAGCTCAAGAACTAATTAATACCAGGAATTTGAAGAGAGTTTTGGCTGGCAGGATGAAAATGTGTATGTAGGTGGCTAGGCTGGAAAGATGGGATTCCTCGGGTGCAGGTTGAAACCTCATAGTTGCTGAGATAATGTAGGGAGGGAAGATCTTTAAAACAAAAACAAAACAAACAAAACAAAACACAACCTCTTGGGCAATGCAAAACTATTTAGTCTTAAGCTAATTCTGGATATGTGTGTTTTCAAAACGGTCTTTATAGTTGCATAAACAATGACTGTGGATTTCTGGCATCTGTGAAGAGGTGTTTCATCCCTAACAACGCATAGTTAGAAGTGTAGGAATTTTATTATTTGTTAACTAATTTGCTTGGCTAGCTGTTCAGGGAAAAAACCCAGTACAACATTTTGTAATTACACAAGTATATTTCTTTCCAAATAAAAGAGAAGTGAAAACTGTCACTTACTGAAATAGTTCTGCTGAATTGATTCACTGCCTATCTATCTGGATTTCTGCACCTTAAAAAATTGTACTGTATATGCTCATGTTTCACTAAAATAATTTATATTAGCTTTCCCAAAGGAGAAGAAGGTAATTTCATCGTGTTTGTGAATTCATTGCAGAACTATGTATACCCTAAAGGAACACTGTTAGGCTTCTTTTTCCCTAACTCTGTTTATCAAAACCATGCTATTATTATTTGGTTTTTAAATACGTGACTTTCACTTTTTTTTTTTAAAGTCATGGTAGTGATTATGAGGAACTTCCATAACAAACATGTAGGCATTTGACACAGAAGGAAATACCATAGTGCTAAGGAAACAGAGTTGTGCACCTTGGACACTCACCCTCTCTAGGATACTTCAAGCTCATATAAGTGACGAAGTTCTGTATTTGCAAATGTGTTTTGAGCAGAGATGTAACAACAGGTGGCTGTGCCCAGAACCACCATTGCCAATTCTAGTCCCACTCAGACTGGTGATGAACTCGGTGTAATGTCTGTGCTGAAGGGGAGACCTGGGTTTCACAGTGTGGCACGCCTGGCCAGTCTCCCTGGCCTAGTGGCAGAGTTTGGGCAAGGCGATAGCATGGATTTCTTTTTACTGACTTAAGCTTTTTTGGGGGCAAAATCTAAATTAATTCTCGATTGTTTTCTTTCCTAGATCCAAGTCTGCCTCGGTCTAGCCTTCCCAAACCACCATTAAGGTATGCTGGCAGAACTACTTTGGAGGCTGCGCCTGGCAGCAGCACAACCAAGCAAACACCAGGCCGCGCTCAGGGCTCGGTGGCTGCCGGCTGCCGGCGGCACCGGGGCTTCCAGCGACGCCCGCTCCCGGCCGGTGCTGCAGCCGGTGCCGGCTGCCCCGGGCTCCGGAGGGCGCTGCGGCGGCTGCGAGTGTGTGCGGGACGTGCCGGGCGGCCCCGCGCCACATGGCCTCCNCCCCCAGCCCCGAGCCCCGACGGCCCCGCGCCCAGAAACGGGCAGCGATGCTGATGCTGGACTGCACTTCAGAGGTGAGCTTTGGGAGCGTCTGTCTGTGGTTTTGTCTTACCGGGAGCACGGCTGCGGAAGTGAACGAGGTGTAGTTTGTCTGGAGCTGCTGCTATTAATGTTGGGGCACTGCCGCTGTCGATCGGTATTTCTGCTTAAGAGATTAAAAGCCAAAAAAGTCTTTCTTGCACTGCTCTTTTTTTTTTAAAAAAAATTAAAAGGCAGTCTCAAGGAACATGAAGGTCCAATGATTTGCAAAGGGAATGTTTTTTGCTGTGATGCAGTGTTCTGAGACTTGCCGTGGCTTACACTGGCAGTAACATTTCTTTTTTTCTTACGGTATCTTGTTTCAGTCTGGTAGTTTCAGCAACCTGTTTGAGACAGGAACCGGTGTGAACGCACCTGCAGATGCTTTTGGTCAGTCTCCAGCGCACTTGGCTGCTTGTGGTGGTGAAGCTTTTTTTCTACTTTGGCAACTGCAGACAGGAGCAAATTTGAACCAACAGGTAAAAACACATTTTATCCCTTCCACTTCTAATCTGGCATGTCAGTAAATCCACTTAATATTATTTACATTGTTTTTATCTAAGAGAGGTTTTTTTTATACTCAGTTGTATTGCATGAGGTATCTGGGGTTGCTTATTCTAGAGCAACTTCTGGCATGACCCAGAAATCCTGTCTATTGCATTAGCAATTTCACCTGCAATGTATAATTCAATTTTCACACTTAAAATGTTGCATGCAGGTGTCCAAACAACTTAATTCTTTTACACAACTGAGTATTTTTCCTGCAAAATTTTATCCCTACTTCCAGTAAATATAAGAATTCTTACTCTAGCTGCTTAGTTTAATTCCTCATACCTCTGAGCTGGTAGCAAGCTATTGGTCACAGCAACCCCTGAATGGTCCCAACAGATGCTGTTAATCCATGCAGAGAGTATTCTGTGTACGTTATCTTTTAGAAGGCAAAGGTTGAACAATGAGGGCTCCAGGGGACAGTGCTTCTACTTTGTGGCGATGAATACACTAGACATTTAATGGCAGTTACCAAGTACACTTTACTAGCTATGTTCCTTTAATCTCTCTCTCAGCTCACAACTGACGGGTATGCATAAACAGTCATTTTGGAGAACAAGACACCTTTATCCAATTCTTCTTCTTTCAAATGACTGTTAACTTGTGTTTTTAGGATTGCCTTGGAGAAGCCCCAATACATAAAGCAGCAAAAGCTGGGAGTTTGGAATGCCTCGCTCTCCTTGTTGCTGGTGATGCTAAAATTGAGTAAGTTGAGCTACATTTAGTAACTTCAGTAAGAGCGTCAAAGGATGTGCATGTTACGCAGTACACTTAACTTGCTCAGAACACGCGTGCTAAGGCTGCAAATGTAGCATGACTATAGCCCTAAGACTATTAAAACCTGACATAAACACCAAAGGAGCATAGACAACATGCTCACGTGCTATTGTTTAGCTATATACCTCTGTAACAACTGTGGAGAGAATATTCCTGATCATAATCTCACCTTCTTCTCACCTTTCTGATATGCTAAGCCAGTAATAGTCTGATGACAAATTTATTTTAAAGTAATTATTCCTTTTTGTATTTAATACCAGCCCCCTCTATGAGCCCTATGCTATCCTTGACAAACCTTCTTGGTATTGATTCTCTGTACTTACTTTTATACATCTGCCTAAAGTACCACTTAATTCGTGCTTGCTCATTATTCCAGTTTAATTGGTTATTGTTAACTCTGTGTTTCAGCTTGTGCAACAACAGTGGACAGACAGCAGCAGACCTCGCACTGGATTATGGCTTTCTGGAATGTGCCAAGTTCCTCAGGACAATTCAGCACACTCAGACAATGAAAATGAGGGGACAGTCTGGATACTCGCTAAGTGACAAACATGGCTTGCGGAGAGAGGATCCAACTGCACAGAAACAAGAAAGTGAAACCAGCAGATCCATAAACAGGAAGAGGAGAAGATCAGATGGTGTGTAATAGCGTTAGTTTAATACAATTCGGATTATTTTAAAAAATGTTTTTAGTATCTAAGTAAAACAAATGTGTGTTAGACACACAGCAGTCCGATTTAGAAGCCTGCTAGTAAGGATGAACTTGCATAGGTAGTTAAGGTTAGGATCTTCTTGGAAATGGACAGTACGCGTGGAATGCCACTTAAAGAGGCTACTTTAACACAGAAAAAATAAAAATCATAGGTACTCTTACTGGTGTACTGATGAACTAGCTACAGACTTATTTTGTTTGTTTCTATGACAGATCTTGTCTCCTAACTGACAGAAGAAACAGCATGTAATCCCAACATGAAATAAGGGGAATCCCAAATCTGAAGAACCATGACTGGATGATACACTGAGCAGTCAGATGTGTGTGCTGGGACATTGTCTCCTTCTGAGAAGGAGGAAAGCTTGTTTATTGTTACTTCTTACAGAAGAATGTTGCGAGGTTCCCCCCCCCCCCAGAATACTTGTATTCATACAGCTATAAATAAATGAGCATGTAAAAATTCTCTTGCTTTTTTTTTTCTGTGTAAATATGAGAGCAAAATTAATAAAACTCAGTACATATAGCCATTCTTCTCCCACTCCTAAAATGCATCATCAAGAGTACCAGCAGCAAACAAGGTCTTTGAACAGATTCATAATGGACAAGACAGCTGGCTAAGTGGAATTTGAAAGGCAGAGGACAGTTCATCTTTTTGTCATGAAAGGATTCCATAAAACAAAAGGATTTGGCATTTAATCTATAAAGATTTTAGCAGAACAGAAAATGCTGTTTAAACATACAGTTGTCCTATGGAAAAGTATAGAGTATTCATTGCCTAATAAATGCATTTGTAAGGAATACAGTTCAAAGCTGGTAACTCTTATTTCTAGAGGTTTCATTAGAAAAAATAGTTTCTTAAGTTATTCAACCAACATTTCTATTTCAACTGGGTTTTGATTGACTTAAAGCATTATTTTGATAAATAACAGGACAGTTTTATCTAGATCAGCTACTATTCTGTCTCAGCAAGTTCAGCA
Organism: Falcunculus frontatus; assembly: GCA_013398115.1. Lineage (NCBI taxonomy): Eukaryota > Metazoa > Chordata > Aves > Passeriformes > Falcunculus > Falcunculus frontatus. The sequence continues at coordinate 1,377,672 of VZRV01005553.1, forward strand.
TAAGAGTGAATTTAAATAGCTTTTGGTCGTTGAGGTAGGCACAGATTATAATAGGCGTCCTTGTTCCAAAAGTCCGGGCCCTTCCATCCACACCAGCCCTGTCCAACAAAAAGCAAGATAGCTTTTGAATCTACTATGAATTCTGGTTTTCCTGTCTACTACTATTGGATCTATTCTTATTTTACTAATCATACTAATCTAAGTTATATGAATTATTTTCAAATGTCTACAGAATGCAATGACAATTTTCAGAAAGGTCTCTACATGCCTGGGAACACATTAATGGAAAACACATTGCAAAGACACTCTCCCCCTTCCTCCTTCCCCAGCTTAGTTCTTAGAAAGTATCATCTTCTCCCCATCCCCACCTCCCCCCTACCTTCTGCTGCTACCGAGAGATTAATGTTACTGTGAAACCACCATTCTCACAGTTTCCTTTTCTCATCCTGAATCCATGCCTTCTTTGGTTAAGAGTTGATATTTCAGCCCCAAACAGAGCTCCTAAGATCAGAGATTGTGCTGTCCACACAATTCAGCAGAAAGAAACAGTCTAACAAAAGCTTTTAAGTTTGCAGAGTACCACATAATTACTGGAGGTGTTTTTGAAGAAAAGAGCTACGCACAGTCCACCTCAGTTCCTCCCCAGACACTTCTGATGAGGAAAGTGAGTTCTGCATGTATTTTATCCTCCTGGACCACTGGACCATTCTTAATAGGTAGTAGCTATAACAGCCTTTGGTCCTACATGTTCTTTGGAAATTGATTCTTCCTGTATTCATTTCAAGCTTTGATCATTATAGGCCAGGAAAATGTTTCTTAAACAGCTTTTTTTCTTGGTTTTTTTTGGTTTGGTTTTTGCTTTTTTTTTTTGGTTGGTTGATTTGTTTTGATTCGGTTTTGGTTTTTTGAGGTTTTTTTTGTTGGGCCGACACAAGGGTATCGAAGATTATAAATAGAAGTTACTATTTGCAACTTAATATGAAAAAGAAAAAAGACATTCATTACCTAGCACTTACAGGATGATTTAGCTGCTTTCAGAGTTTACATTTCTGACACTATGTTTACTGGTTTGCAGTGTGCTGCATCATCCCTTCTGGTGGCTTTAAATGTGTAAATGATATTACATACCCTTGAGCTCTTTACAGTTTTTCCACATTTTCAAAACAGTTCAGTTCCTACCCTCTGAACATTATTCAAGGTCTTACCTGAGAATGGTTAATGTTGGATTTTTAAAATAACTTTTAAAATTTAAAATAAATTATCTTCTCTGCTTCATTTACAGCATCTTGCAGCCTGAACAGAATTTTCTGTTTTATTCAAAATACAAAACACATTTATCATATATGCTCCTGGGTAAAAGGGGAGATGGGTGAATTCAGATAAAATAAAGAACATCACTTTATAGTATAGTAAGTTGATGTAGTTGCTGATCTGATACATCTCCTCCAAAGACACTAAGTTTCAGAAACTGACAATACTTAGCATATTGTAGTATGCAGATTAACTGGGGTCAGCACTGCTTCCATAAGGAATGGAGAAGCCATAGAATGGCCAATATGTACTTGGCTGGACATTATCTGCTTAATGCCAAAATACATGTATATACATAACCGTGTGTGTATACATGTGTATCAAGCCTCACCTTTTCCAAAATAACATGCAGATCTTCTCCTCCAGTGTAATGTGGGTCTAGAATTAAGTATTTTATGTGCCCTGTAATCTCATTCCAAGCCACTCCTAATATCGTGTGAGCCAAAACACCTCCACCTAAAATAGGAGAAACACAGATTGCTAAATTTTTTTTCACTGAGATTGACTTAATGTACAAGGGTTAAGTAGAAGTACATCAAAACCTTCTATTAACAGATTAACTTGGTTATCAAGATAATTCTGAAAGTGTCTGACATAAGATTCTTCACATTATTAAAAACCATATCTTTACTACATCTAAGAAAGGTTAGTCGTAGTAACTAAAATGAGAATTTATTTTCCAAATTTGTTCCAAGCAAGGCAAGTTAAATCCTCAACACTTCCACCAGATGAAGTCAAGAATATTTCAAACATCTCTTTTGCACTTTTTCTTTAAAGAAACCTAACTGTAGAAAAGAAATCTGCAAAATTTCCTGGTGGTAAAAGGACTACAATTAGAACAGAAATCAGAATTTCATGGTAAGGTTTATCTGCTGTTTTCTACAAAGTTACATCAATGAGTATCAGGGGCAGAATAGTAAATTCTGATTTCCAGCCTGCAAACAGGAAAAAGGGATATTTTGATGACATGGACACAGGTCAACTCTTGCATGTTTCTTTCAGATAACATGCAATACTTCCCTGCAATATTGTAGTAATAGCTCCACACAGCAGGTAGGGATTGCAAAATCCCTGGAAGAATACAAACAAAAACAATCCCCAAAACACACCCTCAAAAAGCCAATCTCCAACCCTCCAACAACAACAAAATTAAACCAACCTACAAGAGAGCATTACAGGGATGGATAAGTTATAGACTAAAAGATTTTTCAATATAGGATTCTACATTCTTGAAATTCAGACAAAAAGACAGCTGAAAGGCCAAGAATATTTAATAGAATCATAGAATGGTTTGGGTTGTAAAGGACCTCACGTATCACCTACTTCCAACACCCCTGCCATGGGCAGGTCAGCTCCCACTAGACCAGGTTGCTCAAAGCTCCATCCAACCTGGCCTTGAGCCTTGGGCCATCCCCCTGGCCTTGGGGCATCCAGAGCTTTTCTGGGCAGCCTGCTCTGGTGTCTCGCCACCCTCACGGGGAAATATTCCTAATATCTGATCTAAACCATCACCATACCAAAGTCTGGACTTCTGGCACCCCTATTTTGAGAAAGTTAAACTGTATTATGTAATGCGAAATACAGATTGCAAAAATTGCTTAAATTAATGTTACTAAAGTTGAAAATAACAATATCAATATTTCTAACTTCCCAAAACACAGCATGGAAATAGTTCAGTTAATGTCACAGTATTCTTACAAATGGCACTTCTTATTTTACCAATATTTCAGATTATTAAAATTGGTCTTAAAGCAAATTTGGCTAATACCCTTCTCTTCCGAGCCAGATTAACAGTACTCTTCTCTGAGGGGAAGTTTTGAGGAACTCTATGAAATTCTGCTCCTGCAGAGAATGGAGTCAGCTGAAGTTCTGACTTAATAGCAATTTATAAACACACGATTTAGACTGATTTTTGTTACAACTTTTTGCTCAAGTGTAATACTGAGCTTGAAAGAAATACTGAATAAAAAGATATCAGCTAGACTAACTTGTATAATTTTCAAGGCTACCTTGGGAAAACTGTAATTTTTAATTCATCTACAGTTTTGATTAACTCCTGTACAGTAAATTAAATGGGTTCTAATTGAAATGAAATTCAGCACAGGGAGGCCATGCACCTTCATTAGCATTCTTCAACACTCAAACACTTACCAATCATAATTGGAGTTCCCTCAGTCTTGAAATGATTAGCAAGCTCTCTTCCTTGCAGTGCTAGCTCAGAACCCTGGCTAGGTAAGAAGAACAGTAATAGATTTGTCATTCTCACTAGACTTACTTCTTTAATTATCCATTGTACTCGTTCACTGCATAGATAACCGATTAGAAAGTCACCTGGATTATTCCTGTGTAAACTTCCTGAGACAATCTGAAAAATGTTTTCTAACACAAGGCCTAGTTGCTAGGCAAGGAAATAAATACAGATATTTTTAATATTTCGTCTTTATATTTCTTTATATAGTGGCTGATCTTTTAAAAACCCAATGAAAGTCTGTGTTCCTACTGCCCAAGTAGAGAGAATGGATTAAATGCAGACAGAATACAAAACTGGAACTCTGGGAAATGGTGCAATTACGATAATGGATCCAGTACCAGTGTTGCTAGTGCAGCTGTGAAGTCTTCTTTCCGTAAAGAATTAGAGATGCTAGCTGGAAATAAGCCCAAGGCAAAAATGCCATCCACTGCCAGTGATCAGCTGAAAAAGCTGCACAATTGTTTCTTCTTCCCAGCATGGTACTGATGTAGGTTTTTCATAACACTGAAAAAAACTGGTGCTCCCTTGTAGCAGCACTATGAACAATTCTACCCAGTTCAGAAAGAAGAGTGTTCTATATTCTCATATGCAGGAATAAAAATCTTCCTACTGGCAGGGCCTATCACAGATGCTATAAATAAAAGGTGGATCATCTGCAAGCACAAGCTCTGGAACAAAAAAAAGATTGAAGACCTGAACTATTTTCCTACATTAAGCATCTCCATCACTATGCTCTTTTAGAATATCTACAGTGTGAATTTACTCTAAACATAACAGATGAGAAGTACTTTGACTTGTATTTTCATACACACTAAGCTAGTATATGTTATTAGTACAGTATATGACTGTATTTATCACAGCATGTTCAGGGATTTGTTAGTCTGCTTAGTACTGCCTTAGTGTTGCCTAAATTATAAAAATATGGTAATTTTTCTTCTGATAAATGCTAAAGATTATTCTTTTTGTCCCAAATATCTTCGTTGGGTCCTTCATTGTGTATGAGAGCATCAGATTGTCAGAATGGAAACAAATTCCTTGCTTTATTTGCCACACAGATGCAAAAAGGAGAACATTATTTTCCAGACTTCTCAACAATTTGCCTCACCCTAAAATCACAAGTTGGGTCTATGGCTGCAGTAATAATTTATTTGTCAGTGTGCATTCAGTTCTCTGTGGCTATCAGACTGCGTGCCTGCATCAAAAATTATGTTTGTGGTGCAAAGGAAAAGGCTAAATTCTGATCAGTTTGCATATCATTAAGCAATTTATAGATTAAGCACACCCAATGGGAGCCACATTTCTTGTGCAAGCATTAGACCATCGCTTTATAAAACTGGGCAATTTGCATATTATTAAGCAATTTATAGCGATGCCATGATTTTTTGCCTTTTTATACACCCCTTTTAATATACTCTTTTATATAGCTTTTATGCTTTTAACCCACATAGGTTTTTTAACTCTTAGGTTTGATAACTAGCATAAACCCAATATTCCATTAAGCCAGGAGACCAAACATCCTGGAAGCCTCTCCGTAGGTGGTCAGAAAGCCCCTGATACCAAGGTCGTCTCCAGAACACATTCTGTAAACTAAGATAGGCCCATCCAGGGGAAGGTTCCTCGAGACAAGGGGTTCACTGCAGCCTCTCACTGAGGAATCTTCAATAGATATGCTGATTCCCAAGGCCTGTAACTGTATATGCAGTGTATCGTGTGAGTGCATTTCAGTGTGTGCTGCTCAGCGCATTCCACCCGGACGGAGAGAGCACCTTAGGGATCCTTAAATAAATACCGAGGTAAATCCCTTCTCCCTTCTAACTGTGTTTAGCTCTGATTTTAAGACCAGGGAAAGGCAACAATAGCAACTGGAAACTGGAACCCCAAGCTCCCAAGAAATTTAACACCACCTTCATCTGTAAGCAGTTAGCACAACTGAAGGTGGGAATAGAGGGTTTTTGAGCAAGGAACCCCTGAAAGATTTATTATCTCTTTAATTATCCCTCTTCTCCCATGTACAGTCATCATGATTTGCATTTTAAGGCATTCAGTCTTTTTAGCAATTATCAAGCTAGTAAACAGGTAGTGATTCTTACCTGACAAATAATATTTTGGATGTTATTCCAAAAAGCTGATTCAAAACAAGCTGTACCTCAATGGAACCAATCCATTGCCGTGACCCAACAAATGCTGCAGGCTTGTCTCCAGCATCAACCAGTGCCTTTGCAACATCATAATGAGGAAGAAACCCAAATATTAACAAGGTATAGTAGGGAATTCCAGCACTTTTTGTGAACAAAGTTGATCTATACATATGGGCATGTGTTTTGAACCTAGATGGTCAAAACAGACCAATGAATGTTGAATTCATTCACTGCGGTTCTGTTTTGGAAATGCCCCTTTGAGCAGTAACGCAGAACTGTGTCCATGAGCAGAGACTACAACCCCAGGTCCACAGGCAGACTTCAGGCTGGGAAGGTGACCACTGAGCTGTTTAATAATGGACAGGGTCATTTGTACACTGCAGAAGCCACTTCACAGACTGAAAGGCTTGGATTTCTATTCAAAGCACTCAGGAAAGGATCCATAAAATAGTGCTCTGAGGAAGAGGCCACTGATACATGTCAAAGGTTATGGTTTATTTTAAACTCTTTTTCATTCTGAGGCTTATATGTTACATGCAGCACTTGAGGGGGGCCTTTTCTACTCAGGACACAAAGCCCACAAGGTCTGATGCAGGCTACTGCCCTCTTTTAGATGCCTAAAATAATACAGGAGCGCACAGACTTCAAATAGCATTCAGGTGTGGATTAAGAAATGTTCAGGAAATGCAGTTTTACCTTTAGTGTTCACATCCCTGCTACGTCTGATAAAAGTTTTTTACGGAATGAATTAAACTTTACTAAAAATGTTCAGTAAATAAATGTAACACAAAGAATTATATTTAGAAGACTGAAGGTAACTGCAGTATTCCTTGATAGGCATACCCAAGTATGGGTATTAGCTAAAAGCCTATAGTTTTACTTCACTGCTGTTAACAGAAATGAACATATTCAAGTATGCATTTGAATTCAAAACAGAAAAAGAAGTGAAGGAGAGTTCAAAAATCAGGAAAAGTGCACTACTGTCAATGGCAAAGTTGCAAAAGGTGTCACTAAATTCACGTGTAACATCTGGGAACTAATCCAGCTGTCACTTAATATGACAGCCAGTTTTAAAACTGATTTTAGCATGACACATTGGGTTCTTTGTTCTCTTTTCATTTGACAAAAACACTGAAAATGTCATATCACAGCTTCTTATAGAATATTAATCCAAGGAAACATTTAAAAGACTACTTTAATGTCTCTTATTTGTACAGATAATGTCACCTGACACAAATAAACAATTCAGAACCACCAGTTCAGTTTAAGGGACAAAAAAAATCCCACAAATCCAAATTCTAAAATAAATGAATTTGACATTTAAAAAATAATCTACACAAACCTTTCTAGACAAATATGCATAAAATAATCTTAAATATTCTGTACCTGTTGAATTTCCTTGTGTGTGGGTATAGGTCTATCCATGTAGCCTTGGTGCTTGAACCAAGAACAGATTGTCTGCAAAGACCGATAGGCACAGCCCCAGCCACTGTCATCGATGCGATCCTGCATATAGTGGTGGTAACTGTATACACCTTGTACTAAACAAACCTGCACAGGGGAGAGAACACAGAAGCATCTGATCACACTTGCATCAGTTTTCAGAGAAGTCATATGACCTGTCACTTGCACGGTAAAGTTCTCAGTTGGGGACAGCAAATGTTTGGAAGATTTGAAGGGTCATTATTCACACATGAGTACTCTGCTTGTTTTTGTCTCCTAAACTTCTCTGTTCATAGTTTTAGTTTCTTGTCCCGGTTCTGAGAAACCTTTTAAAATATATGCTAAAAATGTGTACATTTTTTTCCCAAGAAAATCCAATTTCTTTGGGACAAATGCAGCAAATTAAAGAAATGCCGTTTTGTGCAGAGGAGCCCTTTTGCTTAAAAGGTCAAACCAATTATTTCACTTTCTCATCTACACATCATTGAGTATCTAAATTACTTCTTTCAATAAAAAATATTCTCAATTTAAATGAAAAGGTACTTTCTGCAAAATGTTTCAATTTAAACTTACCATACCAGACTCTATGCCAGGTGAACTGAGATGTAAATGTGGATTTCTGAGATATCCATCTTTATATGGTTCATCTGGAAAATGATAAGCATTTGCTCTCTTGAAATACGGTCTGTCACAAGGCAGATTGTATAACCCATGCAATTCCTACATGCAAGTTCAAATAAAAATAAGAAACACAATTCAAATTTTGGATTAAAAGAAAGATCACACTGTAAGTAGCAATAAAGACATAATTTTAACAGCATAGCTTGGCAAATTATTAAAATATGCTTAATTAAACATTCAGCAGGTATGTTTACTACTGGATCTCACCTCTCCAAGGAAGCTCATGCAGGCTTATCTCCCATCTAAAGGGCCCACTATTTTATGCAGTCCTGTTATGTAACACCTGCTGCTGGGGCCCCACTGAAGATACCACGAGTGACAGGTTTCTTACGAAAGTATGATAAAATACAGCATCATAGAAAAGGATTACAGTTTTATCTACACAGTAATGTAGATACACACACCAATCTATAACCTTAACTGATATTGGAACATACAAGTAACACGTACTGAGACAAAGTAAAGATATTGGGCTTATAGTTCAAGCAGATTCAATCTATTTTTAAATTTCTTAAGCTGTTTGCCATACAGCAGCCACGTTTAAAGAGATATATTGTCTTATTTCACAGAGTTTAAAAGTGAAAGGAATGATGAGATCATCTAGGATAATGTGTGTAACACAGGTAATACATTTTAGGCAGATGACCCAGCACTGAACCCAGCTACAGGAGCTGCAGTGACACTTCCCAACAGTGGGTAAGAGTGAACAGCAGACAGAGAGCAGGAAACACAGACAGTGCCACCAGTGCCTGAGGCCTCTGCAAACACAAGGCTAGATTGGGTTTCATACACTGAGTAATGCTTCACACAGAAAAAGAAAATGAAAAGTCCCCACAGCTTCTACACCTTTAAGTTGCAGAATATTCTTTCCCTACTCTCAGTACATGAAATTGTGTGACCTGGACTGGTATCAGTCTCAATCTGAAAGGACTGCTGCATCTCAACATTCTTCCACCCCATCCATATTCTTTTCTCTAGATATGCCAACCCAGAAGGCAAAAACAAGCCAAAAACTAGCTAAGCCTGGTCAGCTGTGAGCTACAAAAATCAGCCCCCTCCAAAAAAACAGACAAAAACCCCAGAAAACCACAAGAAAGAAACCCAAACAAACAAAACCCCCAAATACTAACCCTTTCAGGATGTGTGTTAAAACCTGAATGTAGTAACACACCAAAAGTAAACTAATGTTCTACCATAGAACCGGAGAAATTCAAAGAATACTGTACTGGAAGTATAATTTAGATAAAATCTTTATCAATCAAATTTTATGTACTTTTAAAATTTCTATTGTTCCCTTACAAAAATGAGATCTGGCACATTCTATAAAATAACTTCTAATAAATCGAGTTTCCATATTCAGTATACTGCTTTGGTTATAATAAAAATAAATTTTAAAAAATAGCAGTATCTCCTAGTATTTATTATACATTGACTAAATGGAAAGCTTTACCACTGCTTCAATTATAGTAATTAAGAATAAAAATAAAAGATTAGGTTCTGTTACAGTTTGTTGGCTTTACCTTTCTGTAACTTTCCAGTTGATCATCTGAAATACCCGTAGGATATGAGATTGTTACAAGGTGATTTTTTCCTGGTAACATGAAATGAAATTGTTCTGGTACCACAATTGATGTTCCCTTCACATATTTCATGATACATCTTTCCATGTCAGTTAATTGCCCATGAATTGCTTTCACTAGGAGGTTTTGTACCCTGCAAAGTACAAGGGAGAATATTTAAAAAGTAGAGCAGCGATGGTGAATCATTTTTTTCTCACAGCTGTGAGTTATACAATACCTAAATGCATGTCTGACCTGGCAGTGCAGATGACTGCACTACTTCAATGCTTCTGCTTCCACAGGGAAAGGCAGAGCCCAAACGTGCCTTACTCAAAGCTTGTCTGCACACAGAAACGAATCCCTGGTGATTCAATCCTCCAAAATGCAGCTACCCTGCCCCCATATCAGAAACACAATCAGTATGAGCATTTGCCAAAATAAAAATTACATAGATGACTAAATTTTTTTTTTGTTTTGCATTTTATCCACTCCATTTAGTGTCACTCAGAGTCAAATCCTATGGAAAAAATGCAAGGAAAAATACAGAAGCAGACTCAAATGTTTTCCATCTGTACCTACTCAACTGCAGCCCCTAATGTAGGGCTGAGATTACAAAGACTCATCAAATACACCCCAACTCTCACTTTTATACACCTCACATAGAAGAATTTCTAGAACATTTTCCTGACTTTCTCAATTCCTTGCTAAGCAATGGTTATGAGTTATCAAATCTGCCAGACACTAATAAACTGAATTTTTTCATAGACAGCAAAAGGATCATGTATCAAGATTATTGAAGTTAGCTGCTGTCCACATGACCTTTTATTATTTACACAGTTAAAAGTACATCACAAAAATACGATATACTTTTCCTTAAACTAATGAATGATATAGTTTTACTTCATTATTTAAAGAAAAAGCAGAAATGAAGCTGAAAAATTGCAAGTTCAGGATAACACTTACTTTCCCCATGGTTCTTCTGGAGAAACAGATACAACAACATCAACTGGTAATGTCATATTTATGTAGTGGTGTTCCTTCTTTTCTCTTTCAATGACTGGAGCCAAAGCAGCTAATGAAGATGTCATTTCCAACATGAGGTCTACATTGATTATCTGCTGCTGCAGAGAACAAAGACACCAACAGTACATCTCCAACTACACATGCACCAATAAGGGAAAAGTAAGATTGCAGATACTTGGTATCAAACTCAGTAATTAAATACGTGGGTTAAAAAAAAGCCGGTAATGTTAAAGACAAACTTCTATGTGCTGATCTACCATAGGTGGATTTCTGCATTCATGTTGAGTCTCAATGACTTTAAAAGCATTCTTTTAAGTCATGTCAATGCCTATTTGTGTACAGAAAAACCTAGGGAGGGCAACTTTAAAAATGCTTAAATGATAATTTGTCTTATATCATTTATTAGTGGCTGAGAAACATACCGTATCCTGTAACTTTTTATCCTTTTTTTTGCCAAGCTTTCGTTTGGTCTCATCATCTTGATCAAATCTGAATTATCAACAGAAAGAGAAATTTCTATAGTATGAAATTAATCTGTTAACCCTTCCCACCAGTTTTTAAATATACTCACTGTATAAATCGTCTTATCTCCTTACATGCAGACTCATCAGTCAGCTCTGGAACTGTGGTCATACCATTGTTAGGCCACACATAGACTGGACTGTGGCAAATTCTGAATACAAGAACCTCTGAGGACAGTTTGTTTTCAAGATCACTGAAAACATATCCTAATGCCTTTTTTGTTGATGCCTCTGAAACACAGTAAGGATATAATTAGCCTAGAAAATTCCCTTACCATTTTTTAATAGCTGCTGGGCATACATTCAATAAAATTGTTTTGACTTGGAATAAAGATGCAAGTGCTGTTATGACCAGAAAAAATGACTGGGTAAACAAAAACTGAGGTAAGATTTCACTTAGCAGGTCTGTCTCAAATGTTCACATTCACACCTCCCTGAACTAAAGTGTACTGTTACTCTGAGATGCTTTCAAATTTACAGAATAACCTACAGTGCAGTCACTTACCACATCTAGTAACTCTTAACCAAGCCTACAGCTGCAAACAAACTTCTATGTACAGACAAACTTTAATATATATTTAGGCTTTTGAAAAAAATCCTGGAAAGATTCAATCTGAGTCACACGTTTCCGATTTAGTATCATTGCTCAGAAATACAAACCAAAACCAGACAAAATCTTTGGAAAAGCTGGGCCTCCATTCCAGCTGAGGACCAAATTTTGGCCAACATAAACCTGTAAGCCACAGTCTGGTTTGCCTGAAACTTTATTGCCGGTATATACAGTTGTCTTTCAGTGCTTGAAAGGTGTTTAGCCCACATCTTACAACCTGAACCAATACTGGATATGACACTACTGGATATGACAGAGTAACTTTGGCACGTTAGCCACATTTTTTTCCTCACTGAGAAGGTTAAAAACCATTAGTTTGAATACAGTAAGTTTAAAAAACCTAACAAGCTGTCAAAGACTATGCTGTATCTCTCTGATGCATTAACTTAAATTTGGTCACTATTAGATAACCTTTGTACTAGAAGTTTGTAAAAACTACCTTATTAGAAAAGTCAAAGGAAAATTGCTCCAAAAGAAAAACCTCACTGCCCTTCAAAAGGAACAGTGTGCCATATTTACACACTAAGAGGTGTGAATACCATGCACTTGGACAATTCAAACACTAGTCTGCTTCACTGCGGTTACAATTCACTACACCATAGACAATGTCAAATAAATAACCCTTCTCTGAGGATGCAACTCACAAAATGCTGCTTTAGATTAGGTCAATCCATTAAACACTTCTGCTCCACATCATGAACTCAAAAAAGCCCAAGTTCCTTACCAAGGTTCACTAGATGGAATTCAGAATTTCTGCTAGAAGACAAGTCCTTTTAGAATGCAGACTGACTGAGAGTGGAGCTAAAAACAGCCTCCTTCCCTGTTCTGCCCTATGATAGCTCAATGGCCACTGACAGCTCTGAGCAGGCTTTCTGAAGAGGACGTCACTTTACTGTAACAGTGTGGGACCAGAGGAGCCCCTTAATGCCATATGGACTAGTTCCTTGCTATCACATGGAACTGCAGTAGCAAATCCTGTCTAAATTCAGTAGAGTGACTAGTTAGCTTGTTCCCCTCCTCTACTTCTCTGAAAGGATTGGACCACAGTCTCAAAATTGTATTATTAATACAGACTTAAAACAGATCTTGTAAGAGGTTTGTTATAACTAAATTCATTGCCTTAAAGTTTTAAGTTTGCTTAGAACTTCAGGGTCACCTTTGGCTTCAAGCTGAAAAGGGGTCCCAATAATATATCCATAAGTAAGAAGTATATGCAAAGGATATTAGTTTAAAATGTCAATGTAAAGTTTATTTCAAATTAAAACAAAAAACACAAGATGGAAAAAAACTCAGAAAACTTATGGAGATAAAGAACAACATTTTTTGTACTTAATCATTACAGGTTTGTGAAGAAGCATTTAACACCTGGTGAAATGGTAAAAAAATAAATATAATAAATAGTTTCTTAATAGAAGTTTATATAAGTATTAAGAAATCTATTAGTCTTACAGACACACCATCAGTAGTTGCAAGCTGAAATGCAAGATCCAAGCCTCCTCTTATTCTGAAGAGTATATCCATAGCTTTTAGAATTACCTAAGGAGAAAAAAGGAGCAATGAAAATGAACAGCCATTTCCACATGCCTTCTCTCAGGCCACAACTGACTGCTGTTATACCACAGTGTGCAAACACACCAGCAATTACTGCAGCTGCTCAGGTTACGGAGGGCCAGTGAATAAACAGGGAAGTGAGTGGCGCAGCAGTGAAGTCGCTGGAACCAGCACTTCAATTACACCTTGGAACACATTTCCTACCTAGACAAAAAGCCATAATTCTATACTTCTACCATACAGAAATTCTTAGGTAAAATGTCATTGTTTCAATCCAAAAGCCATGTTTCCCCTAATACAGGTTCTTACATACATACATATATACATAAATATATATGTATTCTTCCAGCTCAAGTAAAGCAAGGACAGAACTGAGCAGAAAGGTAATTAGGCACATCTGCAAGTAAGCATTCATTAGTTACGAAATCACAGTTTCAGGGCAATGAGAAAAAAAAAGAGGGGGAGGGTGACATACACGACCTCTAAAACTAAGGCTGAGTTTCACATTTGACAGAAGAGCTACTAATGCCACCACAGAGACTACCCAGCTGTTTCTTCCCCCTTCCGAAGTCCCCGCTCTGCGTCCTCGTAACTGCTCACTGCAGGCATTTTAACTTCACCAGAGAACTCACGCAGATGGAAGAACACCCTTCTATTTAGAAAGGGCTTTTTCAGACAGATCAATCCCTAGTAAAGTTCAATGTACCAGACAGAAACAGCTGTGGCAGTACAGAGGGGAACAAAAGGTGACAGATGAGTGTGGGAATTGCTCAGTCTGACAGTCCACAGAAAGAATCACTAACAGCTTTAATTGCTCCAAAACACCACCAAGCACCTGTAAAAATAATTATACTAGGACCCTTTGGAAAGACTTATTGCACAACTGTTTGCTCACAAAGTACGAGCCACTTCCACGTGCAATGCTATTGCTACTCATGAAATAACCACAAAACATAGGACTAATTTTCTTTCCATTAAAAGCATTCTAAAGAGAAATACGCAAAACATGCATGCCTGTTGAAAATATAATCATCTACTACAGTTTATCTGCTGGTGAAGGATTTTCAGGTTTCAGTGATTCTGGAGTGCCAAGAAACAGTTTGGTTTCTGAAGCATAATCCTCAAGTATTTTAGATAACCGGGTTATCTGCATTAATAGGGTCTTGGAGTATGGCACCCACAAAACTGCCAGCCAAAATGCGAAGAAATCTTTGCCTGGGTTGATGTGAAAGATGCTTTTTATTTGAATTACTACTACGCAAGAATAACGTTCATGAATAAGAAGAAGAGCTCTGCAAAAGGAGCCACTTTTGATAGTGGCTCATCATGGACATCACAGAATCACAGAATGGGTGAAGTTGGAAGGGACCACAGTGGGTCACAAATCACAGAATCTTCTGAGTTGGAAGGGAACTGCAAGGATGACGAAGCCAACTCTTAAGTGAATGGCCCATAATGGGGATCAAACCCACAACCTTGGTGTTACGGTCATTATCTGTTCCAAGTTCCCTGCTCAAGCAGGGTAATCCTAGAGCACATTGTACAGGATTGTGTCCAGACAGTTCCTGAGTATCTCCAGTGAGGGAGACTCCAGAATCTCGCTGGACAATCCACTCCAGTGCTCAATCACTGCACACTAAAGAAGTTCTTTCTCGTGTTCAGGTGAAACTTCCTGGGCATCACGTTCTGCCCATTGCCTCTTGTCCTATTGCTTGGCACCACCGAGAAGCGCCTCGCAGCACCACGATGGCCTCTTCCAACAAATCCCCGACTATAGCCAGGCAAGCTCAGTCCCCCAAGGGCGAAGGAGAATGGCAGGGGGTACAGGAAGGCGTAAGTGCGGGAGGGGCCACTGCTCCCCGTGTGACACAGCCTGGGCCCTGCCGAAAGGGGACCGAGGGACCTCCGCATCTCCCCCCCACCCCGAGGTACCCCTGGGGCTGGAGGCCCAAACGCGACCGGCAAGCACCCAGCCAGCAGCGGGGACACCAGCCACCAGCCCGCCCGGCCCGGCCCGGCCCGGCCCGGCCCC
>VZRV01005553.1:1392814-1592118 GCA_013398115.1 Falcunculus frontatus
CCCGCCGCTAGCTCAGCCCGAGCGGGAGCACTCCCCTGCCCGTTGAGGCAGGACACCCACCCACCTACCTAGGCTTCCACCCATCCATCCATTCCCCGGGGATGGGAGAGGGGGGCCGGGCAGGGGAGGGGCGGACTCACCACATCCGTCAGCGCCGCCGCGGGGGCCGGGCCCGGGCGCATCCTCGCGGCGCACGCGCGCTGCCTCCGGGCCGNGCCCGGCTGCTTGCTGTTCGGCGGGGCACCCCGCGGACTCACCCGCCTTCCCTGCCCTGCGGTGCTACCGCCCTTGCCGGCGGCCTGTGCACTGCGGGGAGTGCGGGGAGCTCCGCGTTCTCTCTGGGGTAGCCATGGCTGCGCTCAGCCCACTGTGTCTGGGATCCGCGCCCTGCTTCCAGACGGTGGAGTTTCCTCATCATTTCTATAAATCCTTGGGAGACGCTCCGGAATCCCGCTTGTCGGCCTGCTGCCTCGCGTTACTGCTCTTTCCAGGCCAGGCTAGTCCACATCCGCCCTCACACTTCTTCAGGCACGTCGAGATGCTGAGGTCCAGAAGTCGTCCCCATTAATCCCTTGATAAATGCTCTGTGCATTAAGATGTAGAATTTAACTCCAGGTTTGTTCATTTCCGATAAATTATTTCTATCGTCCTCACAAATAACGCTAACTAGGTTCATAGCAGCGAACCCGTAAAGTGGTTTCCAAGGATCAGTTTTCTGTCATCTCTGGTTGTTTCTTGTCACCTGCCCTTTGGTTCCTTACCTGATGGCAAGATCTCCGCACAGTCGAAGAACAGCATTGAGGTTGGCTGATGAAGTGATGGTGCGTTTCACACGATGTGAACCTCCACACGATGCAAAAAAATCACTCCAAAGAAAATTGAGCTTTTTAAAACTCACGCATACTGTCTGTTCCACACGCTGAGCGCAAGTATAATATGGCTCACCCTTCCATCACACACAGTGTTCCAGCATACTGCTTTTTAAATGAAATGTATTAAATCTATTTAATTAGATGTGTTTCCACTGCTGTGCTGCTGCAGCTTTTCTGCTCTGCATCCACATGCCAGACAGGGCTAATGTGTGATTCTCATCTCTCAAAACTTTCTGCTGGAAACGGTGGTGATTTCACCCAGGCAGCAGCCAAGCCCCATGGAGCTGCTTGCTCACTCCTGCACCAGCAAGACTGGGGAGAGAAGCAGAAAGGTAAAAGCCACAAAACTCGTGAGCTGAGATAAAGACAGTTGAATAGGGAAAGCAAAAGCCACACATACAAGCAAAGCAAAACAAGGAATGAATTCATTGCTTCCCATGAGGGAGGTGTTCAGCCATCTCCAGGAGAGCAGGGCCCCATCACACGTAACAGTGACTTGAGAAGACAAACACCATCACTCCAAAGGTCCCCACTTTACACACTGATCATGATGTCATATGGTCTGGCATATCCCTTTGGTCAGTTGTGGTCACCTGTCCTGGCTGTGTCTCCTCCCAGTCTCCCATACGCTCCCAGTCTCCTCTCCAGTGTGGCAGTACAAAAAGCAGAAAAGGCCTTGGCTCTGTGTAAGCCCTGCCCAGCAATTACAAAAACACCTCTATATTATCAACCTTTTGTTCAGCACAAATCCAAAGCACAGCCCCATACCAGCCACTGGGAGAAAAATTAACTCTACTCCAGCCAAAATCAGCACAGATATTTATGTGCTTCACCTTGCTGGCACAAAATCAAAACAACTTCTATTGAACACATATGTATTATTGAGATATCCTAAAGCTTCATCTCTGCCACTTATTTTTTGTCCATAACACTGTGCATGGAATTGTTGTAATAGATCTATGGACAATGGATCTGATTGCTCTTATATTTAATTCCTGAGTTGTAAGTATTACTTGGGTCTTCTATTTACTGGTGTTTTAGTACACTAGATATGGAAAACCTGGAATATTTGCAAAACATTATTTAATGCGTTCATTTGTTATTTTAGATATGGATTTGGCAGCTCTTATGGAACAATAAGAGGCTTGTATGTGTACTCCTGTCCACAATCAAAACACAAGGAAAGATACATTCCTCCTGGAAAGAAGGTTTATACCAATCCAGAAAAGAAAGGAACTGGATATGGGTAACTTCACAATATTGCTTCTTGCAGAGTATTTTATTAAATGTTTCTTGAGTTTTGAACATCTAAGTAATTAATTTTGTTTTTACAGTTTAGCAAATCTTACCATAGGTGAACAATATCTGCATGAACCTGGTGAAGTAGAAAGAATAAATGTAAAGGTGAAAATATGTCTTTATTATGTATTAGTGATATATGATTATTTATTACAGTTTACATTAACTTTTTGCTCCCTATGGTGTTCCCTTTAGCTTGAAATCACTAATATTTATTTACAAAGTGGAGGAAGAAAAAGAAATTAGTGACCATTCTGTATAAAAAAGGTTTAGATATTTTTCATCTAATGGTTTTGAGGGTTTTTTTTGAGACATCTGGCAGTATCCCACGCAAGTTCTACCATTCAGGATTTGACCTTCATTTTTCATTTGGAGATATTAAGCAAGAATGCAATCATGAGCAAACAGCACCAGTTGAAAGCACAGTAATACTTTTATGTTGTCAGAAGAATGGGACCACATTATCCTAGATGCTGTATAAAATCCCCATTGTTCCTTTTCTCATATAAGTTCATAAATCTAAGAAAATGTGTAAATTTCCTTGCGCTGGTTTTATTTATCCTGGATATTTTCATCATATGTAGTGAAAAATGGCAGCCAGAGGACATTTTTGGTCTAGGGTAAGAAAAAGATTAGAAGAAATAATTCAGCTGCCTGCAGCTGAGACAAATTCAAAGTCAAAGCTAAGCATTCATTGCAGAAAATGAAAACAGAGAAAAGAAGAAGGTGGAATAGTTTCCACTGGGAAAAAAAAACCCAGAAAAAAGGAGGAAAAGGATGAAACAGATAGGAATAAATATCTGTGAAGGGCTTAGGTGGCATAAGAAATAAAGCCTGGAGCTAGTATGAGGAATATATAAGAACACACTTCATTAATTGATTAGTGTCATTATTTCTTAAAATCTAAATGGATAATATTCCATTCCACAGAGCATTTCATCTTGATACAGGGTTTTTTTTTTTTTTTGAGATGCTAAATTTATACCATTTCCTTTAGACTAAACTTTAATTTCACTTTTAAATGGGTTTATGATGCATAAATATCTATTCAGTGACTCCAGATAAGTAATACAGTAACACCCCTTAATCTGTCACTTTCCAGCTCTTTAATTTGGAGCTCTGTTGTCAGTCATTTAGTACTATGCTCTGCTAACCACTGTTTTCCTTTGATTATGTTCTTTACCCTTGACTTATTTGACTGACATTGATTCATCTGAGGAAGATGATGAGAACAAGGAAAACTATTCCAAAAGAGAAGCAAAAATGCTTACACGCTTACAACTGTGTTGGGTTGTTGCTTCATAGATGAAACACCTGAGATCTGTCTGATCTCTTTTCTGAGATTCAGAAAAGTTAAGTGCTAGAAAGTCAGGCTTGTCAGGCTGACAGTATCGGTGATCCCATGGCTCCCGTGGGGAGCTCCAGGCTCCCTATCCTTCACACTTATAAATACTTTTCCTGAACATTTTAATTACATGTACTTCCTAAGCTACTGCACATTTTCCCTCTCTGCTATATAAATTATTGTGGGAAAAATTGCTTTAATTTTGATTAAAATGCTTAGAGCTGCACTTCTTAGGAATGCAGCCTCAGCAGACTGGGGTTTAGCTGTACTTTGAGACTGCAAAGAATTAATCAGATCCCTGCATGTTTTTTAACTAAAATTTGCCCGTCTTGCAGTATTGATGGACATAATGTTTCAGGAAAAAACAGTGCTGTATTCAGTCCTATATGGTAGGAAGCTTATTGACAATAATGCCCAAGCTCTGCTGTCTGTAACAATCCCTACATCAGTACTGGACTTGGAGTTTACCACTATGAACTGCAAGTGACATAGTAATTTCCTTTTTTTTTTTTTGCCACTACGCAGCTCATTTTAGTGTTGTGTTTTTATTTTTTCTGTCACATTTTTAGGATCCTTTCCTCAAAATCCAGACTTATGAAAGAGCAATTAAAACTCAGAATTCTTAAAAAAAATGACTAAAATTTTGCTTAACATTTCTGTTGGAAATTGAGGGAACATTTGGTGGTTATATATATATATATATATATATATGTAATGTGATGCAGTCTGCTATTCAATATTATTAATTTCTTCTGTATGAAAAGTATTTTAATTAACTCAGTTATATTGTAAATTGGCACTCAGAGAAGGTCTTTTTTTTGGTCAGGTGGTATGAAAGGAGGCACATTTGATCCTTACTCAAGGCATTCTGCTGACCCTTGTGTAATTAAAGTTTAATTAAAAAATATAAAGATGTCACAAATAACAAAGAACGACTGATTTTCCATCATCCTCCTGAACCAAAAAGCAGACCTGTTACAAGCATAATAACTTTAAATGTGATAAAGTAAGCTGCTGAGTTCTTGTTTTGTATATGCTGTCTATCAGAAGTGATCAGCACTGTTGTTTATTACTGTCTAAAATAATTTTAATAAATGAAGAAATTAATTATTTTAAAAGGGGGAAGAAATGTATAAGTGATGCCACAAGACTTGGCTTTCAAAATTTATTCCTACTCTCATCTGAAATTCAAATTACTTTATAAGGCTGTATGGGTCACAGAGACCTTCGAAATCATGCTATACAGATGTCACTGAAAAATTATTATATTTTATTCTTTTCTGACTTGATAAATGTAAAAAGACCAGGAATGTTCGTGTTCAAGAATGTTTTCCCCTTACGTTTATGGAATAAAATTGGCTCCCTCTGCTGGCAGACATAACATTCGGTAATTTAAGCCTCTAAAGCTTTTGGACAATGGCGCTCAACCTGAATTCTGAACCACAAACAGTGCAATACTAAAAGAGATTTGTGGTACACGGTGCATGTATATATGTAGATATGCACGTAATTTTTGTCTTTTTTATCTTACTAAGTTATTCAGCCTTGCTGTTCAGCATGAGGAAGGACATAATTGCTCCTTTCTCCTGCCCTGGATTGTCTGAGCCCTGCTGCCGTTGCTGGCACGGGACAGGATCATCTCCAGGAGCATCAGTGCTGGCAAGGTCCCTGGGCTCCCGCCAGGAGTGAGTCTGTCTTTGGAAGAGGCGAAGCAAACGTGGCAAAACACGAACCTCGGGGGACTTGGGGCACCACCGGTCAGGGGCGGATGGGACAGCCCTTCATTCCAGCACAGGCTCTCCTCGGCCCCCTTTTCCTCCCCGCCGGAGGCTGCTGTGGATCACCAGCCTGGGAGCCCGCCCGCAGGGTGGCGGAGGAGGGCTGGGAAGGGAGGGCACGGGAAGCCTTCGCTGCCTGGCCGCCCTCAGTGGTGGCGGCAGCCTCTTCGTACGGCCCTCTTGGCCCTCAGAGCATATTGCATAAAAGATCTGGCATGATTTGTTGGTGAAAGAATAAGTTCAAACACAACCCTTTAATTTCACGTTCCAATTTTAAAAATCTGTAATATAATGACTTAGGACGTGGAGACTCTCCAGAGCATTTGTCGGACCAGGACTTCTCTGGGTTCAAGGCAGGAACAGGGAAGAAATCTCTCAACAGAACGCCAGTGGCACAGTCCCAGGCTTCTGTAATATGATTGATTGACTAGTTCAGTGGTGGGAGATGTTGAAGAAATTTGGGCTTTTTAATAATTCAGTCATGGGACTTGTCATTCAGTGCTGATGCTAAGAGTTTACACGTGTTTATAGCATCGGAAAATCATAGTTCTGCAGACTGACAGAGACATCAATAATTCTCTATTTGAGCATCATTTTGGATGGGTAGTTTGCAGTTATGTAGGTAAGAGAGTCAAGGTGGGGTTATGACTCTCAGTCCTTAAGAATGGCATAGCTGAAATACTCAAGGTTTTCAGGGTCTCTGAATAGTTCTAATGTGTTTTTGCAGAAGTACAAAGATAGTGAAACCACTTTACACCTGTTGAGGGACAGCTGAAGACTTTAGTGATTGTAATTAGGCCAGCAGTATTACACAACACCAACAAACATAAATCTTATATTTAGCTACTGAGAAATAATTTATTTTTGTTTTTCATTTTTGTGGCATCACAAGGAGAAAAACAAATTTTGGTTTCTGTGTGCAATCCATAATTAATACAGCATAGAATCTGTCACTAAAATCTGTCTCTTGCTTACAGTTTTGGAGAGTTTTATAGATCCTATTCTAAGATTAGTGACAGTGTTGTCTCCAGAGGTGTTTCTTCAATGCTCTTCGGCTCACTAGAATTAGAATCTTTTTGCTGGGAGTTGTTGATGAAGAAATTTGCCCTTAAAGTTTCAGGAGTGGCTTTTAACAGTTACTGGTCTTGATCCTCGAATCAGGCATTTCAGCTTGTCCTTAAGCTATGCTAGCAAATCAAGTAGGATTTTTATTTGTTCTTATATTGGGTTGTTTTGTCAAAGGTAACGTACAAAATGTTTCTTAGGTTGTAAAAAACCATACTGTACCATGAAAAGTCTGGGAGACAGCAGTAAGCATTGTTTTCAAGTAATGTAAGAGCAAGAAGGATGAACTAGTGATGCAAGAATAGTTCACCATTTGAATTGAATAAATGTTAAATTAATTTGTCAACTCCTGATATAAACCATCCAAATTGTGGAAATTTCTCAGAATATTGCATCTTCTTTATTAATGAAGATACAACCTTTAAGAACAGTGAGTTCTGTCACTACACATGTCAGGAATTGACATACACATCAAGTTAGTATTACCAGAAGTATGTGTGTGAATCTCAGCCAGGGAGAGAGTTAATCCTGTGGTATACTATCAGTTTACAGACCAAATGAGGGTTCTAAATAATGAAATTATAGATCTAACCTGAAAGAGAACTTCAGGCTATAGAACTAGCCTGAAGAAAATTTACTTGGAAATGTCTTCATAGTATTTTGATGCCTGTTTGTGCCCTTATGGGGTTTGTGTGCAGTAGAAACTGTTCTTAGCTTGTCTGTGTTGTGATCTTCCTGGATTCCTGAAAAGTCAGTAAGACCAGGAGGGACAATAAGAAAAGCCTTCTGGAGTTGTCAGCTCCTGTTTGCTGTAAATAAACAAGATGAGCTCTTTGAAAATACGACAGCTTCCTAAATAGAGAAAAGTATTTGGTTCTGAATTCGAGACAGAGAATGGATATGGAGGTCTTGACCTGAAAACATAATGGAAGTCTTGGCTTGAAAACAATAGGATCATTGTAAAATTCAGATGTACATGCTTATTTGAAACAAAACCAGTACATTGCTTTGTTTAGAAATAAACTACATTGTGCACTTCATTTTCTATAAGCACACATCCAGATATTGACCCATGAGAGACCCTCTGTATTTCTCCAGTGTGCCAGTTTGGCCAAATTTGGAAGAAAATATCTCCTGAGGGGAAAAAAACAGGTTGCCACCACCCCTCCCCCTACCAGGTTCGGGAAAAAATATTATTTTTCCTCGGAGGAAAGTGAAAGAGATAAAAACTATTTATTTAACAGAACACACAGAAAAGGATAATAATGCTAAATAATAAAATCTCTCACTGTGGAGAGAAACCTGGAAAGATTTCAGAGTCCAGTGTAGGTGTTAGTGTCTATATCCTCCTCCTCAGGGCTGTCGGGGGGGAAGGCCCCTACTGGGGCCTGGGAAGAAAAGTCTCCCGGTGTGCTCCGATGTTGTGCAACTGTCCCGAAGAGAAGAAGAAGAAAGGGAGAAATTCCAAAAAGATCCCAGGAAAACTCTCTCCGGAGAAAAAAGTCGAAAGCAGGCTGGAAAGCGAGCGTACTCCACTCCCCACTGCCGCCGAGAATATCCCCAGTAGCCTGTCTGTCCTTGAACACCAATTTTGTTTTTAAAACAAAAGTATCTCAGTTCTTTCTTCCCTCTCGCAGGCTCAGTTTAAAGGCACCAGAGCCAGCCTCCAGAGCAGACGAAATGGGATACATATTTTCATACCATAATGTTACCCCAGGACATCCAGGAAGAAAACCAATGAAATGTAACAGAATATTCTTTCTGGATTTCTTAGGCAAAGTACAGGAAAATGGTCCAATGCAGAAAGACATTCCAGGAAGTTAGATGCTGTACAAAATCACAAAAAACAACAGTGGGGCTGTTAGTTAATAGTCTGAAAATGAAGAATTGGTTTAGCCAGTTTTAGTTTGTTCTGTGTTTGCAGTCAGTGATGATTTATGTAGCTGTCCTTCCTTCTCTCATGAGCTCTTTCCCATAATATTATAGTTATCTGTTGTTAACATAAGGACTCATCTAATTTGCAGCATGCTTCTTATTAAAAACCACCCAAAAATATTCACAAGAGGTGTGGAGGGAAAAGAAACTGATAACCAAACACAGGAGTAGATGAAATAGAGCAACACTGCATCAGGGAATTGCAAGAAATTTAGCAATAAGTGAACAAAAGTCAGGAAGTATTGGCAAGGAAAATGAGGAAAGGCGTAGTAAGGATTCTGAAATACAGAATTTGTTTAGTGGCATGCAGTTATCTGAGTAAAGACAAGGTAATTAGTTATAAGATTGTATTACTAATTTTGAGGAATAATACGGTGCTTGGGGAAAAAATCCCAACCCCCAAAAAGATGACTTCCAAAAATTATCAAAGTTATATAGCAGATTTAAACTGTAAAGAATTTTTGAAGCATTCTTAACAATTTTTGGGCTGTTGGGCAAGGAAGAGATTATACACATCATAATTCAGCCTCAGATTTTAATGGTGATCAGAGAGTAAAAAATGGAGAAAAAGTTGAGAAGATTAAGCCCAAAGTTCACTTCAAAGATTCTATTCTTGAATTTCCTAGGCTTCATAAATTAAGTTTACCAGTAATTTATTAGAAAAAAAGAAAAATAAAAGCTCCTGGAATATGCAGGGGCAAATCAAAGTTTAAAATTATAGGGAGGATATGATAGATGCCAGCATTGTAAGGAAGAGCTAGGTGTGCACTAAATGGAAGTCAAGAAAAAAATGCAGTGACCAGTTGCTATGTACAGGGGCAAAAAACACCTTAACAAGGCCAGCTATGAGGGACAGTAAAATCAGTGAAGAGATGATGTCCAGCACCTTGTGTGATGAAGAGTATTTTGAGAGTAACTTTCAAGACCTCCCAGTTGCTTTTGTTCTCTTCTGAGTTGGGGCATGCAGGCTCTTCAGAGAGCTTGCGAGACCAAGACTTCTCTGGCTACCAAGGCAGGAACAGGGAAGAAATGTCTCTGCAGAACCCTGCTGGCACAGTCCTAGGTTTTGTGTACAAGTGGTGGAGATCCCATGTGTGCCCCAGAAGATGGTTTTGACATCAGTTTCTGAATGGGACCATGTGGATGCTATTGTGCTCCTGTAGTAACCAAAGTGGCCCACTCCTCTCATTCCACACTGCTTGCCTTAAGAGCTGAGGGCAGCTGATGGGATCACTTTTAAGCTGGGAATTGCTGCAGCAGGTTAGTGTGAAACCTAATGTTAAGGGTTTTGGTGAAAAAAAAGTTATGGGAAGAAAATATGTAATTGTTCGTTCACTTAGGAGAAAATAATTTCTGCTTTGTGGGTAAGTGAACTGGATGTGGAGGTATAACCTGACCTTGAAAAGATGACGAAGTAAATAACTTTTTTTTTTTTTTTAATCTATTCCTGGCCTCAGGAAGAATATATAAACTGTAGAACTAATCCCAGTGAACGAGAAAGATCAATTTCAAAATGTCTTTTTTTGGCTAAGTCTATGAGTTAAGGCTTTCTCTTACTTTTTAAAAGGTAGTCATTTTAATGTGGAAGAGATATGCTCTGAAGATGAAGGTGATTTTTTTTCCTCAAAGGTATGAGGAGAATTGTCTTTTTGCTTCCTTGCTTTTTTCCCTTTAATTTTCTTTTTATGGTGTTTCCAATAAGTAGATATGATTAGAGGCTAATAGTTTTAATAAAATCAGATCTGATATATTTTTTAAAACTGCTGAATACATTCCCAATCCTTAGAATATTGCAAAGATACTGATTTATTTTACAAAATGCTTCAACATCGTCTAATGCAAAGCTTTAGAAAAATGCCTGGCATTGCTCTTTCAACATGGAGGTTCAAGAAGTGCCAAGGATGACTCCTATTTTCCTCAACTGGTGTTTGACATTGATTGTCTGTTCCATAAAGAAAGCTTTCACAAAGAATGTCAGCAGCAGTTATTTGCTAACTGGTTTTAATTAAAAAAGGAGAAAGAAAGAAAAGAAGAGAGACATATTTGGAAGCAGTCCATTGTTCTCATAACTTGCAGTATCTGATGCCAATCTATCTTAGGAGTGCGTGACTCAGGTCTTTATAGCCTCATGAATCTTCTTAGGGAAATATGGGCTAAATATGAACAGCTAAAGAAATTTGTTTATGTCCCTCATTATGATAAAAAAGTTAGAATCAGCTACAGGCACAGCTGCCACTTGTTGATTGTTGTGAGGTGATGAGTAGACATGTTCCACCAACCTTTGAACAGGTGCAAGCTTGACAGGTTTATTGAAACATGATAGGAGTGAATATACAAGTATGTGAGGCATTGGGATCTGACCAGGGGATCATAGAGACAAAGTCCGTGAAATACTTGGAAATGTCACTTTGGTTCTCTAGCTTGAGAGGCAATGTATGAGTCAGAGCTGCAGTCAGTTAAATTGACCTCTCCAGGGGTGTCTGAAGAATCAAGGGCAGAGTAATTTAAGAGATAAATTCAAAAGAGGATTCTGGTATCACCACTGTTGGCAAACTTGCCCACTTTCATGTAGGAATCAGTATGAGTGTAACTATTCATACTGTTCTGCTCTACTAATTATTTTGTACCATGTATCCAGCATCCTCTGCTATTGGTACGTTAAATATAAAATTAGACACAACACTTTTGTCTGACCTTGGAATTTTGGGAAAAAAGAGATTGTCCTACTTTCAGATTACTGTGTTATGTCTTGTATTGTGGCGAGAACATGAATTTGAGCCCTTTCAGCATTCAGGAGGAGGCCTTGTTTCCAGGAAATTTAATTGCCATGAAAAGCCTTTTGGCAAACAGCAGTGAGATCCAGTGCAACACTGTGTTCTGAATGCCTCAAAGGTTTTGCCTTTTTTTCCCTCTCATGCCACAGAAGGGCCGTGATTGATTTGACAGCTTGTTATTTGCCCAGATGTTGCCAGAGTAAAGCATATTTTACTCAGTTCTTACTTCTGCCTAGAGCAGGACAGTAAGTGCTACAATTTTTGCTAACAGACATCAAAATCCCCATCTGTGTTTAGGCATGTTTTTCAAAGAAAAATATCACAGGGTCATTAGAACTTCACACTCAATAAGGGAACTTACCTTTCTGGCATTTCTGTGGACTTGTAAGGAAGGACAGCACTGTGTGTCAGTGCATAATTTCTGAAGCACTACACTTTCATATTCTGTCAAGGGTGAGAGTAGCTGTGGATTCAAAAAGGCCAGTTGTTAATAAGCAATGTAGAGGAAATATGTAGGGAAGGCCATTACCAGAGCCGGGTGATGCATGTGCTCATAGAGAAGAATCTCATAATAAGCCAGAGTGAGAATGGAGAAGGTTAGATGAATGATGAGTCAGAGAAGTAACAAGTAAACATTTTTAGAATTATACTCTGGTATTAGGATTAAAGAATCTTCTGAAGTTCCTGAGATTGTGTAGTCG
This sequence comes from Falcunculus frontatus, assembly GCA_013398115.1. Classification (NCBI taxonomy): domain Eukaryota; kingdom Metazoa; phylum Chordata; class Aves; order Passeriformes; genus Falcunculus; species Falcunculus frontatus. Next base: position 1,404,584 of record VZRV01005553.1, read on the forward strand.
TACATTAATACTCAAGCAGAAGTTTAAAGAACTGGTCCTGTTAACACAGTACAGGATCCTTACCTGGCTTCTCTTTTTTCCAATTCATTTTTATTTGGTAAGAGAGAAATTTTTGTGAGCCAGCCAGTAATTGGATCAGCTGATAAAAGATCTTGGTGGTGTCTTGGTGTATGACTAGTTTTCACACTCTGTGTGTTCTTTGTGCCGAGTGATTATCTGTGCATTTTTTCTCACTTGGCAGTTCTTACAGCTTCTTTATTTCAACTTCAGTCCACCAACATTATGTGAAAAAATGTTTATAAGTCATCATGCCATTTTCCCTTCCATACTGTGACTACCTTGTCTGCTTTTTTTAAGCTGTGGGCTACCAATTATTTTTAAATCTCAATACAGTGGCTGATACAGTTGGACCAGCTCTGCTTCTGAGTGACCTTGTAATATACACTTTTCTTGTAGGATGAGGTAAGGTAGACAGTGGAAGAATTTAATTTTGAAACAAGCATAGTTTTAACCTCCTGCATCCTACTTGCATTTAGTTTTGCACTGGCTTGCTGAAAGAATTGCAGGAGATCTGGAGCAGTGAACAGAAGCTCTCTATAAACATGACCATGATTTGGAACTAGGGATATTCTTGCAGTGAAATTAAAATGAAATTGAGGGAATTTGTAACCATAAAACAGCAGAAAGGAATGCAATTCTTGGAAAATACTAGAAAGCCAGAATAAAAGTGTCTTACATAAGTGTCTCATATTTGGCAGTTTTATCCCACTCCCAACTTTCTTATATGTGCACGATATAGAAGTAAAAATGTTAAAAGTCCAAACTGCACAAAGTAAAGCAGTGGTGAGAATTATTTGTGACCCTGCCAATTATAATAGAGAAATATCATTCAGAAAAATGATTATTAAATAGATAGCATTCATTTATTATTAATGCATTGAATGAGTTCTACACAAATGGAATAGTCAATATATGAAAAGAATATTTTGCCTGTAAGTAGAGTGAAAGACTGATTCTCATTTGTGCAATCACAGATTCTCTTTGGGATTTACTCTTCCTCACAAAAAACTACCTATTCCTGTGCTTTCTGTATTTGCACAGCCTGTGAGCACCTTGTAATTACCCTGCAAAACTGGTGCTTGTAAACTCAGATTCCTTTCTCTATGCAAATGAACTGGATATTTCCGTGCTTTGTGCCAGGAGTGTAAAGTGTTGCTACTGGCACCCTACAGATTTTGCATAAAATCAGAACATTGCTCTTTGTTGTAATACAGAAACTTGGTTTTGGCCTGAATGTGTGGAAACAATTTGGCTGCATGTATTAACTATTGTTTTTCTCCCTTTTTTTTCTTTTTTTTTTGGTTGCCATTGAACGTATTGTTCCAGTCATATCTCCTTGGTCTATCTGGTCTAATTAATATTTAACTTTTTATAAACTCCTGCTTTTACAGGATAATTAAAAACTTCTCAAATCAAGAATATACTAATTTTTAAAAAATCATTATACAGAGAACGAGTCATCTATATAAATCTGGTTTTAAACAGTAGCATGAAAAGAAAAATTGTGAAAACCTTGCAAGAGATTTTTTCTCTCAGAATCCTGTTGGTATTTAGGGAATATTTTGTTTTCTGAGTAAAAATAATAATCTTTAACTATTCTACAGTTTCTGTATTTTGTGATTTGTCACTCTAACACAGCTGTAATTTTGTCCGCCCTGTATAAAACAGTATTTCTTTAAAATTTTATTTTGGACAACTGTCCTCTCTTGTGCCAAAGAGACCATTTTTTTTTCATAGTAATATAATATAAAATCTTTCAAGACTCTCCTAAAAGCTTTACTGGTCTTTGGATCATGCTCTGGTGTGCAGAGGGGGAGGATTAGGAAGGGTGCATGTAACTGAAAACATTCACTGAGAACGCTAAAACAAACGTGTGCTTTACCATATATAGAAACAAAATCCTTTGTGAACTCATTGTGTAGATAACATTTTTTATCCAGCATGTGCTGTGGAGGCAAAGATTTTAGTTGATGGCACTGACCATAAACTGAAGACTTGCATTTTATTTCAAAACTTCATACACTTACAAGAAAAGGATTAATCTGCTTGTGGAGATTTCTTGTTAACTGTTTCAAAAGAAGCTTTCTGAATAGCTTTCTTGGATGACAGGAGGAAAAAAGAGAAACAGAAATGGGTAAATCTGCAGAGTACAGTTACCTTCAGAGATAAAATTTGCTGGACACATGCCAGCAAACACATTTTATTTCCCACCATTTTATGTATAAATGTATGAACGCCCTAGGGAAATAATAGTCTTGTCCTTGTGAAAAAGACCCCTAAAAGGGAGTTTAAATCAAGTGCATGTCTTTTACAAGCAAGTCAGATCTACACCCAGCTGCACAGTTATTCTCTTTGATACGGTTTATAGAAATTTGAACCAGAAGTCTTGATCAAACAGCTCTGAGCTTTGAAACATCTGAAATCAGGTCCAATTTCTGAGACTGCATAAGCAGTCAGCAATTTAATTTCTGCTAAGAAACCTTTCCTCTGTGAAACTTGCAAGCAATTCTTAAAGCTATGTGTGCTTTAAAAGGCAGTGAGATGAAGTAGGAGCAGATCAGTTGGTATTGAAGACCTGGCATCTACCTTAACATGTTTCAGGCATGGTCTATTCCACTCTAGTTTGATTCTGTGGATTGAGTTCCCATTAGTGATTGGTGTGCATTAGCAATGCTCCCAGTGAACAACTTCTGCTTGACTTTCATCCTAAAGGAAACCACTTTGTGCACTCTGAAGTTGTTGTGTGATGTGAACCAAAATACAGTCAGTAGGAACACTGGGGGGAGTTTACTCTCAATAGCCCACTTCTGATCTGAACAAAAGTGCTAGTCTAATTTTTTAGGTGATGAAATGTGGTTGAAAAAATGAAGAAAGCTATCTAGTTGATGGAAACAACACAGTTTCTTTTAACTACTTTAGTGTACTATTTTAGATTTCAGATTGGTGGCAAAACTGCATTACTTAAAAGAGCAAAAGCATTTGTCTTGGAAGAATTGATTCAAAAGTACCATATAAATTAACCTATGTATTTTCAGAAGCAATTCTTAGCTTCCTCGTTTGGAGTACTGCAGTTTCATGTAAGTTTTTAACATTTCCCAGAACAGCCCTGCTGTTTATGCAGCAGTAGCATAGCTGGGCAATGCTTTTCACACTTGTTGATCAACATCCGAAGAGTTGAGATGAAAAGCATGTGAGGTTGTGCTTCCTACATTTTTCTTCATCTAAAAATAAATTCCATGCCTGCCTTTGGCTTGTAATATATGTAAGAGTCTAGACACTAGCTGAGAGGCATAGTAGCATTAAGCTACTGTCATGATTGAATGGCTACACTATTCTGAAGCCAGAAGATAAAGTGGATAGATCTTTAGCTGGACACCTTGTGTGCCAGGAACCAATGACACCCTACTGAGACAAAGGATTCAATCTTGAGCATGCAATAGAGAGAATTGGTGTATCTTCCTCTCACACTTAAAACTATATTCAGTTCTCCCAGACTGAAGTGATTGTGGGATGAGATTTCCTATTTTTCTCCTCTGTCAGGATCAGGGTTTTCAGAATCTGCATTAACTGAAAGTCATGGTTTCCCCAATGTTATACTGTTGCACAGGTTTTCATATAGGTCAGTACTTGCAAATAGATAGGCTTACCTTCTAATTCTATCAAAGCCCCATCCAACCTCCCAAAACAGCACTACATGATGATGCAATACCACTGAACTTACCCCTAAGTTTTAGCATCAGATCATGTTCTGTGACTTCCTTGCAACCTAACAGTTCCTGTATCTGCATTTCCAAGAGTTTCCCCACATTTACAATTGGTATGTTTGGTGTGTTAAAGAGAGCAGTTTTGAGTCTTTAGTTTTGAAAGCACATGATCTTATTCCGTTTTAGAAAGCCCCGATGTGTTCTCAGATGCCTAATATAAAAATTGTTTTTCATTCTTGCCAGGGATTTGATCAATCAGAAGCATACTGCCCTGTCAGACTGAAATCCAAACCCCTGTTATTGTCAAGTCACTTGACACTCAGATTGTTTCATTTTCCATACCAGATGAAAAGAAACACAGAATATTTATCGTATGTAGTAGATTTATTTTTACCTTTAGTTACTCCACAAAGACATGAACATTAAACAAACATTTTAAAAGACCAATGACATTTTGAGTTTGTAAAAATAGACATTATGTGCACTCTTATTTTCAAAAGTATTTTCAGATTTTTGGGCTTTATCAGTGGAAAAATATTAATACTACACGTAGACTCCATGATATCCCAGGAGCAGAATTATGTTTTTGAGCCCAAAAATAATTTAGGAACTAACCTTGAAAAAGGTGCAACACTTTTTTTAATCTCTGGTTTTGATATAGAAATGTAAGTAATAAATGCAGTGACACACACATTTTTAAAACTTTTTGATTTTGAAATAATACTTTAAGACATTTTGAAAAGTCTTTGAATGTGTGGACATTGTATTTCAGTCTTTGGGACTTGTGAATTTTTGAAATAAATTTAAAGTATGTATAACTTTTGATTCCATATTCTACTTGCATTATAGACTTCTTACATTATAGAATGGGAAAAGTATATAAAATTGTTTGTCACTGTGTTGTTATTTTTTTGCTAGTCTTGTGGACTTGATATAAAATTTTGTTGATTTTTCTACTTTAAAGTGGGTTCAAAATACCTCAATAAAGAATTTATTACTTGTTTTGATATTTTCTAAAAATGCTAAGTTTGGTTTGTCCTTTGGGTGTGTTTATGTAGTTGGCACCTACCAGAATGCAATGTAGCCCTTGACAAGTTTCAGAAACTAATTACAAACCCATATTCTTTCAGCTTTTTGGTCTTTTATTCCTTAGGACTTCACCAGGTTTTTTTTTATAAAAGACCTCGCCTTTGCATGTTTTAATTAAAGTTTGTTTTTAAAGTTGTCCAAGCTTTAATTTACCAGAAATAAAGATATTGTGATGATATTTCCCCATTTTTTTTCTATTATGGAAATTGAAAGATGGAGATACAAAAATCCAGTATCATTTTCTGCAGAAAGGTTTTAAAATTTGCTTTCATTCTCAATTTGCAATGAATTCCTATTAGAGTGTGAGGTTCTTTTTCCAAAACAACCAATTTATGTGTGCGCATGTCTCAGGACATTTTTCTGCGAAGTGACATGAAAGTTGATATAATTGCAAAATCATTAAGACAACATAGAACTTTTGCTTTGCTTCATACTAACCAGTGTTTATTATACAACCATTTTATTGTGTGACTTGACATTTATTCTTTATCACTGTTGCTGCATCAGAAAATTAAGGCAATATAACCCCAAATTCAGAGCAAAGTAAGCAAAACATGTTTGGGGTGTACATTAATGCTAGTTGAATAATAGCAGACATGAACAACTGCTTGTTTTGTACTGTCCATATAAAATAGCTGCTTTTCTAATGATCTGTCAAGTTTCTACATTTGTAGTGGCCCAGCCTGTAAGACTTTGATGGTGTTGGTGTTTGCACAAAAACTTAATTTATGTTAAAAATTATGTCTTGGTTACAGCACTTATGTATATGCTGTAGCATTCATGTAATACCTCAGCAGTCTCATTTTTGTATTCCAGGAGAGCTGTTTTAGTTTATACTTCCTTGAGTTATATTGACAGTTTCAAAACCAATATTTTAGCAGAATTTTGCTGGTGTAATATGCTATTGCTGGCTAATAAGGACTTCCACCTCTCTCAGTATCCCACAGGGAAAGGTTTAAAAGCTGCTACTTTGGATTTAGGCAGAAGTCCTGACACCCGTACTGCAGTTCTAAGCTGGTAAAGGCCTTTTGTGTGCATGCATATATTTGTGTGTTAAGCTAAGACTAGCATTTTGGGTAAACCGTAACTGTTTCGTATCCCTCTGGTGGCCTCATGCGGGCGCGGGCGTGCGCTTCACAGTACAGTTGGCCCTCCACAAAGAAGTAGCCTTTTTGTTTCAGGTTGAGATCGCAGTCAGAGCACACAAAGCATTCTGGATGCCGGTATTTATCACGTGCCTTCACCACTGTCCCTCTGCATGGAAACAGTGAAAAGAAAAAGCCCCAGTTAATTCCTATGAATTTAAAATGAGAAAAGAAGCTGCAGCAACCTGGTCTGTTAGAAGGTGGAACTAGATGATCTTTAATGTCTCTTCCAACTCAAACCGTTCCATGAGTCTATGATACAAAGTATGTTCTAGGTATTATTTTAAGGCTTTACAGTTGTTCATCTTGTGGGTTTAGAAACTACTATATAATTTAAGGTTGGATGCTGAGTTTGAGTAGGTGACATAAAATGCTGTAGAGTTGATCACATAGTTCACGAGCATTGGAAAATCAAGAGTTTGAAGAAACATGTTAGTTTGGTCACAAGACAGAAAGTACAGCCTAACCTATTAAAAGGGTGACAAAATGAGTCTCAAAACCACATTGCTTTTTCTTTGTGTCTGTGTTCTCACAGTTCATCATTATCTGTATTCTTCGCTGAAGTTAGTGATGTCAGTCAGGTAGAAATCTGATGGTTTTAAAATAGGTCTACAGAGTTTACTGGATACTCCCACTGGGCTGGGAGAAGGATGCTTTGCGTTAACAATAAATTTTTGAGAATTTACTGCCTGACACAGCATAGCACAGATAACTGCTGGTTTCATTACGTATATATTAATGGTTGACCTGCAAAAGGTCCTGAGAAATCTTGATTAAAACCTCGATGGTACTTTGTCGAAATTTCTATAAACTGTATTGAAATTGTTGAAGGTACAGGTTATTATTTGACATTTAGAACAATATATTTTTATATCTCAGTTCTCTAGAAGCATTATGGGAACGTACTTCTGTAGTTTGCAGTGGTGTTTGAGGATGATGTGTGCTTGAGCTGGGGATTTCTGAAACTAAAAAGAAACAACTTACAGAATCCCACTCCCACATTTGTCACACAGTGGCACTTTCTGGACACCAGGCATGGCAGTAGGTATTTTTGTTACAGGTGCTTTCACACTTCTTGTTCCCATAGGGCGCCCATCTGAGAGACAAAACAATCCTGTTATGTACAGGCTAATATAAAAGCATCTGATGAAGTTCTTTTCTACACTTTTCTGTACTCTCTGTACTGTACATGCACTTCTGGATGTATTTACAAGCTTTCACTTATATGAACAAACAATGCAGTCTCACTAGAAAAGTTTAGCAGGCCAGATTCTACCTCTCTGGAATCAAGAGAAATATTGTGTAGCTGTAGCCAAAAAGCAAGTACTAGAAAGATTGTATATGCAGTGCTCTCTGCCTCATGGACATCAGTAAATTCTCTGATAGTAGGTCTTGGATATAGCAGAGAGGGAGGAGGATTGGGCTTTAACATAGAAACGTGACATAATCAATACCTGTTGTTAGAAAGCTTCTTATTTATGTAACTAACTGTACAGCAAATTGGAAAGATTAGTTACATGATATGAATACAAAATAATATCAAAATGCTAAGCCAAATGCTAAGAAAATGCTAAGTAAAATCCCACAATGATATATATGTAGACAACTAGATGTGTTTTTTCCTTCTCTAGTAAATATTGACATATAAATATTAAAATTTAAAATATTTACCTTTTAGTGTAATTTTGGTTGTATTTTACTCTTTATGCTTACTGTAAATATAAAAAACTTGCAGCTTTTAATGCTTTTATTTTCAAAACTTCTTCATTTGAAGGAGATGTGACTGTAAATTATATTGCCCTCATAAGTTTTTATTTAGAATTAAGAGGAAATAGGTTTTAAGGGGATTTCAGGAGTTGGTTTAAATTCCTCTTTTCCTGGATCTGGAAGAGAGTGTTTTCTTTCTTGGTGTCATGAGTATAAGCGGCTTATCCCAAAAATTCTCTCAGATAAAATTTTCTGCTGTTCAGTTAAAGTCAACTTTGTATATTAAAGATCCTAAAATCTGAGAAGAGATTCTGGAAAATGTGATCAACACCTGCATTGTCTTCACAGAGGAGACTGCTGGCTATACAAGAAAGGTGGGGAAATGGCAGGAGACTGGTGTGGTAGCTGTAGCTAAGGTCCAGAATGATTTGGGGTTTCAGAAATTCTTGTATCTCTAATCTCTCTTATTTTCTTCTCAGATTCCCCCCTCCCACCAACATTTTAAAATGATTTGAATAGGTAGAATATGTTGTTATTAACCACCTTCCTCGGAGACTAAATTCTGGAGCACCTTAAAGGAGCCAGACTGGCGAGGCTGACTGGGCTCCTCCTGGTTGGCGTGCAGCATCTTGTACACGTCAGACTGAGACACTGAGTTGGGAGATGGGTCACTGTATTAAAGGGAGGAAGAGCAGATAAAACAGTTTATCAAACATAACTTTAAAGCAGCAGCTCTACCAGGCATAGAGTATGATTCAGGAAATAAACATAAAGACAATGTGTTCCCTCAACTACTGAAAAACTCTTTCTTCCAGGTAGCATTGCTTTGTATAGCCTCTTTTTGATCTAAAAAGTGCTGAAAAAAATTAAATCAGTGCAATTGTTACAAAAATAAATCTAGAAACTCATTAACATATTTCCATAATTACTGTCTTGGCTCTACTGGCATTTGAGAATATGCCATTTAGTGTCAAAGTAGTTTCATTCCTGTAATCATGGGCTGTATTACCGGGTGCTCTTTACCATGGTATCCAGTAGTTCCCTTTTTGCAGCAGCTGCCTGCAAGAATGTTTTAAAATCACAGCTCATGCCTTTACTATGTAAAGGTAGGTCAGCCAAAACCTAACCAGTCAAATCTTTTGGGAGAATATGATTTGTAAGTTAGCTCGATCACTAGGTGATATAGTGATTATTTGGCTGAGATAATTGTTATTTATTTAACTTACAGAGATGACAAAAAGTATTATGTAATAGGAAACATTGCAAGCTGAATGCTGACAAATAGAAGTTCTATTTCTTAATTTAATAAAAATGAGACACGACTTTTTTTGCAATGACAATTTTATGCTAAAAATATAAAGTATTTATTGTCCAAACAGCAGCTGATGGTTGACTCTCAAATGACCTGTGAGACAAAGATTTTAATGAGACTATTTCATGGCATTTTAAACTGTGCTGAATATTTTGAATTGTGCCTGATAAATGACATCCTAAATAGTCAAGAGGAAGAGTAGAGGACTATAGGCACTGAAGGGAATTAGACTGAATATTAGGCATCTGTAAATTTCAAACATCTGCTGGGGGTAATTAGTAACATCCAAATTCACTTTGGTGAAGTCTGTTATCTTACAGCTACACACACAAATGTCCAGTTTAAATTTCCTGTTGCAACTGGCTTCCCGTTGTCCACGAAGAATTAGACTGGGTTTTGCTTTAAATGGTTTGGTTTGTTTCCGAGGGTAGCATCCAAGCTGCCAAATGGCCCAGTAAGAGCAGCAGCAGTTGGACAGTGACCCCTGTTGCTTACGCAAATTTTTTGATCTTCAACAATCAGTAGATTTCTTCGAGCAATCTTTAAGCTGGTGAAAAAACTACCAGTTTCTTGTCTTGTCAGAAGCTTTTAATAAATAGAAGTAGCTTAGTTTTTACAATTCTTGGCAATGTTTAATTAAACCCCCGAATTCTCTCCTCTTTACTAAAATATTTCTAAATATAAAACAAGTGATAATGCAATTAGATATAGAAGGCAAAAAACACAGACACTAATGTGTCATCTTACATTTCTTAATGCATACATAGTGAAAACCATCCCACAGCAAGAGACATTTCAAACCTTCGGAAAGAATAGGTTCTCAAACTGGCGATGTCACGGGCAGTGAAATCTGATTACTTTGGGCTTAATCCATTAGTTCACAATAATGAACCAGCAAAATTTTCTTGTGTTATTCTAGAATTGTTCTGATTGAGCATAAATATTCGAGCACTAGAGTGACTTCACTCTGCAAAGACTTCATGTACTACAGTTTTCTTTTCATCAAATAGGATGAACCTAAATACTTCTATATAAATATGGTTTTTTTGGTTAGTAGCAGCCAAGGTGCTGAAGAAGGCTAATTGGTGCCAGTGATTATTGCTTATTTAAAATATTAGTAATTAGCTTTAGTTTATACCATACATACTATTAATTATTAACTGAAATACTGCTGTAAAACAGGAAAATAGGTTACTATTATGCAAAAGTAAAGATAAAGCAACGTGAATGGTGAATTGTCTCCTGAAAATAATGAATAGTGCTTTAAAACGTTTTATCATATAATCATAATTGTTATCCATATACATAAGGTTCCTACCTGACTTTTAGTCACGCAATTGATGAAATTTGTAAGTCAAACATGGATTTGTAGGCCTACAGTAAATTCTGTCTCTTTTTGGATGAGAGCTAGTTGTACTGAATGAGTTGTCTAGAATGGGAGTAGAACACTATGACCATCTATAAAATTTCTTAATCTTCCTAACCTGAATTGCAACAGTGGAAATAAAATTTATTTATTATTATTTTAGTAATTATTAATAAGAGGGAATTATTAAATCATTATTAGACAAACAATTATTATAGTAATAAACAGTTTTGAATTTTGGAGGGAATCAGAATCTTGGAGTGGTCAGTCAGGTAATAGTCCAGGTAGTATCATCCTTTTTTATTTATTAGCTGCAATTCTAAGATTGTTACCTATGAAATATTTATTTTTATGTCCTGAAGGACTCCTTTAATACTTTGGGTTAAACCCCAGAAATTGCTAGTATGTTAGTGAAAATATTGAATAGTTTTAAATTACTTAGTTTCTCTCTAACCCTTTTCCCCTTTTTCACAGAAACGGTGTGATATTATTAAAGCTTATGATTTTTGATATATTTTAAATTTGTGTATTCATAAATATTACAGATACTGCTCTAATTACCTTATGACAGGTGTTTCCCCCAGAGCTGTAGAAACTTGGCCTTGCAGTGTTTCCATGATATTGTCATCTGAGTACAACTGCATAGGTGTGTTAAACTGAGCATGTACAATCTTGACACCGGGAAGCTCCATTTCCAGGGGAACATTAGGGGCCATCTTAGACACTGCTTTCAGCTCAGTGGGGCAGATGGAGCCGACCGTGCTAATTGAAGAGGGGGTACTGCGCCCACTGCCACAGTCCAGCCCTGAAGGAGTGCTGCATCCACTGTGTTTAATGGCCAGAGTGCAGGAAAGTGTGCAGTGTGCATTGGATTACAGAGAACAAAGACAAAAGTACAAGGATACAGTGATGTTAACAGGGCTGAAAAGCATAAACGGAACTGGCTCAGAAAAGCAAAAGTACAGAAAGTAGAGAAAAGCAAAAGTATGGGTAGTCATTGAAGATAGATTTCCTGTAAAAAGTATCAAGGCCAGCTGTAAAGCAGTCCTTCAAATTCTGGCATGCATTTTCTTTAAAGATAGTAAAAATTCTTTGATAGATGAAATAATTCAGAATATAACATTATTTTACATTTTAAATGCTAGGTTTTATTGAGGAATAATTAAGCCTCCCTAAAATTCTTTGTTCTAAGTGACTACTTCTTATCATCTATCTAAAGGGTAGCAGACAAAGTTTATGTGAGTTGTCCATGTCAGAGACAGAATAAACACCTGCAGCACTGGAATCCTAGACATCATTCCAGTCCTATGCCTCACAATCATCTCACTCCACTGCTGAAAAACTACTATGAAGCAGTAATGAATGTGACATTTTCTAGAGTTCTTTAAATTCTAGAGTAAGACATTTATGAATTTTTAAAACTAGTTTAACAAATTTTTAAAAAAATATTTGTTGATCATTGCAAAGAAGAAAAGTTACTAAAACATCCAGGCTTACTTTTGCTTTTCTAAATTATAGTGTTTCTGGTAGAATGTAAAGTGGTCCTTCACGAGAACAATGGGTACATATTCAGAGAATTAATTTTACTGCTTTTGAAGCATACTTTACATATAATTTGTATATAAAAAATAAGATGGACACTTTTTGAAAATATTAGTATTGCTTGACATTACTGAAGTTACTGCGCACCAATTCAACAATTCTGGAAAAAGATTAGCAAAAGAATGTGAACATTAGACCTGAAGTATTTGGCAGTACCACTATTTTGAAAATTTCAATCTTTTCTCCATAGTGCCTCGGAGGCTTTCTTTGTTATGGGATATTTTTTGCTGTTGCTGTGTAACAGCACATAACCAAACCTTTCTACAGTCATTGGTTACCATTTGTGTGATATTCTGAGCTGTGGGACGATGAATGCTTCATCTCTGTCTTCCAGCCTGATATCAGGGTTGTGGTTAGTTCTTTCCAAGCTGTGTAAACCTGGGACAGTGGTTCTATCTCCCAGTTTGATAGTACAGAACTCTGCCCAGTAGCTACTCTCAGGTGGAGAAGACAACCCAAAATTCTCCCTTTGATACAGAGTGGAATTTGTGCAGGACCACTTTCTCAAAATTTTAAAGGGAAATACATACTTTTTCATCAAAGACATGTCAAACAAAAGCATTCCAGAAATGGTAGGCAAGCCTTAATGCAAAAATAGTTGTGCATCATCACCAAGCATAAGCCAGCCAAAAAATTCACACTGGGCAACATACATATTTACAGTACTTTCTTTTAGAAGAATCAATACCACCTTTAGATCCTGCAGTAGAATAAGTTTTGTCAGTGATAACAGTGTTAGTAAATGGAAAGTAGCAGGAAAAGACTAGAAAAAGCACAACTCTCGCTCTCACTATGTGAAGCCAAAGTAATAATAAAACAGAATAAATTATAGGTTAAAAATAAATAAAATATATATTAAATACAATTTCCAGTTAGTTTCACCAGAATAAAGTCCAAAATTCTGTCCAATATCCAATCCATTATCTCAAATCCCCAGTCCACAATCAGATCTTCTTTTAGCCAAAGTCCTATTTAGCCTCTGCTGTCTGTCCTAAAGGGATATTTAGAACCAAGGTGGTGGTTTGTTTTTTGCTGTGTTTAGCAGTGGATTAAGTCAAATTGATGAAAAAGTAGCAAAAAACTGTGACAACCAAGGTTTTATATATGTAACACCCTACACCTGCATCAGAAATTCTGCAGTTTGCAAGTGCAGACCTCCCCAATGCTAGAACACTGGACAGACCTTGCCCAGCTGAAGTTCTTAAGCTTGTTGCATTGCTGTCAGGGTAGTTTTTGCAGTTTATTTTCTTTATTTTATATGCTGGTAAATGGCCATTTACTTCAACATTTTCATGGAAAATACTGGGTAATTTTCATTTCTGAACTGTGAGATTAGGCTCTTGATACAATTATTTCAATCTTCATAAATCCAGTAGGCATGTGTAAAATGGCACTTAGAGGTCCCACAGCCAGTTTTGGCACAGTACATATGTGCTGTCTGCAGTTAGAGGCCATGGATGTTTGCTAAGGACTGTTTTGTCCTTGAGCAGCTTTTCTGCACTTTGGTGGTGTTCTGCATTGATAGTTCTTGTTTGCAGGATGGGACCATCTACAGTTAGGTGACTGACAGATACAAGGCATCTCTCAAAACTGATGATCCGTATGAGATTGTCCTTTGTACAAGGGAATAATTTATCACCCTGTTTTTCTGCTCTCATTTGTCAAACTTAAATTTGTATAACTAAAATGCAGGAATTTTTGATTTTCAGAATTAAATGTAGAACATTAATTCCACTAGTAAAAACCGCTACTGCTAGAAAGGATAAAGGATCATATCACAATATATTTCATCCCTCAGGCCCTTTTGAGCTTCCTTGTGTTTTTAGCCACAGAATTTGCATTGTTTTTGTCCCCTCTGTAATAAAAACAGTAGTAAGGAATTTCATCACCAGTTAAGATAGAAGATTATTACACTAAAATGATGGATGTAAATAGATAAGATTTTCTGCATCAGAGCTTTACGTATCTGTGGCATCAGTCTTCTTATTTTTAGCTTAGTAGTAGGTTGTCCTCTGGAAAGAGGTCTGCAGAAATGCAAATTTGAAATCTCTGAATGACCTACCTTAAAGCTCTCTATCTTTAGCTATCTTTTATTTAAATGTAATATGTAATATATATGTAATATGTAGCTATGTTTTATTTAGCAAGTTAACAAATTACATTGCATTTGGACAGAAGAAGTTCACACTGTCCAAGATCTGTAAGTGTACAATATCTGGTGCTACACTCTAAACTGAATCATGGCTACAGTTACTTCAGACTCTGATCAGTATAACTGAGATGAAAGTGTAGATCTGCTTACTTTTGGAAACAGAAATTTGAATTTCAAGCTGGGGCTCTGAAAGTCAACCATTTAATTCTTTTTGTTTGCTTGCTTTTAATTTCAGCATTAGGCTGTCTAGTACTGTAAGTAAATTTCAAGTGCATCAGAATGCCTAATAATTGTCAATGGTGAGTATCCATCCATTAAAAAAATAACACCATGCATCAAATCCAGCACACCACTCAAAGTTTATAACCTGCTTCGGCCTGAGATTATGAAAGGTTTGGGCCGAATATTATGCTTGTGTTCAAAGTAGTTGATATCCTGTAAAGAAAAAAGAGATAAAATAGCTTTCTTTGGCCTACAAATGCTCATTTCTAGTTAAAAGGCGGCTAACAAAGTTTACAAATTTTAACCATGAAGTAACCATGTTTAGTTTGTTCATTCCTGGTGCTCAAATTGCAATCACTGTAGTGCTCAGAAACATTCAGAGTAAAGTGCAGTTACAGGAGAGAAGGTTGGAGGGTAGTGTTGCAGCCCAACGTAGAGGGCAAATTTTAGCTACCTGCAGCATTGCTACTAGAAAGCTGAATGGATAGTTCTCAGTGTTGGAAAAAAAATTGTTCCCTTGATTGCCCTTTTTTGGATAATGAATAATCTCATTCTCAGAGAAAACAGCAAGAGCTGGACTTTTAAATTGAAAACAGAACAGATAATGATATACCACAAATGACCATGTATTATAAGTAAATACTGATACTCACTTTTGCGATGAGTTAGGAATGAGACCCCTCAGTTGTCCATGAAGTGCATCTTGAATATTGCCAGATGAATAGAGCCCAATTGGAGAATTATAGGAGGAGCTCACTACCTGTCTTTTGTCATCAATATTTGCTGCTGCAACAAAAGGCTGGGCCCTTCTGTTGTGAGCTGTACCAATAGGCTTGAATTCCTGTACATGATAGGCAGACAAAACACACAGAGCTACAATGCACACCAAAGCTAGCAATGGGTAAACCTGACAACACCAGTATTGTTAATCTCTGCATTTTTACTTTTGCAACTCTGTTATTTTTAACTGGTGCAAGCATATTATATTTTTCCATGAATTTTGTATGTATTACTTGAGGCACACACATTCTTTTCCTGCCTTCAGGCAAGCAGAAGGCTTAGAAGAAATGGGAGGGATATTATAGTGACCTTTCATATTGTTCACTCGATTTGACACTGTTTACATTTTTCTTTTAAAACACTTTATGTATATTTATCTTAATTGCTTCACTTTAGTGCTAGTCTCTAGCTTCTGCATTTTCATCACGTATGGATAGGGGGACTTCCAAAAGTATGATTTTATTATAAGTGTCTTTCCTAGAAAACACCTTATTTTAAATGATTCTTTTAACTGAAATTAAAGTCTTGAACATACATCAGATTGAGGACATTCTTCTGAATGTATTTCATCTTTAAAGCATATCTGTGTATCAAAAATTGCACTGCTCTATAATTTAAAGATAATGTGAAATCATTATAGATACATAAAATCCAGAAACAGGTACATTTGAAATCATTCTGCCTGTGTGCCTATATTCTGCCATACTGTTTTTGTCATTGGCCAGGAGAATTTCCTCAGTTTGTGGAATTCAAAGGGATAAGGTCTGGAAATAAAATCTCTGATGATCTTTCAGATACCTTAAAATGTCCTTCTGTTCTCCAATTTGGCTTTGTTTTTGAGCATGATTGTTGTACAACAGTTTCCAAAATATATTTTGGATCAGACTAATGAAAAGTCATGGATACATAGAATATGCAACCAGAAAATGCAAACAGTAAAAAGCAGTTTTATTAAATGAAAATGTTTAGCAGCATTGCACTTTAAGAGACTACTGAAAGCAGCAACCAGATAAATGAGCACAAAGGTTTTATTTGCAATTCCTTCTTTCTGTCTAATGGAACTGAGTTGCAGTTAACAGAATGTATTAGTAAATGGAAATAATCTAATAGTATTTAGGATCATGGCTACTTAATGAAAGATATTAATGTCAAAGTATTTAAAATTTATTCAAATCCATGTATGATATAAAATGAACAAAACCAACTGAGAACATTGTAATTTCATCCCTTTTTCATTTCTCATAGAGAAATGAACAGAACAGATGTGGCACAATAACAGCATGTTTACAATGTAACAGTTGTGAAACAAGTATTTGCAGTTAGTTAGACTTAAATTCTGCTTTCTTTATAACTCATCTACTCAAATTAAATGTCAGTGACAGAACATACAGCAGCAAAAATAGTCCAGCTCTTGTGTTTATTTGAGCTCATTGAATCTGTGAAAAGTCCTCTTTTAGTTCAAAAGCTAAATGAGAACTGGAAGTTGTTGAAATTTCTAATTAGGAATATTTGAGAATTACAGTACTTAATTTATTAATTTTTTTTCCAACTGACTGATTTTTTTTTGCAGGGCTAGCTACATTTTTGCATTGATACAGGCATCAGGAATAGAAATAATGTAGCCCCAAAAGTCTGTAGAAATGCATCCATCACAGCCAATATGATGGCATTGCTTGGGTTAATTGCTGTGACAGAACACAAATGTGTACATTTTGGAGGTGTCATGTGACTAAGATCTTTATCTTTGAATGCTGTTTTAAAGAGGGATAGGTCTTCAAAATTAGCCCAGCACAGTTATATTGTTTCAAAAGTTGATTATAAATGGTAACAGACTATAAACTTACTTCTTAGAACAATGGCTTGTGTTTTTCTTAGATTTTTCTACTTATCTATGTGCATAATATATCTCCCAGGAATGTATAATCTCCTTCATGGCCAAAAGTCTAGTCTAACCGAACAAAATGTTCAAAGGCAAAGGTAGAAGTGAAAAAAAAAAGTTCCAATAAAAACAATTTAAGAAATTGTGGTAATGAATACAAAATTATTTTCAATGAGGTAAAAGGGATTGTAACAGAAAACATTTACAAGTCATGTTCTTTTACATTGACAATATAGCAGAAAGCATTTAAAAATAATTTTATGATACAATTTGCCATTTAGATGGTTTTGTTTTCTCTTTCTGATTATGTTCATTGAGAACCTTATGTTCTAAATTGCTTTTATTCAGAATACAATATGATTATATTAGTAATTCTTCAAGTGGTCTGTTATTTCCTATTATTTATCCATAACACTATGGGTTCCTTCAGACTAACAAAATCAGGGTGGCTGTTCTTTATGTGTGTAGCTTTCAAAAGTGACTCTCAGTCAGCCATTTATTGCTGTAAGTTAGAATTGTTGCCTCAGTTTCCTCTTCCCAGATTTAAAAATAGTGAGAGCTTTCTTTGTGCTCTGACAATTGCCTGTATCAGTCTCCAAATGGCTCTTGGGAGATTCTCAGGCTGATACAGAAGTTTGCTACAGAGTGAAGGTTCCTTGTTCCATAGCTGTAAGTAGGCACAGTATTTAATTATGAGGTTTCACATAGCCATCTCCAAGCATCTGTAGAATAATTTTCATTCATTGAAGCTAAAGTAAGCATTCTTTGGGCAAATATTTGTCCATATTGCTGAACAATTTAAAATAGGGTTTGCATTCATTTGTAACTTTCTTTTATTATCTTACAAACTTGAATTACGTACTTATTGAGAAGATTGTGTAAGTTGTCATTTGTTCTTGTTATTTAGTTGGCTTATAATGTATTTTAAATAACTGACTTCTCTTAACTTTCTTAGTGAATTTTAAAATATCTATTTGACAAGAGTGAAAAAAGGCTCATATATTTATAAAATTTATGATCTTTTGAGTAATCATGGTTATTATATAAATAGAAGAAATAGAACTCAGTGGTTTTCCATTTCTGCACATCAGTAAATGCATGCAATACTTTTGGATAAAAGAGTTTTGCATTTGAAGTAACACATTACTGATTTTGGACTTTTCTCCATTCATCTGAGCTTCAGTGCCTGTATTTATTGTTAGAATAGAGCAAATTCTGATAAGACTTGGACAGTACAGGTTGTAGTTGTACAAAAATTTGTCATCTGAGATTCAAGAAACTTTGTATTGTTTTCTCTACTGGTATACATGCTGCTGGGTCTCATGCTGTGACTAAATATGCTGCAAAATTCAATTTTAAGTTACAGCAGTTGTAGAAAAATGTATGTATTTCTTTTTCCACAGGGAGTGATGGGTACTTGGATGGAAGAATTTCATCTAGAATGTAAAACATTCCTGGAATGGTTTAGCATATCTGTTTGCAAGCATTGCTACTCTTCTGGTGCCTAGTATTTATTAAATATACTCAGTACTGCTGAATTTCCTAGGAACAAAAAAGAGATATACTAAATGAAAAGGCTGGCTGTTTAATCTAGGCGAAACTGTTTTTCTGATTGCCCCGTGGAGGCTGCTTTTCAATAGTCTGCCAAATAGCACTTAGAGAAATCTTGTGATCTATTTTTAAGGAACTGTCCTTTTTAGGAATGCAGCTTTCATGTAGAGGGATTACTCTTGTGTCATGCATGCCTGCATGGTTTTCTCTATAGCTTTTTTAGTGAATTTGTTCCATGGCTAGTCATTTAACATGTATCCTAGCTCTTCCACAAGAATATGCATTTAAAATAGTTTTGTTTCTTCTCTATAGTATTCCTGCTGCTGAAGAGGCTATATTTTTTCTGATGGAATTTGCTGTATCACTTAGTGCAAGTTTTAGATCAGAAAGAAGATAGAGAAATGCAACACTGAAATGCTGTATTCATGTTTGGGAATGTCTCCATGAAAACAGAATTGGTGGAAGTATTTATTGCACAGGATTTATTGAAGTGGAATCTGCAATTATATTTTTTTTTTCTAGGGTATCACAGAATAAATACTTTGACATATTTTCTTTGAACCTGGCCTTCCAGGATCAGCAGAATATTCTTCCCTCCCCGCTTTTGAGAGAACAGCAAATGCACATGTAGGATAAAGAGGAATGACAAAGATATAAAGGACTAGTTGTAAGCAGTAGCTAGCTAAATAGCTTTTAACAAGCAGTAGCTAGCTAATTAACTATTAGCAATATGAAGACTTTGACTTGTAGGGTTTTTTTTTTTGAGTTTGAAAAGAGAGATGGCTGTCAATTGATTGGATTTTCTTTGGTCATATACAACGATCAAGACTTTCCTAGTCAGAAGTGGTGAGTGATTTGCTTATTGATGAGTATATGGGTCTTGTGTAAATTTGTAAACTTCAGTTCTGTGGCATGTATGGAGGTAAGGAAATCCAGCATTTATGGATCTCTCTGTTTAACTGACTGTTACATTGAAATGAATTTTGTGATCTGAAGAGTTCATCACTTAGGTACTTGATATTTATTCCTGATTGAAAAACTTCCTCATATGACGAAGAATCTCTAAAAGAGTTAAATCAACTTAACCTTTATCAGAATAAAAGGACATATTTTATTTCCATAATAAAACTATGTCGATATGGAGACTCTTAAAGAAAAATGAGAATGTGTTGTAACTTCTTAATGTTTTGTTTTGGTTATAGCTGAAAAATCAAAAACATTGAGTCAGATAAAATGCTGTTCCTATATGGCATAATCATGGTGCTTCATATTAGCTTAAACTGGCCAATTATGGATGAAGTTCTAGTTAAAGAATTTTAATGACCACAAGGGAGATTATTTGGAATGTAAAAAGGCAAATGGAAATGGTTAGGTAACTTTTTACAGTTCATACCTGAGGTTCAGCTTCCAAATTTATCTTGAAGGGATGTGCTCTGCCATCTTCTGAAACTTGTGGGGACCATAATTTAGTTCCTGCCCTAGAAAGAAAGAAAATAAGGCAAAATTTAAATAATTTGAATTCCTATAGAGTTGTGTATGTCCCCATAAAATATAATGCGGCTTGGAAATCTGCAGGTTTCTTTTATGCTTTTTTAGTGTTTTGACACAAAAATACTTCAATGATATGTAACCAAAATATATAAAATGTATCTACTTTTTAAAAAATTATGTATGCTATTAACAATGGGAAATAGGTTGTTAATAATTACCAAACTCAAAAGAAAAGGGAAATTAGTCTTTCTGACCTGAGCTGACCGAAGTTTTTAGTTTTATTTTTTTACTGGTTCTTAGAACGAATGTTGGGTCCCCAGAATATTTTGTATGAATAATTGAATATATTAGCAATAATCCTAAACATCAATTTCTTTTTCTTTAAAGACCATAATTTCCATGTAAAGCCTGCTTTTCAATGCAGAAGTGCAATCTAGGTATGCAAAGTATGTGCAATAGGAAATTGAAGTTGCACAGATGATTCTTTCAGTCACGTAGGCAGAAGTAAACATGAAAATATCAGTTACAGTTCTGTTTTCATTGACAAAGTGAAATGTGGCAGCTAATTTTAAAGTAGCATAATAGTAATGAACCTTGAATGACCAGAAGGCATTTTTCACCATGACCTGTTGTCTAGTAGTTCAACAACACTCCTTAAACAAAAAAGAAACAGTTTGTGTATTACTAAGGAAATGTTGTGTTCAGCTACAATAAAGAGCTGTGCCTCCTTGAGAGCCTCAGGTCAATTAGGCCTGTCAATTTTGGAGACAGCTGAAAGAGTGTGCTAAGTGGTTCTGATAACAGACTGAGCAAACTCAGTTGGAGATGTGAAGCTGCAGGTTGTTACTCTTCCTGGCTCTGGCTGAGAGAAGTGAATACAAAAGTTTCTGGGTTACTGCAGCTTAGGTAAGACAGAGTTTCTCAGTTTTGTTTCGAACACTGCTTTGAGAATCCTGTATTAGGCTTAATATGTTGTGACCAAAGAGATTGATTGGCTTTAAACTCACTCCTTTGTCACCCCTTACGAAAACCTGACATGATGTTGTTTTCCCTGGCTAGGATGATACAGTAACAGCTTTACGTGTGGCTGGGAGAAGGAGGCAATGATAAATCCTTGTGGCTGGGGGAGTGTTGGAGCAGAGAGGTCACTGAACAACTGACACTAGATGAGGATTTTATTATCTCCCCAAAACATGAAAAACCCCTTGCTTCCTGACAGTAAACAGAGGACTTGTGCAGTCAGCAGAATTACCTTGTGAGTCACCTGAGGGAAGCTGGTTTTTTGCACCTACAGAGAGTTCTGGGGAGTCTTGCTTGATCTGGAGTTTAAGAGGTAGGTCTGGTTGCTTATAATTTTAAGGATCTTGTGAACTTCTTCAAAATATTTTAAATAGTTACACCATATAATAACTGTACTGTTGATTGAGTAGTATCTTCTTTCAGAAATAGGCAGACATGTACACATACCTCTCTATTTTCAAACAAAGTTGATGTGTAGCTGCTTTAATTCTCTCCTGGGCATCATTATGTGTCATGTTCTCTGTGCCTAGACCATCAATAGCTACAATAACATCACCAGGGCACAGGTTGGCAGCTGAAGCCTTGCTTCCAGGCGTAATCTGAAAAGATCAAAATGTAACTGTTTAATCACCATGCACGCCTGAAAATTGAAAGAGAAAATAACCTTCACCACATTTCCCTATTTCCTGTTGCATGGGGGAGGTACTTTTCCAGAGGCTCTGTAGGTCTATTGTCAGGTAACCATATAAATGTTTTATTCATCATAACTCCAAATTAGATGGAAATTATCTTCACACTTCTGCATTAGTTTCCACTCTGATTTCTGCAATTACTGTAACTTATCTTTAAATCTTCTTTCTCAACTGCCATTATATAATTTGCTTGAAAAACAGTTGTGTTTTCTCCTTAACAATACCAGCAGAAGAAAAGAACTGTTAAGAAATTGTGTTGCTGAACTCCTTAAAGTGCTTAGCTTTAAGTCCCATGGCATTTAAGTGATAGTGGCCCTGATCCTTCACGGTGATCTGTGTGGTGCAATTCATACCTTATGTAAATGTACCACCATCTGTGACATTCACAGAAATAGCCCTAAGCTTATCTTTCTATGCTTGCTTTTTTTGTTGTTTTTTTGTCTAGTTGACAATCTTCTGTATGATTGTTGAAATAATTGAAATGCAACATAATTTTGCTTTAAAATAACTATTGTAGAGAGACCATGACCTTAGATGTTACGAAAGCTTGTTCTAGAATTGCAGGCCTCTATTTGCAAAAGGTGATTTCTCCTGCCACTACACTTACACATACCACATACACAACAGGTCTTAGGTTACTGAATGGGATTTAGGTCCCTTATGTGTTGCCATAAGGGACCATTGCCATTTTAGGCAGCTCTTGATTACCTAGACAGAAATTGATGCATGTAGCACATAAGCTTCTGAAATGCAGCTCTCGAACAGCAGAAGGGACAAGTTGAGTCATGCAAAGTAACATTAGTTGCTTATTTGTAAGTAAATGAATCCCAGTGTGAAGGACAAAAATGTCAATATAGTCTTATTTCCAAAAGCATTTCTTCTGTCTGTTGCATGTATTAAATGAAAAAGCTATTGGAGAAAATTTTTCTTGCTATGGGTTCTGCTACGCATGCATCCTTGCTGTGGGTTCTGCATCCTCTGCGAAAGGATGTGTTATCTTGACCAGAAAACATGGTGTGGAGACATTCTTCAGCTTTGGTGTTTCACAGTTGTTCAGCAGAGGAAGAGAGTAAGCTGCCCTGTGTACTTCTAGCATGTTCTGAACCCCAGCTTTGGTGAAGCAGGCAGACTTGTCTCTGAAGGGGACACTACTGTCAACATAAAAGCCAAATAGAAATTCTTTTTGATATGAGTTGAACTGTATTTGTATTGAAATAATGGCAAAAATCAGTGAAAGGGAGTAGTTCTCTCCTCTTTCCATCTCCATTAGGTAGGTCTGAATGATCAAAGAGATTGTTTTGTGAGCTCTTTTTCTGCATTCCAGCATGTAAACTTATTTTTGATATCACTGTAACAAACTACAATGCATGTGTTATTATCACAAAGTCAGGCAAACTTTGCAATTGGGTGCTTGTAGCCAGCTGCAGGCTTTTACGTCCTAACCCTTCAGAAGAATGGAGTAGTGTATTCTGTGCTTAACAAAGTGTTAAAGTGCCTGAATAATATATTTGAATGTGAATCGAGGAAGTTGTGAATAAATTCTAAGTCTGAAATCTCAAAAATTGTCTGCTTCTCAAACCTCAACAGTTGCAAGTGTAAATGATCAACACTGAGACCGCTTCTACCACTGTAATGAGACAAGGCTTAGAAGTATGATCAATTCTTCTCCCTTCAATGTGGAATTGCTCCTGACTTGGCTTAGTGTGTTGTGAATATATCTGCAGTGACAAACTGCAGCAGAATTCCCTGTGTTTCAATGTGGCTGTTGATGCTCTAATACCTAATTGGGCAAACCCAGCCATTCTTGGTTCCCTGTCAAGAGTAAGTTAGCTTGTATAACCCTTACAGAGGTTACTCTGCAGATTATGTTTTTTACATATCACAACAAATCATCTGCTGTACCTGTGACATGCTGCAGCAAAGCACTGAGATAATGATCCTGCCTTATAAAGTAACATATCTGTCTAGCACAGTACATTCCCCTGCAGCTGTACTGCTAGAAGAACATGCCCTGCTCTGTGCTGCTGCTAAATCCCTTGGGTTTTATAAGTTGTCAGCAGCTGCAGTGATACCACTTACACATTTAAATGGGGTTGCCTTCATTTGGTGGGAGCAAGGACGGAAAGGGCGTCTGTATTTCCTCTTCCTTGGCTGAATTGATTATTTCCAAGCTTCTGAGATGTGTCTCTTGGGCCTTAACACCTTGATGGGGGTGCTGAGCTCTGTGTGCCCAGGCTCTGCACCTGATAGGGTGCAGAGAAGGCACCTGCCCTGCAGGTGACATTTTATAGCAAGGGACTGTGTTGTGCAGTGCAAGATATCATGGGTATGATATTGATATTGTGGGTACCTCAATAATGTAAGTGATACTGTTTCTTAAGGAATTATTAATGACACATTGAGTGTGTGTTTTGAACACTTAGAATTGTGTTATGACTGTAGTGTTTGTTGCTTGCTCACTGTGGCTTCATGAGGTAGATTCTACTGTTGCTTTGGGAAAATTTTTGCCTTGCTCTTCAGGCCATGTCTGCATGGTGTGTCTGTTACTCCTGTATCCTGGGTATCCTGGATTTGGATAAACACAAGAATATGTGTTGATCATTCAGATGTTGTCCTGGCCTAACTATTTAACCACATGAGGGTCAATGTTTCCAATGAAACTTTGAAGAAAACTTCTCTGCATCTGATAATAGACTTGTAAAGCTTATCACGTTACAGCATCATAAATAGTTCAGGCTCTGTGTTTTCTGAGGAGAGCTATGAATGTCTGCAGACAGAGTGGCTAAGCATAAAATTGAGTTAATATGAATACTTGCATTGTGATTGGTAAATGTCTGTAAAAATAAAATAGAACTTAAATCTAGAGTTGATAATATTTTACCATTCTCTCCAAACTGCACAAATTTCAATGGTTCCTGTAATCAGTTTCATTAATGCAATTTATTTGTATCTATGTGATGTTCCAAGGATTTCAATGTTTTCAGTATTTGTAGTTAATTAATTTTTTCTGACCATAATAGAATTTGAATATGTTGATTTTTAGTCTCCTCCTGTTCTTCCTCTCTCCCAGTGATCATCATCTGTAGTTTTTGCATTTGCTTGAAACAGTCAAAACAACAGAGCAATTTGAGCTTTTGAAGTGACATCTGTTCTTTAGACAGGTGGATAATAGTCTCTTACATTGTCTGTCTCTCTTGATAAGTCCTGATAAAAGCTGTCTCTTGTTGAACGAGGACATAGCCAACCAGTCTTAACACCTGTCCAATTATTTTATTCAGAATATATTTAAAAATATTTTCTATTTGTTGTTTAGCTTTTTCTTGTCAGGACAGTTAAGCCTACTGTGAACGGGCTGCTTATGATACCTTTTCCAAAAGGAACACTTAGGCCCCAAGAGGCAAGACTTGTGAATCTTGTGAAATGTTCTCTATTTCTTAAGGGGTATCGTATGAATACTTATTGAGGGACTCTTCTAAATGTATGCTGCGGCAACAAATATACTTTAAACAAATTTACTGTTCATATTTCTAAACCTGAGCTAAGTAAATGTAACCTTGGTTTTTTTCATATTTATATATTTTTTTTTCATTGTAATACTTGAAATGTGATTTTGAGCATTTCTGTAACATGCCAGAAACCAATGGCTTATGTGAGGCGTTTGGTAGGTATGAGTCAACTGCAAAGTAATTTATTCTTTAGAAAGTTGTATTTATAGTAACATCCTTTGTTATTGCAGTTTTAAACTTCGTTGCACTTAATCTAAACACAAAGAAAATACAAACCAGACACTGCTAAAATATTTTTCATTAGAGATAATGGAAACTATTTTTTCTTTTGGAGGCCCATAAAAGGCAATGAAGGCTCCAAAACATTCAGAGATTTTTTTTTAAATTCAATGTTTTTGTCTCCTGTTTCTCCAAAGGCTTTGCTATATTCTATGAGTATTTGATATGTAACTACATCCAGTCAAATAATAGCATTTTGATTAACTTCTATTTAAAATGCATAAAATATTTTATGCTTTTATCAATCTGGAATGAATGACTAAGTTAATTTTTACTGGTTAATATGTGAAAAGATCGTCCTTAAACTTTCTACTGATTCTTGTTTGGAAGCATATTTACTGCGAGACATCACTAGTGGTATCCATCCTTCAAGGCTTTTCACGTTTATTCAATACCAAGCATAGTGTGTATAGTGAGTCATACTGTAGGGGTTTTTTTTTTAAAAAAGAAAAAAAAAAACCCAGCAAAAAAAAGTACAGTGATTTGGAGGCTCATGGAACACACATTTGGTGTGTCTGAGGTCCTGAAAAGCAGCAGAAATATAAAGAGAATGAATTCTAGCCAGATGTGCATTGAACACAATTTTCAAAATATAGCAATTAACAAAATGTATATCCTGTCTTTTGAGTAGATCCACGTCTGTAGATGCAGGGCACTAGAGAATGTGTTGTGTGCTACATTGATTGAATAACTGGTTTCTTAAATTGCTACTAATATCTCAAAATCCATGAAAAAGAATGAAGGCTCAAATTCTTGCCATTTATTGGGGGAGGGGGATAAGGTAAACTTTCAGTTTCTAAATATGGCAAAACCCACCAAATAACTATCTCTTTCATATGGAGGACAGGATAACTTTCTAATAACTCACTCATTTAACATTTATGAAAGTGAAAACCACTAGATATGTAAAAACAGGTATTGTTACCTTTGCTGGCAATAAACAGAACTTAATTTAATTAAATAAGACTCAGATTAATCTGCAAAGCACAAACTCCCAGACATGAGGAGCTGCTGCCAAGCAGTCTTCTCCCTCACTGATCAGAGAGGCTAGTGGAAAGC
Source organism: Falcunculus frontatus (assembly GCA_013398115.1). NCBI lineage: Eukaryota > Metazoa > Chordata > Aves > Passeriformes > Falcunculus > Falcunculus frontatus. The sequence continues at coordinate 1,431,200 of VZRV01005553.1, forward strand.
ATAAAAGTGAGGTCTTGCTTTTAGCAGGTTTAAATGTAATTTTGGAAGCCTGGGAAATCATGCCAGAGTTTTTCTGCTGCCAAGGCACTTGAATTTAATTTTGAGGCATAAGTAGAAGTGCAGTTAAAGTCTCTTAGACCAATCACAGAAACATGTCACACAAAACTTGTAAAAACTCTTAGTATTCAGCTGGCTCTCCTCAGAACTAGCAGCCACTTTTTAATCTACTCACAGCTTTGTCTGCATCTCTAAACTCCAGAAAAGTTAAGGACAAAAATCTACTGCAACTATTAAATGGAATAAATAGAAAGGAAATGGAAAGAGTACATACCCTGGTTATGATTAGGGGTTGGTTAAAATCTATTCCTCCTGAGAGCCTGAATCCCCAGGGTGACGGTCCTTGGAGAATAACATTTTGTGGCATTGTGGACAGATTTCCTTGGTTACTGTTCTTTTTTCCTTGTGTCTGTGTGAGGAGTTGAGCTGTAGGAGGAAGGTTGCTGCCAGCAGAGCACCTGCCGGACAGGGCAGCCGACCTTTTATACCTCCTGAGAAGTTTTACTCATTCCAAAGCTGTGGGCACTGCACTTTATCCCTACTCTTTGGGTGACGTCAGCCAGTCCCTCGGCTTCTCCACCCACAGAGGGGAGTATCAAACTCGGACAAATAAAGCTTGAATGCTGGAAAGTTTACAACAAATGCATCAACTTTATCTGCTGCTTTAGCCTCCCCCTCAGCCCGATAATCAGTGAGTTTCAGTATGCAGCGTCGTTCTGGTTTCTTAAAGCAACCTTGTTGCTCATATGATATCTTGCTGATTATGTTGCTGGTGTTTGATTCAGCTATGCAATGCAGTGCTTTGACTTTGTACATGACTCTGGTTCATGTAAACAGAAATATTAATAAGGGGATTTCCCTCTCAAGGTCTTGTTTCACATCTTGTCTTATTTGTAATGTAATAGTTTATTGCATTAAAAAGTCCTCCCAGCCCTTCAGCTGCATTTTTTTAGATAGTCACTTGAGACCATGGCATGCACTAGTCCTAATGCCTTGAAAAATCTGGACTGATGTCATACATATTTCTCATACTGAGGAAGAGAAATGCAGTATTAGGTGATGATGTCTTTTTTCCTTTGTAGAAATCTTAGCTTTTTTAAGGTAGTTGTCCTTTACTTGTGGCTTGCTGGTAGATAGTAGTGTTCCTCAGAGGTTTTTGTAATTATGTTCTTGTCAAGAATATTTCAAAGGTATCCTCTATTATTAAAGTGTAATTCATATCCTGGTCAGAACGAAACACATAGTAGTGACTCTTTCAAAGTGAACCATCAGAAAGGATATCTGTATCACAAAGAGCTTGCAGGGTGACAGTCAGCTGGTGAGGGCACAGCTTACATTAGGAATGTGAAGGAAGATAGGCACATTTAAAGAAATAAGGCAGGTGTTTAGGTCAGTGGTATCTCAGTCTTGGTAACTCAAATACTTTTGTATATTTTGAAGATGATGAAAAAAATCCTCTCATTCCTTGTGAGTACTGTATATACTCTGGTATGTCCTAACATGTTTCGAGATTGGTTCAGTACATGCCTTCAAAATATTGCCACTATATTGTTCATCCTGATTACACTGTGTGTGTTCAAGGTCAGAATTTATCACCAAATAGTACTTCAGTTTCTTACCTTTTCTCCTCTTCCCTGATTATCTGGTTTGAGTGAAAATGCCTTGCATGTTTGGTACTCTTTTTTTTGCTCCTCTTTTCCTAGTGAATCCTGTAGTGTATTTTAATTTGTAGCTGGGAATGAATAACATACTAGATGTATTCATTTAAAGAGTTCTTTCGTGTGCAATTTGCATTTTCTTTTTCTCTGAACACTGGCAATCTCAAATATTGAATCCTGCAATGCACTTCAGTAGAAAATGATTTTGAAATATAAAAATTTCAGTGTCAGGTCAAACAGTATAATCAAGCTCTGAGTTTCCAGTGTCAAAAATTGTGCTTGTATAAATTGTTCACCATAGAGATTACTTCCAAATTACCAGTATTAAGTTATTGATTCATATCTTAATGTGCAGGCTTACTTTTTGGGTGTGGAGTTTTTCATTTGGTTGTTGTTTGTTTTTTTTAAGAAACCCAAGTTTGGGATTGCTTAAGTGTCTGTAAAATTTGTTCACGTTTCTATACGATACCGAGATTTGCTCATATGGCCCTACAAATCTTGCTAGATATATGTAAGGGCAGGGTAGGTTTAACCTTTTTCTAGGCAGGTGATTACTCTCCGTTTCAGTGGACATCATATGCATATATGATGCTGAGCTCTTGCTCAAAGAATAATTATTTTTCCTGCCTCGTTTACTGGAAGGGTGACTTGCTCTCCAAGGTGCTGTTGCTCTGGAGAGCAATTGCTAGATCCTGTTTTATTGATGTTCCCCAGATTCAGCTTTTTTTTTTTCCCCTCTTTGTAATTAGAGAGGGAAAAAAATAAAAAGATTTGAAAGGCAATACTGACTTGATGCTTGCCACATAAGGCTGTTTCCTAGTTCCTTTTTGGTGACTGCTTTTAAGAAAGTCCTTCATCCATTTACATAGCATGTATACATTTTTTTTGGTTTATCTACCTAGAGCACTTCTGTTTTTACATACTAGACCAAAATGCCCAGCTGAGCTGGATTGAAGCTGGAGCCTTTCATCCACTTGACAAAGATATATTCCTTTTAGTAAAGTAAAGAACATTTTCTTTTTTTTCTCTCTGGTTTTAGGGCATCATATTTTCTTTCATAATAGTTGTAGCTATGAAAATAGATTTTTGTAAATATGAAGCAGTGTGCCATTTCCTCTTTTTTTTTCTAGTGCCATTGAAGCTTGCATATAAGAAAACAAGTATTTTTAATAGATTTTCTTGTTTTGTTGCACTGTAAGATAATTGAAGTTACTTTAGTTACCTGCAAATACACACCCTCTGAATTTAATGGCTGTGCTATGAATTTATGTATAAACTAGCCTCCTCAGAATTATAATGTAGTCTTTTGGTTTATAGTGTGACTACCCAAATGTTTGAAGCAGACTTTTGCTTTCCAGGTTGACATTTCCTTTCAGTTTTGTGCCAGGTGTTATTTTCCTATCCAATGCGATCTGAAACAGTACAACTACTCTTTTCCACCCGCCTCCTCCCCCAAAAATTGAAGGGAGGGGGAAGCTGTGTCATATTCCTTTGTGCCACTCAACTTTTTGAGATTTGGGAGCGGGGGTCACAATTTAGGCATTGGAATAGTAGCATGGTGCACAAATCCATCACTGTACACCATACCACCTCTCTAACTTTGGACCCTCAAACTCCTGTGCCCATGGCATGACATTGTTTTCCATGTTGCTGGTAAAAGGCATGTTTCTCACTTCACATCAGAATATTTTTGGGTGTCATTTTCTTACTTTTTCTCCCAGAATGTCTTTGCCTTGATGGAAGAAAATGTTTTCCTGACAACTTGGTGGGCTGAGAGTTGAAGAAAAAAGTTTTAAGGAGCAAGTGTTTAAAACCAATTCATCCTTCTGTAAACTCATGGAGTGCTCTGTTTCAGGCTGAAGAACCAGAATAAACCCTGGTACAGGCAGAAACAAACAAAAAAACCCCAAACACTTCGGAGTCTGCATTTTAAGTCATAAACCTCCTGTCTTACTTCAGAGCTTAGTCTGTATTATAATAAACTGTATTGGACTAGGCCACTGTTTGTGAAGTTTAGACAGTAACAGTCTAGGATGCTAAATGGAGCCTGAAAACCACTTGCACATGTGGAACAGCATGTACTGAAACTGGCTGTCCAGAGGCGAAAGGTCAGAGTGTTCCAAACTGCACAGCCTGTTTTGTATTTCAAAACTCATGGGTATATGGGAAGTCCTTTTATAATAAATATGACTTATTTTTAAAGAGTTCCCAAAGAAATAAGACTGATTATATTCAGATTGTAGATTTTCCTAATTGAATTGTTAGGGAACAGGAATGATTAATCATTTACATACTGGTGAACTTTTCTTATCAGCTTTTGGTTAGTGGATGTCTGACAAATTAGCAGTACTCTTAGTTTTTCTTGGCAAGAGAGAAATCCTCTCTCCTTTTCCTAGGTGGTATGACAAGCAGCTCTGTTATTCTTCTCATGCATCTGGCAAAGAAGGGAGAAGTGGGGCTCTTGTACTGTACCCCTCTCCCAGGCATTAGAAATTGCTAGGCTGGAAATATATGTGAAGTGGAGAAGGACATTTCTGCAACTCCTCCCTACCTGCCCCAACTTTGCAGATTCTTTGAAGCAGTGATTTAGGTCAACTGACATCTCATTTTAAACTTTTGGTTATCATTTTCACATAACTCTGGTACTTTGCTGTTTAGATTCTGAGTAGCAAACTGCAACTGATAAGCATTTTCTTAAATTTTTGTATGCAGGTTCAGGAAGCCAGGAAAGTCTTGTCATTTTTTTTTTCTTTCCCAAATTATTTAACTTTCGAAGGTGGTAAATTTACTCCGTGAATATTGCAGGAACTGAAGACTTAAACCTCAATTTTTTTCAAGAAGCTTCCTACTCAGCAAGTGAGGAGTAGGTGTCTTAGAGCCTTTAAAAGCTCACATTAAGGATCTGTTCTAAATTAACGAGCCAATAAGTGGAAAGTAATTTTTTTTTAGTGAAATGCTATGTTTCAGAGCTGTTTCATAAAATTCTAAGAAAATTGAAAGTAAAAATGGAAATATTTTATTTTCAAAAGTTGTTTAATTACAGATGTACTTGGTTTCCATCGTACTTGGTTTTCATCTTACCTGATATTTGTGTACTGATTTTTTTCCCTCTGTTTTCCTTTTAATTTTCAAAAAATGTAAAGGAGGAGTTGGGGACATTTATAAAATAATAAATAGAGTTTAAAAAAACCATCTAAAGAGTATATTGAATGGAATGAGATGCTGATTAAGGTGTTGATCACATAAAGGCGTTGAAGCACTGCTCACCTTAATTTTGAAAATTCATGTCTATACCCTTTGTTTGCAACTGACATATGCATGTATTGACTCAATCTGTGTTATGATGATTATTACACTGGTTTTCTGAAGTGTCACTTCTGTCATATTATTTCAATTTTGCCTGTTTTGCAGGGGATTAGATATGGTTGCGACTAGGAAAGAAATTTGTCGGCCTTTATTGGTTTCTTGTGCTTAATTGTGGCATTTCTCAAATGTCACAATTAATTTTATGAGATTTGGGTGTTTTCCTGAGAGGCTGTGTTTTCCTGTTGTGTATGGAAAAGGGTTTGCCCTTCAGTTCTGACAGCCTGTAGAAGTTCTGATGGAGAATCTTGAGGCTGACTGAGGAAAGAGTTGTTTTTCTTTCCAGCTCATTCACTCATCAGTGGTTCTGCTCCGTTTAATAGCTGCAGTCAAACGTCATGTCCAAATTTGGCAAGCTGATGCCTTTTTTGTTTAAAGTTGAAGCCCATTTTGGCATTGGAAATGAGATAAGCTCATTTCAAAGGACTAAAGTTGGAATGAAGTTAGCAAGGCTCTGTGCCAGCAGATAAGTCCAGTATGCTTCATAAATTAACATGCTGGCACTTACATAATTTTTTGAACAGCATAACCTGGCTGTTACACAACTCTCTGATGTACTTGCCAGTCGATATTACCTGAAAAAATAATGCACAGCAGTTGTTAGATTTATAGAACCTCTTTCGTGAGGCATATTGTAGAGCAGCATTCAGGGAACAGTCCAAATACTTCATTAGGTGTGCAATGACACGTACCTACAAGAACGATAATATAGCTCTGCAGACACCCAGCACTGCCTCTATTAAAAGCAAAGTCTCATTTTTTATTTCTACAAGAATTAGTCCTATTTCTTGATTTAATGTGTGATTTTATGCATTTAGCTATGTAATCTTTTATTGCTACGTGGAAACTTTAACTGTGTCTTTTCAAGAGAAAAGCTTGCATTTACTAAAGGAGTAGTGAAGAGATCAAGTGGCATCAAGACACTTAGTTCTTGTTATTTCCAAAACGTATGTGTAAAAAGTAAACATTTACCACTAGATTATTATTGCCTGTGTCTGTGCAGGCCAAAACATGTCTGGATGCTGTTAGTATGCCAGTGGTAGCTAACCGTACACCTTTTCTTGTGCTGGGTTGCATGATACAAGTCAAGTGTTGGCAGGGCACAGAAAAGAAGAGGCTATCTGACTTTCTGGAGGAAATAAGGTGATTAGGACCAGGGAAATGGGCAGTGGAAGTGATGGAGGTAGCATGAGGCCTTCCAAATCCTGTTAAATTGTAATTTAGCAAATAGCAGTAATTTTAGATACTTATAAGCTGTTGGCCAACTGTGTGTCAAACATGACTCAGTCAGCTTCTGCTGTGTACATCTTGCTTAGACATTGCATCCTTTCTTTTCAGACATGTTTTTTGTAATTGCTGTTCAAGTCTCATTCATGGGATGTGAATTGCTGTATCCACACTATTCATAGACTAAAACTGGCACAAAATGCTGTGGTATGTCCCTTCTATGTTAGTTATAATTAACCTTTTTCTTCTCCTTAACCAATCAAGATAAAAGGTTGTAGGAGAATGAGTGTATTGAGATTACATATGCTGCTACTGGAGAAGGAGCTGGTTCTCTTCAGTAGCACTAGGTGTAACAAAAATTGCAGAGAATTTTGCAAAACTCAGGACTAAGAATAGATCCATAGTATAACATGTATGAATAGAGGAACCCATCAGGCAGGAGGCAGTAGCAGTGCTTTCTGAATAGCATTTAGTCTAGTAATTATTAGATTACTAGAGAGAGTAATTACTAGATTACTATTAGAACAAGAGGGAGCTTGTTCTTGGAGTGGTAAAACTTTCAATAAAGATCCTGTCTACAGTGTATGTCCCTCCCCATGGAAACACTTGTGTGTACATATGTTTTCTCCCTTCTTCTAGTATATTTTTGTCAGTGAAAGTTATATCTGGAAAAAGATCTGAAGTGTCAAGAAAAGAACAGTGATTTCTTGGTTAAAAAGAAAATGCTTATCCCTGGGTAGTTGTGATTTGTCCTTTATTCCTACTCTAAGATTGAAAAAATTTTTTTTCCGTCTATAATTTTTAAATTATTATCTTTTGACGTATTGAGAACGTCTTACATTGTAAATAAAAGATAATAAAAGTCTGGGAATGCCATGACTATCTACAAAATACATTTATGAAAGACAGAAATAAAGTGGGAGGCAAAGCTGCTCATCCTGTCTGGGTCTTCTTCTGAAGTTTCTCCTAGTTTTCATTCCAAGCAGTTCTTTTTAACCACACCTTTATCCTTGGCTGTAAAATAGTGCTCTTGCATAGGGCTCTTCGACTATAGCAAAGCAAAGTGCTTATATGCAGCTGTACTCCAGCTGTGTGAATGCCATTGAGAGTGTGTCTGGTGTTTCCCTGGGGCTGGCTACAGGTTTTTGGAGGCATGTAAGCAACAGGAGACCATAAGGATATTTGGACCATGGTCCACAGTGGCTCATTCTGTACCGCTGTACTTGTCAGGTTTTTCTGTCAACCCCTGTCTGTGAGCTTGTGTGCATTTGTGTCTGTGAGAGAAAGATATCCTTGGTAATAGGCATTTACAGCTGTTCTGTGTTAGTCTTCTGACCCAAGACCTCTGGGAGGCTTAGGAGGAAGGGAAAACAAAAGTTTGTTCTGCCTTAAGCCTGAAAAAATAGATGGATTTTTTTTTCTAACTACAGGGCAGTCAAGTGTTTCTTCAAAGCATGTGTCAAACCTCTAGATCAATACCTTGACCTATTTTGTGGTCTCCCAAGAGATAAGACTTCATACACAAACAAATGATGAGATCACATGTGAGATCACATGTTAGGTCATAGTCACTTGTAGTCCAAGTGCCAAAACTTCCGAGTATTTTTCTCTTAGAAACAGGCATCAGAATGTTTTTTAAGATAAAATTTTTGTCATATGTTCCATAAAGTACTGTATTCAGCATCTATTTTTCTTTCACTTTGTGGCTTGGGTTTAGCATTTTAACAGCAGTTGCTATGGAAGAGTTAGCCATGTTTATTGGGTCATGACAAACGGCAACAGCTGAAAGACAAATATTGTATTCTGTTTTAAGTATAAGGTGGGCCCTGAGCCAGAGATTAGCAGCTTCAGAATATAGCTAGCCACAAAGCTGGATCCTCGGGCCCTGACGCACACTCTAGTTACTCAAGCAGAATGCTTAAATGTGGCTAAATACTGTAAATATTTTCCCCATTACTGTCTTGATTTCTTTCTGCTTGTTTAAAGGACACTGGCAGCTTGTTCATGTCCATGAATTAGTTTCTTATGAACAAAAGAAAATACCGAATTAAAGTAATTAATTATGTATTTCACCCTTTGCCCTGACTGGACTGTTTGCTTGATTCCATTCAGTGAATGTAGGGGTAAGTGCACAGAATTGAGAAAACATTTGCAAAAGCTGGCTGTATTGTGAGGATCAATGAAATGCAGTAAGGACAAAACTAGCAAAAAACCTAAGTAGGACAAAACTAGCAAGAAACCTAAGTAGGACAAACTTCACATTTTATCAACATGTAATAAATGTATATGAAGTGGTAGATGTGAAAACTGTCAGATATGCATATCCACAAAGAGTCTTAAAACTGGTGTTCATATATCCACTATTGCTATATTCCAGCATGTAGGGAGTTAATGTTGTTCATACCATAGCTGGGAAATTTTGTTCTTGATGTTTGCTGGTACTGTGGAAATCCAGGCCAGAATCTGGGTGTAGTTCCTCCATAGCTTTTCAGAGGGTAATCCTTATTCTACAATGTGAAGACAGGTAAATCATGGTATTTACAGGCAGTGCTTTGAAATGTGAGTAAACGCTCCTAACAAAAATCTCTCTGGAAATAAACACCTGGAAACGGTTTTGCTTGCAATCCTTACACCCAACGCCCTCCAGCCAAAAAAAAATCACCTAACAAACCAAACACCAAAACCCCTGAAAATCAAAAAGTCTTCAGAAATGCAAAAAAATAGTCTCCCTAAGACTGGGTTTTTTTCCCCCTCCTGCCTGTCCATTGCATTTCAGCAATTTCTTGGTTAGCACTTCTCAGAGCTTAAAAGTAACTTGCTAAAGTCTTCTCACTTGAGAGAATGCCAGAATGTTTAAAGTCAGGATCTTCTAACCAGCTCCAGTCCATGTGTGGTGGGAGCTGTTAGCTAACGTAAGTTTTATGGCCTTATGCAGGAGACCTTTTCATCTTTGGAAGTTCTGTATTTCAGTAATGATGTCAAGATGCTGAGGTCGTTTTGTAGACCTCTGGATAAGGCAAGAGCCAGAGTGTGAGAGCTTGAGTGGAATGAAACAGAATTGCAGTATTTTTCAGTAGTAAAATGTTTCATATTCCATGGATGTCTGCCTTTCTTTCAACAGTACTTTTGCCTCTGGAGCTGACAGGAAGAGAAGGAGTGGTAGAACAGGAGGGAAAAGTAGGATGGGTCACTGCTATAGTGGGGGTTGAGCGAGCGGCTGTATGGTTCTTCATTTCCGGCTGGGCTTAAAACCAGGACAGCCAAATTTCCATCTGGGCTTAAAACCACGCCCTTCAGGGTGGGCAGGCCTATAGAGCCTGGAGAATTTCTTTGGGCTTGCCATAGCTGTTTGTATCTTCCCCTGTTGATCATACCCTTTTCTCTTTTTAGTCTGGTCTGACCATAATAGTTACCTTTCTAAGGCTTTCCTGGGGAGCTATCATTCATGGAAGCACAGAATGTGTGTCATGAAGGAAGAAGGTTGACAAGGCTGGCTCCATAAAATGGCCAGGTATCCTGTTTCTAGGGCCTGAAACAGCTCTCCCTGGTCTTGTCTGCCTCAGAGCAGTGTATTAGGGATATCATTCTCCACTAGTAACCACCCCGCTGCTCTGATTTTGGTGTGTTTTGTTGTGTTTTTGGGGTTTTTTTGTTGTTGTTGGTTTGTTTGGTTTGGGTTTTTTGTTTTGGTTTTTTTTTTGAGTGGAGGGGGTTGAAACATCTGCTGTTTCCGTATCTGAGGTACAGGATGTATCTGCGAAGGTATGCCTATAAGTGACACGATTTATTTTAATTTAGTGGTGGTTTCAGAGGTGGCATTAAAGCGATGGTTAAGACCTTAAAGGACCAAGGATCTCTTAGCATGAATGCTGTACAAATAAGTTGCAGGTTTTCTGCCTTGAGGATTCTTGTCTCGAAGCTTGCACTGTTTGTGACCCTGCAATGAAGTAGATAAACAAAGAAAATATGTGTTGCAAAGAATGGAGAAAGTCTGGATAGTTAGCAGTAATTTCAGGGTACTGTCCACAGAATTTATCAGTGATGTGTGCAACTGAAAAGTCAGTTTTCTGTAACAGCTTAAACCCCAGCAGTTTTGCAATTAAAGCTGTGATGATCAGAAATTATTATCTGATGCTGATGTAGGTTTGGGCCAATTTCTTTCTTCGACCACTCTTCTTTAAAACTCCTTTTGACTGAAATGGGAGGTACAAAAATTTTGCGTCCCTCTGTAGCAGTATGCTTGTTTCAGAATATAAGTATGGATTGGTGGCTAGCAGAGGGGTTTTTTTGTGTGTCCTGGGTGTTTCCCTGTGGTTTTGATGGTGTATGACTTTCATACTTTCTGCTTCAGATTGTGTTGAGTGCTGTTTTATGTCTTGTACCTCAGAGCTGGCTGCAGGAGCAGATGAAATGAATCTATAAATAGTTCCTTGAACTCTTCCATGGCATATAAATATTGCTCTCTACTACCCCAGACGTACTGGGCACATTCATTTGTCCTCTCTTATGGTGTAAGGAGGGAAGGGCTCATTCTCACCTGTTCAAATACTTCCAGTTACATGTGAAAAAACCCCTATCTATAACAGATGAATCTGTGGTAGTGTAAGAAAAGCCTGTGGCGGGTATTAAACCAGCTGGTATTTGTACATGTTTCACATTACAGTTGGGAGCACTAACCCAGGGAGGCATGAGTTGGGTCACTGCATGCTTGGGGTTTATCTAGCAAATCACAGCGACAGAAGCAGTGCAATGACCCACTTAGAACAACATGTTCAGTCTCCTCAGCGTTCCCCATCCACAGTGCTGGTTTCACTTGTATGCTTAACTCAGGGCTGAGGGGGAAAAAAAACTCGATGCAAATGACTGAAGGCTTGATTATTTTAATAGAGCCGTTTATTTCTTTGGTTCTTAAGTGGCACTTGTAGAAAGTCTTGAGATAAAATTACTCAGTTTTATATTAATGTAAGATGGCCAAAACAATCTTAAAGGACCAGATCCTTTAAGATATTTAAATAGCAACTCTTCCAGCCACTTGGAACTAGAGCTTGGCCCCAAAAGTGGACACACGTGAATACTGGGCCCTCTCTTGCAAAGGGAAACATTGGCTTGTGAGAGAGAAGTGAAACCCCTCCTTTTGGAGGCAAGTATCAAGAGGCACTGCATGTAACTCTCTGGTAATTCTTCACTGGTAGAAATAAATAATTACATTATTCTTGCGATGTTTTTAAAGTGGATTACTGATTTATCTGATGGATGGAAAATGTAGGAGGATTACTTTGCTATTCGTTTATGTGGGTGATGAAATAATGGCTTCTAAGTTTGTTATTTGTGTTGGCAGCAAGAAACATGAATTGTTCAGATGTGTCTGTACTGAGGATAGCAACGCATTTCTGGTTGTCAGTCAACACCTCCCCCCCACCCCCCCCCAACCTGGTGTCACTTGTGATGTAATGCCATTCTGATGTAGTGGAACCCTCTGTGCTCCTGATTTGTAATTAGATGTGACATCATGATACAAAGGTTTATCAAAAAATTGGTATGGGATAGTTGTTATAGGCATTAAAGCTATTTTAATAAGAATGCTTTCTACTTTTTTGTAGTATAAAACAACCTGTTACCATAAAACTTTGCTCCTTTGTGACCTGAGGAAACAAAATCTAAATATCAAAAGGCATATTTCTTAATACATTATATATGGGATTCTCATTGATACGAATGAAACAGGAGCTGGGAGTCCTGGGCGCAGCTGTGCACTGTAACTATTTACAGCACATTTGCACTAGAAGTTGTACCTGCAGGATTGTTCCCTGGTTTCATCACCCCATATCAACTAGAAGCTTCTGCTATTTTTTTTTTCAGAGGTGACACAAAACCCATAAATGAGAGCCTAGCAGTCACCAGTATCACTTCCTTTGGCCTAAATAGTTTCTGACTCAGGGAACCGCAAGCGGGAATTCATTCGTTCTTTTGTTTCGGTGGATTTCTGTCATATTCTGCATAGATACGTGTAAAAATATTTTTAATTTTCAAAGGAATATGACTTCACTATGTTGATGAGAACAATAGATTCTGTTGGGCAATTTTTGACAAAGACTTGGGAACTTAAGTATCTGACCATTACAGGGGGGATAAAAGTAAAATGGCGTTTTTTGCATCCAGTCAAATAAATGGCATGGTGTTGATTGATTATCCATAGAGTTGCAGAAGAAAGTCTTAAATTTAGCATCCCTATTTACTGTGTACAGATAAGGTACCAATTTCCATTGTGTTGGTCTGGCAGTTCCCCGTTCTGTAAAATGGATGGATTCCAGTATTGCTCTGATGGATATCCACTGTTTGTATAAAGGGCTTCTGATGATAAAAACTGTTTTTTAAAAAAAAAAAAGATTTTTTTAAAGCTAACTTGTCAGTTAGGTACTAAGAAAGGGAACAATCTGCTCAGCTCTGTTTGGGGGAACAGTTAAAGAAGCAGCTTCTAGTCTCTGCATGCACTCATACTTTTCAATATAATACAACCAACCCAAACTGGACATTCAGTTATTGCAGTGCTTCTCTCTTGTGCAATTTTAGTTTCAAGTTAACACAGAAATTATTACCAATACTGTGGGATCTGTTGACTTCAAAGGCGTTTGCTGTTAACTGGAGCAAAGGCAGGGTTTCACCCTGTAACTATTAATGCTGTAAGGGACTATACTTAGCAATGACCTAAGGTCTTTCTAGAGCTACTGACTTCATGTTTCCAGCTTCCCATGGGCTCATGCACTGCTTTTTCAAATGCACAGGAAGCACCTCGTGTTCCTGTCCGGGTTCTGTATATCAGTGTTTAAAAGGCAACTAGTAAATACCAGGCATCGCAGAATGACACCATGCTTTGCTTTGGTGCGGGTGACAGAATGTGAGACCTGCGAGGGTGACCCTTTGCTTAGTTTGGGATATAGATCACTACCCTGAACTGCTCATGCATTAGTCTCCCTGGCTTGTTGGTATGTTATGGCCTTTCTTGTTTTAGGAAGCCTTTGGCTTGACAGCAAATATATTCACTGCAGGGTAGGTACTGAGATAACTGGTTTTTAGGGATGCTGTGGTTATGTTACCTATTTGTCTGTAATGCAGTGCAACTCTGCAACAGACTTGATTTTATTGCACTGGCACTGACTTTCCTTAGTCTGCAAACCCAGCTGCCAACTCATGGCATTAAAAGAAATCCCTAATAGAAATCAAGAAGCATGCTACATATGCTGACAAGAGAAAAGGAACTTGGTTTGATAAATAATTTTCCAGAAAAATCAGGGAATATCTGAGGCTTTTAACTGATCTGTTTTCATCTTTTCCTAGATATTAGCTGGCTGGCCTCTGATTCTTTGGTCTCTCGTGCCCTGGCTTTTAGGACAAAGCACCACCTAGTCCTGTCGGGTGTCCATCATGATTTTATAGGGGCTTATACAAGGAAACTAAAAAAGTCCTTTAGTTTGTTCCTTAAATAGTGTAGTTAGGATTTCAGCAGACTTAGCAGAATTGAGTATGTTGGGTTTACCTGGATATTTTAAAATATTTCTTTACATTTTGACTAAAACATTAAGACTACAATCTTCTCCTGACGTGTCAATGACTTGCTATTCTCATTACAATGGCCTACATTTTCCCTTTTTTCATTCACTTTGCAATTAGCAGAGGATTCTATTTGACCCCTTAACCACTCAGACCCTTAACTATCCAGAATTTCTTTATATTAATGAGACTGTACTAACCAACTGGTGTTATTAGGATAGTTTTTATAGAGGATTATTTTCCAGCCCAGCAATTGTAAAGACAAAACTGACCATAAATCAGACTTGAGGAAATGGATTATTCCTGTCCAAATGCAGGTTGCTGTTGTACTGGATTCTTTAGCAGTAGAAGTACACCATGCACAGCATTTGGGAAGAAGCAGCCTGGCAGGAATGGGCAGTGTGGCATGCTGAAGAAGGACCAAAGAGCTACTCTGAGGCGCCAGCAGTAACTGTGCTACCAGGCAGTGAAAAAAATTCAACAAAAACCAAACACAAACCCCCGCCCAAAACCCAGAACCTGCTTTGCTTCTTGTTCCAAGTTTTTTTTTGACAATTATTCCTTGGCGGACAGAGATGTCCCAAGTGCAAAAAGGTTCCCCCAAAACCAGTGTTTTCCTAATTCTCATTCCTATGCTGTCATTTTACACGGGAGTTGTTGTTTTGGTTTTTTGGAAGAATTAGGATGTAGGAACTTTTGGTACGTATAAAGGATTTACCATTGCGTGTTTTACCTTTGTGTTTCTGTGTGTAGGGTGGTTCTGGCAAGAGAAAAATCATCTCAAATTGGCACACTCTATGCAGAAAGTCCATAACAGTGCTTTTGCATTCAGGTGTTTCAGGGATGACACAGAAGTGGACCAACTGAGAGCTGTGTGGGCAGTGCTAGTTGCCCATATATATAACTGATGCATGCTTGATGGGGGGTGGGGGTTTGTGTGTGTAAGTACAAGGTGTAACTATTTGCATACAAGATTGAAGAGTTAAGCACTTTGCAATACTTAAGTGATAAGCTACACGTATTTGGAAAAATGATAGGGGAAACAGTTCTGTACTCCAAGCAAAATTTATTAGAAGTCTATTCAAGAAAAAAAACCACAGAGACCTTTTGCTTGTAGGAATTCAAAGTCAGTTACTTGAAAGCCAGGTATGAAAAACCTGCATTTTTCTAAAATCAGATACAGAGTAGAAACAGTACTTTTTAAATATCACAGGCAACAGACATTTAAGTCTTCAATCATAAATGGCATCAAAGATAGTATTAATCTCACAGCAAAGCTGCATGCAGACCTAGTTTAAAATTGAAAGCCTTTGAATATAAAGCTTTTGCCATGAAATCTGCAATAATAAAGGTATGCTGCACAAAGATGTTTCTTTACCTTTGCCTTAATGACCTTTCTCAGTAATAAAGACATATGTACATTTAGATTTGGCTGGTAAACCATATTTTAATTAATAAAATTTTGCATAAAATGCTATCTTACAGAATTGCACTATCCAGATGTGCTTATGGTAAACAGAGCAAGAAAAGAAAAACGCATTGAAATGTTCTGTATGTGAAGAGGGCAAATAAGAAACTTAATTTTTTAAAAATCAACAACCAAATGGCTCTGTACAAAAAAGCAAACTTATGTACAAAATGCTACAGAGACTACATACATTTTGATAATTTTGATCCTTTACCCATGAAAAATGCAGCAGAAGCTTTTGCCATCTATAAGGTGCTGAAGAAACCAGATCTGAATTTTTATTTTTATAAAGCCGTAGTCATTATGATCCTGTGCCTTAATGTCATTTGCTATTTATGCTTACCTTTGCTTATGGAAAATGTATGTTTTCATACACTTGTTTCATTCAGGAAAAAAACCAACCCAACACCTCTAAAATATATCAGTTTTAATACTTGTGACTTTTTTTTCTGTCTACATTCTAAAAAGATTGTGTAACTTGAGTTTCATTAACATACATACACATATATAGTGAAATAAATCAGTACATGATGCTTGTGAATATTTTTCAGGTGGCTATGTTAGGAAAGAAAAAAACCAAAACCCAACAACCCTTTGCACTAACACGGTTTACTTCCTGCTTCTTTAAATTCCTGATAAGTAAAAACACTAACCTCTTACACTTCACGTTGCTTACTATTACAACATTTTGATTACAACCATTTTATATAAGACACCAGTAGCACATTATTTTTGTCTATGCTTACAGCACTGTCTGTCTCTTCCTTAAGTCCTCTTTCCCAGGTCTTTGTGCCTTTTGCACTTCTTACCTTTTAACAGAAAACACTAGAGGTTTACTACAGTTTTTCATTAGGGAAAAAAAGAAAAAAGATTTAGCCAATACCATTGCACCCGTTCGGAACACTTGCCGTTCTTCCATTTTTCACTTTGCTTGCTTGAGATTTTACAATCACTGTGCATTTGTTACAGCATACAAGTGCAGGCAAAAAAATCTATATTATAGTTTGTCATACATTGTAAACCAGTACAATAGGCAAACCCGTGACACAGCAATGTGGAAGCAACAAATGCTGCCAAGCTAATAAGAATGTGTAAAATCAATTTTTTAAAAAATAGTAAACAGCAACTTTCCCCTGTATTACATGCATGCTGAAAAAAAACCCACCAGACTTCATGGTAGTACCACAAATGTTCAAACCAAGAATAATTTTTCCCCCCTTCCCCCCCTACCCCCCATGGCAACTCATCTGTGTACCTGTCATCAGGCTTTTCCTATTGTGTTTCATATGAAAAGACTTTAAAGCAGGGAGTATTTAAATGTTGAAATTATTCCTCTTGTCTCAGAAAAGCTTAGTTATTCACACTGTGGTCGTTGCTGTAATACTGCTGGAACGGTTTGGCGGGTGGGATGGGATGAGGATGAACTAGATGGCCTCTATTTGAGACTGCAAGCAAGAAAACAGAAGGCCAGCGTAGCATGTTTTCTAGCAGCTTTATGCAGATGTGTTGCAGAGATGCAGCATAAATAAGTAGAAAAAAAAATTTCACAGCCTCTTGACATAGTTTCCAGGGAAAGTACCAAAGAATTTGGTTCTTCTTGAGGTTCCTGAAATTAGAAGCAATAGATGAAAGATGGGAATAACAACAGAAAATCACTATGTAAGCATGGCCTAAAAATTTTTATGTTTAATATTGCACAAACAGAAAGATCTACAGTTCCTTACACTATATAATTTTATTTGTGAGGTTTAACAAAGTTCAACTGCAGGAAGCAAAATGCAAATGAAGAGGCATATTTAATTAAATTGTTAGGTCTGATTAAAAGCTGTGCTAAAATTCTTGGCACACAGAAATAATTTAATTTCAACATCATCAAGTCTATTTAAATAATTTGAATTTTTTAAATATTAAGGACTAGTCAGATGAATAAGTTAGCTGTTGTGTGCATGAGGATTTATGACATGATTAAGCCACCTTATCTAGGCCTGGTTATGAAATCGTTGTTTGTTCAGTAATACTTGGGTTTCACAAGTGGTCAGTGCTGTAGATGTATTTGTAAGTTTTAAGTTACCTGGCCTTTATAAAGAGAGAAGTAATACATAGTCCATTCTGTGTCACAAATGACAGCAATGCTCTACAACAATCCGGAGGCATGTGCCAATTTGCATCTATCAATTTTAAAAGACAAAAGTGCGAAATCACCTGCTCATTTCAGTGGATTTTGGTTGGGATTTCTCCTGATAAAGCCAGGTTCAAGTTTATTACACTAAATGCCAAAAATCAAGTTGTTTAAAAGACACTACAAAAGAGTCGGGGGGAAAAAAGAAGAAAGCAACCAAATTAAAACATACCCACAAACCATCCATCATCACATTTTTCCATCACATCAATGACATCTCCCTCTCTGAGCTCCAATTCATCTTCGTTCCTAGGAGTATAGTTATATAGAGCCTGAAACCTTAAATAGGACAAACGATGCATTTTAAAAAGAAGTAAGAGTTCCTTGCACTTTTGCTCAAGTAAAGGAGCTGGTTTAAACATTAACTAAGAAGAAACACTTCTTGCAAACAGAGGGGAAGAGGACTTTTCTTTTTTTGCCTGGTGGACTTGAGGGTTAGGAACTTACAGTAAATAAAACCTTCATTAGAAAGGTAACTTACAGGATACTAAAGACAGGGTTTCAAAGCAAGCCTGATGGCTCCTCCACCAGTTGTTTCAAAACCAGATTTTTTTTCAGGCTTTTTTTTTTTTTTTAAATTTTAGTATTATTTTATAGTTCAGTCACCAAAAAGAGGACTTCTAAAGGAGATTCTAGATGTGTTAGCCCTGTAACCTTCCAGGATCAGCAGCTAAAACTGATTCTGCCTTTAAGCTCTGTGAAGCCAATAACTCAGCACAAGTGAGGGTACCCAGGACAGCTGCTCTCACACACTGTCACTGTGGCTGGGGGACCCTTCTGGGCTCTTCAGCAGCTACACAGATACGCCATCTATCTCTGAGAGCAAGGAAGAGGCTTGAATCAAATCAGAGGACATATGGATGGAAACTCAAACAATATTCAAACCATGAGCTGTGCCTCTCAACCTGGCCAGGGTTGCAGACTGCAGGATGTAACATGGATAAATGGCAAGAGGTGTGCAATTACTAAATGCGTTGTCTTTCACTCCTTGCCAGCTTTTAACTGAAGTTTTTTGAATTGAAAAAATAAACTCTGACTAGGGGGAACTGAAGGTTCTTGGGCTAACAGCCCACAAGAAGATTGCTGCACAAGCCCTGAGTCCCGCAGAGTCAGAATTAGCCTTTTTTTCTAAGCAACTGTGCCTCAGATATGGCTGACAGTGTATAAAGAAGCAGGGTAAAACTGCAGAAATTGTGAAAAGGAAATAATTTTAATTTCAGAATACTGAAGCAAAACATAATTGTATCCATTCATTTCTCTTAAAACAGTTCACTGAATTTTAAACCTTAATGCCATTATTACACTTTCCCCAGTAAAAACAGGATAGCTTTCCCATTGATGTGTTTATCGTTCCAGCTAATTTTTCATGCCTTAAATAAGATGTTTATTTAGTAAAAAATTCCTGTTCCTGAAAGCCCAATTTGAAAACCCTATACACAGACTGGTGCTAGGTTTAGTTTAATGATGGTCATCTTGAATAAACTACACTTTTTTTTCACACTGTTGGTTTGGAGATTAGAAAAGAAGACAATATTCCAAGAAAAAAAAATATTTTAACTAAATTTCTCATCACTGGCAGTTATCTTCCCAAGCCCCAAACGTCTATTTTTATATTTTAATTACACTAACAAAATGGAAAGAGACTGGTTGTTTAAGCAACTACCTTTGGTAATTTGGGTAGCAGGAGTAAGAACAATCTGTGCAAAAAACTAAGTGGCAATAATATTTTCTGTTATGCTTATCATCATTCCAGGAAATCAGAACTATGGTGATATTCCAAGAAATAATTCGATGCAGCTTCCAAGGGGACAGGATTTACAGATGTTATGTGTCATGAAAAGGATTCAAGCCAATTACTTACTCAAGTACAGTAACAAGAACTTCCCAATTAGCTCTCTTTGTACTTTAGAAATGGAATCTTAGTCACTTCTAGTTAATCCATTTTAAAAACTCCTTTGTAGGAACTTCACTCTCTCTATGCTAATCTAAGACTTGCTTAAGTGTGAAAACTCTATAAGCATTTACAATACTGACAGAAAAGATATTCAAGAGAAAGAATGGTTAGTTGGCAATTTAAATATATTTATATTTTTAATTTTAGGAATAAATAAGTTTAGTCATGAACTACTTATACTGTACTGAACAAAATGAAATAGACAATTATTGCTTTCAAAACTGAGTTAGGTGCTCCAGTATGCTCAACAATACCAACAGGAACTTGTGGTTTATAGTGAGACTAAATATCCAAATCTAATTATATATCTGTGGTATAGCTATTTGGTAACTTTTTTGCCCCTCTTTTCCATCTTCAAATTACTAAGGAAAACTTAAAAGTATTTGTAGACACTACGCCTTAGCTACATTTTATGAAGAATGATCTAATAGGGCATGTGCTGAAGTGCTCTGATGCTAAAGGAAGAATGGCTACTGGTTTCAGTGATCACTGAAGCAGGACCCGAGTGCAATACTGGGGGCGGGGGGAAAATCTTGAAACAATCTTGCATTGAACTTGCATTTTAACAGTCAGTACTGAAATATCCCAAGCACGTACAATGTTCGTCAAAATAAGACTTGAGTTCTAGGTTCTTCTCCAGTTTTCAGAATAGCTTTCTTGTATCTCATATTTGAATTGCACTTGTAACTCACACCAAAATGACTGAGCCTGTGTTCCTGTGATCAACATTATCAAGTTACTTTTTTTCTCTCTATTCACATCCAGAACTGTTTCTGAATAATTGTATCAAGTCAGTAAAGCAGATCAGTTGAATCAATGTTCAATCTGTAACTGTAATTTTGCTGAGATGTAAAAATGGAGAGAATAAAAAATGTCAAAATCCCTTCTATAAGTAAAGACAATGGAGAACTGTTAAGTTGCCATGTCTGCCTGCACTGAATGTAAAATTAAACAAATAAGGCTTCTGGGTCCTCTGGGACCTTCTTGGATATCTTCCTACATCATGCAGTTATCTAGAAATCTGTGAAATCTCTTTATAATTGTACTTGGCAAGTTAAAAAATTATCTGATGATGTGCTGGCTGTTGCTTAAATGTTAGGTTTTGGTTTAGTAGACAAGAAGTATACTTACGGTTCCCCCCCACTGTGTATGTTTTCATGAGAAAGCACAGGGCGCTGTGGCTGAAATGAAATGATTTGAAATGTAAAGATTTGCAGTTTAAGGTCCAAATAGTTGGATAGGGGTGTAACACATAGCTGCTCAAGAGTTCAATATTCTACCTTGTGTAAAACCATGGCCCATTCTGCCTCTCTTCCAACTCACAATAAATTCTTAAGAGACATGACAAACAACTGAATCTTGGCATGTTTAAAGATCTGATTTTTGGAGGTCGTAAAAAAAAACTAAACAAAACTGTGAACTTCATCAACAGTCCATTCTATTTATAGTATAATACAAGATTGGAATAGAACCTTGCTGCCTCTTCATTGTGAAACAGAAATAACATTAGAAAAATCAGATGCAACTGATGAACATTATACATTCTTTGGGTGAAATATATTTTTAGATAAGCAGAAACAAAATCTCCTATACTTAATGGCAGAATCTAGAATATTCATAGACAAACAACATACCAATTTACATTACACACACAGAGTACTAACTTGGCAGGCATAACATGCTATGTTTAAACTAATTCTGTTTCATCTCAAGCCATGCGGGCTGTTGGGAGGCAAAGAACAGAAAAAAATTTTGGAAGAATACATTTAATCGTGTGAATATAACAATTAACACTTCTACTTCAACAGAAAAAAGTAGTTTGTATTTCCAGTGCAAAGCTGTGTGAAAGGAACTATGTTCCTTCTTAATGGACCATTACTGACCACTAATATTCAATACATCTGGATGCAATGGAAATGAAAAATACTAACCTTCTACAGAAACCATATCCTGCCTAGAAAGTAATTGACTTATCCTGATTAGAATCTGGCTGGGGCCAGAAAGTGCAGGAACAGCTGCTTGGGAAAGCTCTTGATATGAGCAGGATCATATTCTCTGTTGACTGAGGATGCCCTCTGGTCATGCTGTAGAGACAAGTCTAGGAACCATATCTGTTTTGGGAGTGTGGATATCAAACACTGCTCATAGCACTCTCTTTCATGAATTGAGTAAACTGCAACCTGATCTTTAAGCCATGGAATTTGTTTTATTGCCCCATGGTTCTCTCTTGGTTTAACTATTTCAGTCATTCTTTTATCACTCTTGAAGATGACACAGTCTTCCAAGAGACGAGGCAGCAGTAAACAATCCACAGGCTGATGGCAAAAATTGAATAGAAAACAACAGGATGTAGTTTGTTACGTTTTTTCCCCTTTTTCCCTCTCAACATCTCCAGATGAAATTAGTTAAATTTCTTTTCAGCAGTTTCTATGAATACGTGCAGAAAATATTGTGAACAGTCTGTACTTTAGATTCTGTAGAGTATAACTTTGAAAAGGTGCCTAAATATGCAGGCAGGTAGATTACAATTTTTTTTTCATTCATATTATTGACTGCTAGGTGGGAAAGAGGTTTTCAAATTTAAAAAAAAAAAAAAATTGTTTATAGTCTTTACTGTCTTCTCTCCCTCCCTTAACTTTCTGCCAGTGTACAAGAAAGATGGATAATTTTAACCAAAGAATAAACAGTAAAGATTGCAAATTAAACAGTTCTCAGTAAACCTCCTTCAATAGCTGGCTTGTCAAGCAAGAGGAGAATAGTCAGAATGCTTTGTATTTCAACTGGAATCTGACCTTATTTGCTGCTAATCTTTCATCAGGTCTGTAACTGAGCTGAATGCCAAAGATAGTCAGAGATGCAAAAGAACTCAACTGAGGTTAAGGACTTTTCCTATGAACAATGGAAGTAAAAGTCCCAAACAATGCTACAAATGATTTAATGCTTTGAACGTAATACTAAGCCAGGAAGAAACTGGGTAGGTTAGTATTGTCTTCTTTTTCTGCCTATGCTTCATAAAATGTTCTACTGCTAATTAACTACAGTAGAAATAGATAATAAGAATCAAGGTGACTCATGATTTTCAACTCTGTTATTGCCTCAGAGAAAACAATCTTTTGGCAAAATTCCAGTCTTGGAGAAATAGGGTGAAGTAATTGCTGGTATGTCTGAACAGGGCAACCTTGGAGCTTGCTCTCGATTTGGACACATTCCACAAAAATGCCCCAGCTGACACCCAGAAGCTTTCTCCCTGTTTTCTTTCCATAAGCTCTCATTCCCACACTGGCACTGGTTAGACAGGGGACTATTGCAAAGATTTCTAGTTTTCAACTGCACCTCATTTTACTAGACTATCTTACTTCCTGGGAAATATTGCAGGACCTAATCCCAAAAACATTAAAAACTGGGCCAGCTGTATGCCTGATTTTCATGCATGATCAATACTGCACTTGCATATAAAAGTTCTGTAGAGTCCTGAGCATGCAAATTAGGTGCATGATATGTGCTCTTGTACTTTTGGAATTAAAGTCATAAATACACTACACATTGACCAATACACTCCTCTTAATATAGTGGTTGCATGTCATTCATTTGGAGTAATGTGCAAAATCAAAATAGAGCTCAATCCCTTTTTTACAGCTCTCATTCCTAGTTGGACTTTCTGTGAGACAGTGTTTGTCTGCTACTGCAAGAATCCTGGCCTTCCTAGGACTGAGCTGTCTTTCTTCATTGATGAAGAAAGCACTGTCCCCTCATACCTGGAAGCAAACAGAGGCCTGCCAAAAAGCTAAGACTTTGAAAGTTACACAAACCTGCATATCTTAAACTAAAATTCAAATTTTAAAAAGGGAGGCACCAGAAAGATGATCACCTAAAATCAGCAGCAACAGCATGGAAAACAATTCATCCCATTACCAGTTTTAAGAGCTAAATGTTAAGAAACTAATGCAAAGGACAATTAAATCCTAAACTTAAAGTAAAACAAGCCATAAATTTTCATTCTTGTATAGTTTAGGTTGAGGGTGGGGTTTTTGTGTTTGACTTCCCTCCCCCCCCCGTTTTTCATAATGTAGATCACCTTTTTGAGCAAAGTTCATGCAAAATCTAAACAACCTGACTTTCTGGCTCTGTGAAAATGTTAGAGTTGTGTTACAGCTATGTTACAGATAAGGCAGAAAAGGTTAAAGAGTATTAAAATCTGTAATGACACTGCTTGGATGAAGAGGACAGTATTGAGTGAAAAAAATATAGCAGGAGCAAAATGTTTTGAAAAGAAGGACACAATTTTTGGATTCAAAACAAAAAATTCAATCTGTATACATGCAAAAGCCTATATACATGCAATGAAGAACAAATTTTTGACTCTTAGAAGCTGTAATTTTAATAAACTAAAAATGCTTTGAAAGAGAGGAGTAATTTTAATAAAATCAGACTAAATATAAAGAACCAGACTAAATATAAACACCTTGTAGCACTGGAAATACCATGCAGTACTGCAGATAAAGTACACTAACAGATTTATATAATAACTTCAGGCACACACAGACCTGTTGCCTTTGCTCAGTCATAGCACAGAAGCACAACAGGAAGAAAACACAGCATACTGATAGTATTGAGACACTTGGGTAAAAGCAAAATACTGAAAGACTGGACACTGAGCTCCTTGTCCATGGAAAAGCTGTTACTGCACACTGGGCATACAGTACCATACCCTGTGTGAATAGCTGTGACCTCTGACAGGTGAGATGCAGGATCTCTTAGTCATCACTGGGCTACGAGGAGGTTTACCCATAACAAAGATCTCCCTCTTTAAATTAGCCTAGAAGAACCACAAAAACTTTGTCAAGTGAGAGTTTAGGAATGAAGCATCATGGGATTTTTGTTGCTTCATTCAGACATGCAAACCAGACACGCTTTTCCTGATAACAAAAAGCAACTGTTAGGGGTGGAAGGAAGGGTACTATTAGTATACAGTATTTTCATTGCTACCACTGTATCTTTTTTTCCTAAGGGTTTGCTGCTCTGGCACATGGCCTTACATGTTACAATTAAAAGATGAATCACATACAGCATATGCAGTTGGAACAGTTATTGGATGTGTACCCCTGAAGTAGCTCAGATAGTAACACAGATAAGTTTAACAGCACAGAGCCTTAGAAATACCAATGGCAAATGTAATTCCTTGCTGTTAAACAGAAAACATCTCTTGGATTTGCATTCAGAAAGCAAGTAAATACTTGGTGGAAAGTACTTCATGAAAATATCCTCATTTTGTTAGCATCACTACAAATCAGCTTCATGTTTGTCAGAATTCAGTTCTTAAGGAGTGAGTGTGCAGAAAATGTGAATTCTCATGGGCAGGATGAGTTGGGGGAATGTGAGGAGAGTGGAGTGCTATAGTAGAAACCTTTTCTTAGGTATTTGTGTCTGTCAGTAGAACGTGACTAAACAAAAAACCAGCCCCATCTTAGGAGAGGGGTGAATAAGAACAACAAAAAAAGATACCAAGAGAGGCCAAGGAGGCAGAAAATTGTCAGCATTTCTCCTTAAGATGTGTCTTCAGATTTCTCCTTTTGGAGGACACATCCCTCCCACCAACAAAGTGCAAAGTGATGCTTCCCACCCATAGCTCTTTGTATTCCATTTCCCACATCCCTGATCATGCTTTAGGTTTGAGCCACATACCAAATATATGTATGCATATATATATGTATATATACATATGTATGTATTTTTAAATTAACAAAAATTACTGAAGTATCAGTATACAGTTTCAAGAACTCTCTGAATAACCTCCCTGCACCTGTGGTATTTGATTTTTCAAAATGTTTTGTTCTTTCTACTGTGGCAGTTGAGAGCAGAATTTAATCATGGGCAGCATGCAAAAAGAGAAGAGGATAGGAATTGTCCTGTCTTCTCAAACCTGGCCTGTTGACTAAATAGCAAGAAATTATGACAGCCAAAACCTGTATAAAATATAGTATAAAGTTATGCTTTATACTATATTTTAATCCAACTCTCTACTCTGGCAATGTAATCAGTGTTGACTGATTAAAACATCTGTCATTGGTAGGAGTGTATCTAATTATTTTGACAATTTTCAAATAGTTAAGTCTATACTGATTAAGTTTATAAAGGAACCGGTTCCTTAGATTTAAAAAATAATCCAGATTTAAAATGGTTTGAAAACAATAATTAAGAGTTAGAACTCTGTAACAAGACCCCAGACCTGTAGTTCTTGGTTTTCAGGCTCTTGTGTGTGCAAGATGGAGTCATCCCCATGGTTCTTGGTGTCTTGCCTCCTGCCTTGCCCAATTAAGAGCAACACACTGCCTTGGAGGTTCTCTGGGGCAGATCTTTTAACTCTCAAAACATATATTCCTTCTATTTATTTTCAGCTTGGATTAATACACCTTGCTCAAATAAGGGCAAAGAATATAAAGATCACCTAAAACCAATTTCAGTATAGATGAGGAATGTTCTTAATTTGTCTGGTTAGGCTAAGCAAAAGGACCAAAAGCACTATACCAACTGCTAAACTATTAAAAGTTGCAGAAACAAGTGCAATACTCTGTTTTGCCCCTTCTTTGACGTGGAACAAGACTAAGCTCATGACAGTTTCATGCCCTGGAAAGAAGCCTTACATCTCTTCCCTACTTCAGAAAAAAACCAACAGATCTGCTGATCTTAAGACTTTTTTAAGTCCTTTATGTCTAGGTTTTCTGTGAATGCACATTGTAAGATGGGGTAGATCTAAAAAAAAAAAAAAAGAAAAAAAAAAAGGAGGTATTTATGACATAGATGTAATGATGACTTTTCTAGGATAGTTTCTCTTTACATGACTTTTTTTCCTTTTCATGAGCAGATGAATCTTCTGGAAGTCAGCACTGCAAATTAACTTTTGTCTTTCTAGAGCAAATTTTCATTTTTCCACCACAGAGCTTCAATGCTGACACAAACTGCAGTCCTGAAGAGGGAATAACCTTTGTCCAGTCCTTGACTAATGGAATTGGCATTTAGAACATGACCCTCTGCAGTGGTGCTTTACTGTGAAATTTATGACTGTTCTCCCAGGCTTTGGATTGAAATTGAAAACAGAAACACAAATGTTATCTAGTTTCTATGTACTTGAATACAGTTCTGTTTCATTCAATTAAGTAAGTTACACTGGTGTCCTGGTATGGACTGGAAATTGAGTTGAAGGTTTACTGCTTTCCTATCATTGGCATCTCCTTAAGCTATTTAATTATATCATAATGGTTATAGTTTTACCTTGTGTTTCATTTGAAAAAGGCCTATCTTAATACTCCATTTGTTATGTTATTTAATATTAGTAAAGAAAACAGTACATCTGAGAAGATCAAACTCAGTGTTAGCCTTGCAGTTACTTAATAGACACAAAGATTTGCAACAATCCATATTCAAGAGGTGCAGTTACCTTTAACTGTAGTGAGTCTTTCTCCTGCTGATGTAAGGGTTTAGAGAGGAGAGGAGGTGAGAGGGAAGCAGTAGGCAGGGATGTTGTAGGAACGGAGTGGGAAGTAGGTGCCTTGGCAGAGGGAAATGGAAGATTAGAAAAAAAGGTGGAAAAGAGGATCTTTCTGCTGGTGTTGCAGCAGCAAGTAGAGCTGGCTTAGATGTTTAAGAAATATGAGAAGTAACTGTGCTATAAAACTGTTATAAAATCAGCTGAAGGATGTAAAATGCTCCATAAGGAGACATGTAACTAACCTGAACAATCACAAATCTCGTGCTAATCTTATTATTAGTCATCTACTTTTCTGGAAGAAATTTCTTGCCTCAGAAAGCATAAAAAAAGTTGTCATTTGTGGCCATGGACTTCACCTCTATTCTTAAGTTTTTCTCCTATGTTTTTCAGGTAATTTAAGGGTAGAGGTAGCCTGCAAAATGTAATTAAATAGTTTAACATTTGGCCTAAAATATTGTCCTAAGCACCTGACTTGCATGTTGACAGTCAAAGCAACTGCCTGGAATGTCTGTTGAAGTAAGTGCTGGACAGAAAAAAAATCTATTCTAAAACTTTGCCTGGAAACCACACAAACTGTGTAGTTATACTGTGGCATTTAATGTCCAGCACACATTTGGGATACTTCAGTGATGTGCTGTCCCAAAGAGGAACTGGGGAGAGCTTCAGGAGGAAGCATTTTTCTAACTGCGAAACATAATCTGATCTGTTACTGTTAGTCAGATTCTCGTAACAGAGGCTGCTATAAATACATCAGCTGGTGAAGTGACACATGTGAAGCACAAACCTCGGAGTCTCTGCAGGAGGCATATGTCCCTCCCTCTGGAGGCTGCTGACAGCATTTGCTTGCTGGGGCCTCTCTCTCAAAAGGGGCAGTACATAATGGGCCAGTGAAGGAAATAGCTCACTGGCTTTTCACATCAGAAGCTCCTCGGCAACCAAGGACAGAAGGGAAAGGACCAGCACAATTGATATATCACAGAATTTACACTTATGCATTCTGCTTCTGAGAAGGGACTGCCCCCTAACGCTGGCAATTTTTAATCATGGAATCACAGAATGGTTTGAATTTGAAGGGATCTTAAAGATCATCCTTCCATGACACCTTTCACTACACCAGCTTGCTCAGAGCTCAATTTTATTGAATGCAATTGTGTAAAATTGTGCCTGTGCACAATACAAACAAATACGAGGAAAGGTAGAGAATAATTATACTAAGTTATCTGAACACAGAAGTCAGTGGTGTCAGAAATTAAAATACCTTATCAATATTTGGTGAAGTGTATTCTTCATAACAATCCATAGAATCTTCTCCACTTGCTATCGGGAATTCTAAATTGTCATGTACCAGATCCTCCTCTATATATAGTCTTGTCAGTTCTTCTGTTGTGTCTTGTTCTCCTCTGTAGAAATCTGATTCTTGATGTTCTGACTGATCCCCTATATTAAGTGTCAGATCTGCAGTAGGGATTTCCTCTTCATTTTCAGCAGTTGCAGCTAGCCCTCTGGACATGGAACCTCCTTCATATGGTGAAGGGATGTTATGGATAGCACCATGTTCACCTTTGATTGCAGTATCTGACAAATCTCTAGGTACTTCAATAACTAAAGGGTCAATTATGCCTTCTAAGTCTTTATCTTTTCCTGACTTGGAATTGTTGCTGACATGCTTATATGCCATGTCATGAGATGAGCTGGCTGAAGATGAGACAGAGGGAGATACAAGAAAGGACAGAGGAAGAGCTGTAGGAGAGCTGAGAGACACCTCTGTATTTGGCATAAAGTGACCATCCTGAATGTGGTGAATGCTATTACCTGGGGAGTTTGCTACAGTTTGGGAGGTTGCTAATGCAAAAGAATTGAGTTCTTCTAAGTCACAAAGAAAACTGTCTGGAACTGATGGAGAAGTTAAGTTGCACATGCTTGAAGGTGAAAAACCAACAGTCCTTGAAAACAAGTCACTAGCGTCAGCCTGGAGAATCTTTTGATCAATGTGTGACCAAGAGGAGGAAAGTTGTCTGGAAAGTGGGGTCAGTGCTTGGGAAGGCAACTTCAAAAAAGAAAAACACGGGAATTGAAATAGATAAGTATGATGAAGAATTAGAATATGAGTAAACTGGAAAAGAAAAATGTCTGTGCCATCATCTGGTTTACAGGGTAGAATTTCAGTGACCATAGGTGTCTGAAATCACTACTACATGAATCAGAACAGCAGGGAAGACATTTGAAACATGATACTGTATCAGGTTCTGGCTTAGGGCATAAATGTCAAACATTAAGACAGATCTGAATCATTACATTCATGAAGGCAACTGCATTTGATCTGCTAAAGTTATGTTACTTATGGTGCTCTGTTAGTCAGCCTGTCACAGGTTATTAAATCATACAATTAATAGTAATGAAATTTTCTCAGACCATTACTATTATTTTGAGAATAGCATTTTCAGAAGTACACTTCAGCTGTCCTTAAATACTCCTTTACAAGTATAACAACAGAGGTAATTTCTAATTAATCAAATGTTAATACTTCTACTTTTTCTTAGTACTTCTGAGTAAATGTTTAAGAAACATCTTTAATACATTGCATACTTTTATTAAAGCATGAGCAGCTACAGAATGCATTTGTTTTTCAAAAGTAACCCTATTAGTTCAAATGATGTCTACATTTGTGCAAGGTACATTCAATTCAAGTTGGATGTAGGCAGTCAACGATGCTTTTAAAATAGTGACAGCACAGTACACAACAGTATGCTTTGAGTACCATTAGACAATATTGATTGAAGTATCCTTCTGGGAAAAAAAAGGTCCTTTTCTAAGAATGAGAGACTGGTGAGTCATACGTACACAGCATCAGTAGATATCCATTGCTTCAGTAAATACTGAAAATGCATTTTTGTTACTATTAATCCTCAAAATTAAAATTGAGCAAAAAATATTTTTATCTCATCGTTAGAACTATCCAAAATAATTAGATGTACACCTCTAAGTTTTCTGGACTATGGACTTTAAGTATTAATGTCGTAGAAAAAATAATTTCAAAAGTCTACATTAATGTTGCAGAAAGGGAGGTTAGTTTACTTACCTTCTGCTTGAGTTTTCTTGAGGCAAATAGCTTTATATTATAGTAAGACAAACCTTTGTTACAAAGTCTTCTGTACTAAAGTAAACAGTATAGACTGATAGAAGGCAGTCTGCTTAAAACAGAACTAGGCTGTTAAAGCAATACTTAGTCTCTTTCCCTCATCTTTCCTCTTAAACAAGGCCCCTAACCTGTGGTTTTAAGATCAATAATACCGCTGAGGAGACTTCACCATTTTTACTCTCTCATGGCTATAAGCTGCACTAGATCTAAAGATATAGATGGATTAGACCAAGTTACGGAGAGCAAAACTTGCTCATGGCTTGTGTTGCTTAATTATTTTGTTGCCATTAGACCAGAGAAGTTTAGTGCAATTGCTCTAGCAACAAGGAGCGATACGTGGTAAAAAACTCCACAGGAATAGGGAAAGTGGTATCAGAAAGTGTGGTAAACCCTAGAACACCTTTAGGACTGCTGAAATTCTTCTAGGTAGTCAAGAACAACATGTATTCTTCATGGTATTGCCATTTCTGAATACAGCTGAATTCAGGAAAAAGACATCTGTTTAAGAGTCTCAGTAGAAGTTGGTGGTTTTGGGTTTTTTTGCACCTGATCATTGCAGAAGTATCCCATGTTAAAAAAAAGGGTTCTACCAGTTTCCTTCCCTCACAAACTAATTTAGTAATAAGCAACTTAATTATAGTGGCAGGTTAGTTTTGTAATATGGATGTAAATGCTCTGAAGCACCACCTGTGCTCAACAAGGGTTATGGAGCTTTAGCAGGATACCTTACAGACAAGCCTGCTCCATAGAAAATGGGGAGAGGCATCTCTGGAATATGGAGCACTTAAGCTGCCTCATACTCTAGACTTGGCTTCAGGACACTCTGGATTCCTGTAACAATAAAGGGCTTCAGGACCCTCTGGATTCCTGTAACAATAAAGGGCCCTAGCTTATGAATACCTCAGTTGGCAGCTACAGAATTTGATGCTACTTGAACAGTTTTGCGGGAATAGAAGAGAGAGGATCTAGTTCTATGTTGTGACACATTCTGGAAAACCAGACAAGACCTGTTCTAGCAACTGTCCCAAACTAACTAATATTTAGTCATAAGTAATATTTTCAGAGGCTACCATTGCCTATAAATGACGTCTTTTGGTAGCTTTTTAAAACCCCAAAGTAGTAGGCAAATGTGGAACTTATTTCAAAGTTGAAGCACGTGGATAACCACCACGTATGCAAGTAGATAAAGAGATAATAGAAGTAGAAAAGGGGACAAAACCAAATGAAACATGGATTAATAGCAGGGTAAGTTTATAATTACACACAAAACCCACTGCCAATGCTGAAGAGTTAAGCAACAAAGATAAAGAGGAAGATCTAGAAAAGTTTCCATCTTGAGTGTTCAGAATAGTTGATAACATGTTAATTGTAAGCACAAGTTTGTATGCAGAAACTTCCTGAGTTTCTTTCACTGCCAAAACTGTTATGTTCCCTGCACAGGTGACTGCAAAGCCTCACAAGTGAATGATAAACCAGAACACAGGAATCTTTCTGCAGCATCCTGTAGTATGATTTGTGGTGGTTATCTAGACTAGGAAGGAAAACAATTTGGAACCTACAATACACATTTGGTGTGGAAAAATACACAACCGTAAAGGTCTGAATCCAAGTTCATTGACAATGTGATGACAATCATCTATCTCACTCCTAAATGAAACAATACTGTCAGTTTGTACTGCTCCAAAGAATGTACCAACAGCCTCCTCCTAGACTGTGAATGGCAAAAGGAGGAAGGTTTTGGTACAGAATCACTGGCTGTTCTCCTTTGCTTCAAAAGGTACAGAACTGGTCTTGGCAAGCTGTGCCTTGCAATGCTTATGGAACCATAGGCTTTTAGGACAGCTGTGTTATGGGAATGTCTTCACATTGTACTATTACAAGTCTGTTAGACATTCCCAAATAAATTTTTCTCTATTGACTTGACTTTTCTGCCCAAATTTTGCCTGATTCTACTAAAAATAATGTAATAGCCAATGAAGAAGAGAGCATAAACCCTGGCAGAATATGAGACACGTTTGTCTATTAAAAATAATTTGTTAACAACACAGTAATGCAATTCTATCCGTGCAAGAAAAAAAATGTTGTGTACTTAATGCTGAGTTGTTTATTATGTTAACAAAAAAATTACAAGTCCTTCTAAACCCACTCTAGGGGTGGCAGCTAACATCAGAAAATCCTTACCTTAGATGAACTTAGATGATGTATTCTGTCACTAGAATAGCTTTGGGGTATTGGAGGGTCAGGATAGTCATCAACACTTTTTGATGGATTCTTTTTGATGACTTCTACATAGGAAACAGGGAAGATGCCTTGTTTGTTGGTTCCTGGTATTTTACCTTCATACCAGTTTTGATCAACTCGCTTAAGAAGAATTACTCTGTCTCCCTGAAATGCATTATGAAAATGAGTTATCAGCACATACACTGGAAGTTAATTTTGTACATAATAGGTATTATTTTAACACACAGTAAGATTTTCCCTGCAGTTCCGTTGCCCATCAGTCTTGAGCATCATCTCCATTTTCCCATTTTTCCTCCCATTGATAATAACCATCTATAAAATACCATCCCAGTAAAATGAGGGGTTAGGGACGGACTGAAAATGCTGTTCTTTTATCTGAGGGGAAGCTCATGTAGTCCTCTCTTCTTGCTTGGGAGATTAATATTAACACTTCTCTTTGGAACATAACCTGTTTTAATTGCTGGTCAAACTGCTAGCTCATGGCCCAACTATAATATGAAACAGTGATGGCTATGCCCATTTTTTCTTAAGAGTAATAAAAGTTAAACAATGAAGTCCATGCAAGTGCTTTGTTACCAGTAAAACTGGAATAAGTGGAGGTAGAAAACAAAAAAGTGAGTCTATGGAAATACGAGAGAAAGAAGTGCTTTTCCTGTGTAAAATGAGCAGGGCCTCACTGTTTTTAGAGACCATAGGAATTGAAATGGAAAACATCAACTTTATATTCAAACTTATTACTTCATGAGCACCCTTCTTTGGTTTACATGATGTGCTTTTCACCCTATGTCTTTTTGAAACAAATCCTTGCCTATTAGTTTTGCCTTCTTTTGGGTTTCTTTGTTTCTGTAGTTGATGTGTGGAGTTCACTATAACTGTCTTTAGTGAGATGGAACAAAAGAAAACCAGTGCAAGTCAACTTTTCAAAAAACCCAAAATTGGGCTGTCAAGATTATGATCACCACAATAAACACAAAAGCTAATTTTTAAAAAGAAAAAAACATAGAATCACCCTCAACCTCTAATTTCTCTAAGTTCCTATTCCTGGGTATTTTTTAGACCTCTTTGACATTTACCAATTTCAAATGAGTAAAGAACACCCACTATTTTCAGTAGTGCTGGATTAGGCTTTAGGTCATCAACAAACATCTCTATCTTTACTTTTTTGTTCAAAAGAAAAACAAACCACTGAAAAGCTTCTATGAACTCTAATTCTTAGAAAAAGTAAAAAAGTAAGGGGTAAAACTTCCCAGTGGATGAAAACTACACACTACTTAAGACTAAGTATTTAATATCTGTAATAATAAAGTTTCTCTACAGTGTTAATGTTCCAGAGTCTAACAAACTTCAGAAATTAAACAGTTATTTTGCTCATATGCAATTCAGTATAGCCACCAGGATGTGCATAGGAAAGATAATAGAACATTACAAACAGAGAAGTGTTATTAAATTAAATATTTAAATTCATAAAAATATCTCTGAGGCTTTTTCTTGTATCTTTCTGTAATTTTCTATTTATTGTGTATTAAAAACCTTACCATAATAACTGTGACAGCTGGAATAATAATTTAAAAAAGGAATAGACAATGGAAGTGCAGACTCAGAATTTAGCTGGGCAGTTAGCAGATGATTGCATATGGTACTCTGCCACAATCCAAATTAAAGGCACAACACATTTAGAGTATTTGCAGGTAGCTGAGACAGACTGCAAGCTAACAAGCTATAATGTTAGAGTTCCCTACCATGGCATAGCTTTGTGCATTGCAAATCTTGAATGTAGAGTGCACCAAAGCACAGTATTTATGTATATATTGATTCCGTGTAGCAGGAGACACTATAATAGTATTTTGATGGAAGATAGTTCTTAACTGTACCTTTCTAAGTGATAACTCCACATTTGTGTCTGCACTGAAATTATATTTGGCAACAGCTTCTCCAATCTCTCCAATCTGTGCAGGGGGAGGTGGCCTGGCAGGCTGTGCTTTTTCTGGGGGAGAAAGTTTCTAAGGAAAAAGAAAAACCAGATTTTCATCATTCTCGTGTGGTTTGTGGACCTATTACCCCAATTAATTAAAGGAATTAAAACAGAGAACAAACCTCAACATAAGAAATTGGGAATATTCCAACTCTTCCATGGTGCTCACCCTCATACCAGTTTTGATCAATTTTCCTGAGGATATAGACAGTATCTCCTTTCTTAAAGGACAGCTCTCTGTAACAAATTTATTTATATCAGATGTTTATAGCTTTACATTTAACTCTTCTCCCTGCATGGTTCCTGAGATCTTTACAGTTTGGAACTGAAACAGAATGTAACAACTAAACATTTGAAGCAAAAATGTCACAGCTGTGGTACATTTACCAGTTGATCATACCATATAAAATCAAATTACTCACATTTATGAATCCCATGTTTCTGCTCTACACTTTTTTTGTCAAGACAGCTACTTAGAAGCATGAAGAACACAGGATTATGTTCTCACCATTTCTTGATACTCAGAGACTGTGATAAGTTAAATGTTGGATACCAAAATAAGGGAGTTTTTAAAATCATTAAGAATATTTTCAGATCCTGGCTTGGGAGATCTTTGCTGTATCATCCATTTGGTTTTTCAAGAGCTAATGTGCTGCTCTGGTAATTTCAGTTGTGAATTTTGTCCTAGACACAGCTAATGTAATTCTAGTGTCAGTGTTTGACCATATCTAAAGATTGTTTAAATTTAAACAATCTAAAGAATGTTTAAATGATCATTGGAACAACAGCAGAAATGAAATGTAGACATTCTACTATGACTCTCATATCCTGAATCAGTGCTTCCCAATCTTGTTTTTATTGTGGACCACTGCTTTTTGTGTTGGTATGGGACATGTCACATCCTGCAGAAAGCTTGTGTATGTTAAGAGAGACAGGAAGATGCTGAAGCATTATACAGACTTTTGATAAACTCATGATCTATGACAGTACTTGAAGCACGTTACCCTCTGTCACCTTAACGTAATTCACAGCAAACAAAGAGCATTCAGTGGGTGTCCCTCACAACCTGTACTCTAGAAGGCTGAAGGAGCACAGTTATTCATGTGTTCAAAGAGATAAAATGGAGAATACAATAATTTAAGACATTTTTATTACGAAGTAACTTCTCACACAGTTAGCTAATGCAGGGACTTGTGACAGCAAGCAGGGCCCTCGTGTCCGTGGCATTCGCTGTTGAAACTGGCTCAAACACCAGTTAACTGGTAGAGTTTGTTTGAATTATGAATTCTTACATGAACAAAAGTCTAGTACTTACTTAGAAGTTTGAGCTTTAAAGTCATATACAGCTCTAGCTGGCAGTTTCTGAAAAATAGGCAAAGTGATTAATACATTTGGGTAGTATTACTATATGATAAATGTGTTCCAACTTTTAAAAAGGTGACCAAGATCCGAAAAAAAAAGGATGAGCTTTACAGTGGTTCTTGCAGAAATAGGCAATTAAATATATGGCTTTCTTTCTTAAAGCAGTTAAGTGTTTTGGACTTAGTGTTCTAAAAGCAGAAATAGCTAAATTTTAATGCAGACTACTTTGCAACTTTATGTTTAAGAGAAGTACCAAAGTAAATAAAAACATTAACTATGTCAATGGTGACTTGTAGGCAACTAGATCTCTAGGTACAACATAAATACACATACTTAATAGTCTGTGGTATTTTAGGTGCCTTTTCTGTTATCTTTAGGTTAATTTCAATTGCAAATGATGCATTACATTTATATATATATATATACTCTGACAGCTGGAAATGGTTGGAGTATTTTTAATTTCTATAACTACATTCACAGTTTTAAGAAAGCACAGGACTGGAGGTGATCTGGGTCATCTGTGCAGCTCTCTTGCTATCACAGGCAATCACATTATATAATTTCTTTCATACATTCATCAAGTTCTATCACCAAGTATGTGTAAGCTCAATATTGTTTCAAAAATAATCCTGTAGAACAGCCCTAACTCTCCTCACCTGTATGGCTGACACACTTTCACTGTTTTCAAAGCTGTGATGAAAATATGAACTGTGATCTGACCCAACAGCTTCACCCACAGACTGTGCATCTGACAAGTAGCCAGGACCAGATACTTCAGAGGAAGGTGCAAGAAGTGATAAGCAGTACCACATAAGGGTATTTGGTAAAGTGATTCAGTCTTTCTCTGCGAGTACTTGCACAGGTAAGATCACCATGTTCTAAAACATGCCTCTCTAGGATGTATTAGTGACTAGAATGAGCTGATGATGCTACTTCTGAGAGATACTTTTTGTGATGATGTAAAGGGGCACATCTTTTTGTGACAGGAATAAAAAGGGACACTTGTAAATTTTGCATTTTACCCTTATTCCACAGGAGGTGTTCTTGACTGGGTTCTCTTCCTTCTTGTCATTTTAAGACTAGCTAATCTCACATACCTAGAGAACTGTCTTCACGATAAGAAAAAGTCCCTAAAGTTATTATAGGGATCCTGCCAACTTGAATTTTGCAATACTAATACAATTTTCCATTACAGATCTCCTTCAAATAAGATAGCCTAAACTTAAAAGCATTTTTCTGTTCATTGCAGTTTAAAAAGCAGTCTTTTAGACAGGAGGGGATATTCATATCAACTGTAGCTAAGCCCTTTTCAGTCTTTGCTGATTTTGGTACAGCTCATACTGTAACTACTAAAGCAAGTAACAGAAGAAAAGGGGATTATATTAAAAGAACAGTGGAGCTGTTTAAATACAAAATACTTTGAAATGTACAAAAAATACTGGAAGAGATGTTCTGAAAGAGATGCCTTTCCCCTTTCATATTTTTAAGCCTTTTAAAGTGATCTTAAAAATGGCCTGTAATTTAAGTATTTTATGTATTTTCAAATTGAATGGTGACTTTCTATGTCATTAGATTCTTGAAAAGAAACACACAATATAGCTCCTGGAACTTTTTTAGCCTCTATTTTGTAATGAGAAGTCTTTTTTTAAAAAATCAGATTTTAAATCAAATTGCAACAATATAACATGTCAGTGGGGTGTAAATGAATCTGAATTAAGTTCTAGCCATATCACCATTTACCAAGGTAGATAGCCCAGAGCAAAATCTTATATATTACTGATTAAAATATAGTAATCTTTTATGCTGCCATTTTTCTGTGCAATATTTTAATAAAAATCAACTGAAATTGTTAACAATCCATCATCTGAAGATGGTGGTTAATTTAAATGTACTTTATGATTTAATAAAATCCATGAAGCCTGTCTGGAGAACATTTATAGTTCTAGATCTGTAAGCATTCTTAAAATGTGGAATAATATACTTTATTTTTCAATAGGTACTTTTCAGTGATATTTTGTGCTACTTTAAAGGTGGTATGCCTGCTTCCATTTCCTCTTTCAAAGCATTACTACAAGCAATCAGTATCTAATTACAATCACCAACTGCTACAGATGTTAGAGACTGCTCTTAGGAGAAGTGGTTTTGTCTGATCCATTAACAGCAGTGGTTTGCTTTCCAAACAAAAATAATGGTGAAATATAGATGTTTTGTATCAGTTTTTAAACTACCAAAGCAGTTTCTTTGTGTAACATCTTGGGTTTCTAAAGAGCCTTTCCACAGTCACATCTGTTCTTTTTCTCTGTTCCAAATGCACACTCCAATCAGCTTTGACAGAGCTGATCAATGACTAGAGAATTTATGTGCAGATCTATTTAATAATAAATAGAAGAAAACCGCTTATCTTACAAAGCTTGATATTATTTTCATTTCTTGAAGTACCAATCTCCTTAATGAAAAAGGAAGATGCTGATCCATTTGATGATGAGCAACTCTTCCTTTGGTCTGCATTTTTATACTGTCTTAAAACCAACACAACTCTTGTCTCAAGTATGTTACCAATTTTCCATATGGATATCGCTGCGTTATTTATTGTTGTTTCACTACCTCTTTGTCTGTAGTTCCTCTTCTCTCCCTTGGAGTACATCGTCCCACATCAGTGAAAGCAGAAGAATAGCTTCCAGGAGACTCCTGGTCTACTGAAAAGAGAAATTATGTGAAACTATGATAAAAAAGCCCTATTGAAATCTGTGATGCTGCTTGGTTTCGTTTAGGGGGGTGAAAAGATATTGAAATCTATTGTTTTACCTTTAATAGAAAGAAAAGCACATGATAGGATGGTAAAGTGCACCTTTAAAAGAAAAAAAAACCCACTAACTTTAAGCAAAGGCTAAGGCTTTCCTCTGATCCACAGCAGAAGAAACTATATGATAGAGGATCGAGAGAGCATATTTATGCTTCACTGTGAAAAGGGATGCTCCCCTACTGGGCCAAGTGGAAGACATGATAGCAGTACTGGGACTCCATCAGGTTGCCTGACACTGTTTCGGAATGCCAGCAATATAAACACATAATTGCATGCACAACACATGATTCAAGCATGCTTCAATGAGAAAATGTGAAGAAACATTGTTTCCTCCTAAGTGATCTAAGATGCATTTCTACTTTACCAGGGGCACATGTTAGGCAGCACAAGGGAATTTAAAGGGATGTTACTTCATAAAAACAGCTCTGTTTTAAGAGATGGAATACAAATCATATTACTCACCAATCTATGTGGCAGACTTCTCTAAAGCACAGTTTACCAATGTTTATTACAGGATTGTGAATATCTCATCATGTTTTAATAAAAATAAAATCAAAATCTTATACACTTCATAGCTCTGCAAATTATCAATGTGAAATGAAAATAGAACTATTTAATGAACTGCCTCTTAACTTCTGAGAAGTACTATTTTAATCTCCTTCTACCACAGTGGTACTTTCTAGTGGAAACGTGATTTATGTCTGTCTTCCTTTTACTTCATTCCCATAATCTATTGTTACCAAGCTCATACATTTCTAAAGAAGTAAAAGTGGAAAAAACCAGAAGAACTGAAAGCATCTCATCCATTCTAATTGGTTGTTGGCTAAGCCACAAAAACTTGAGGCTATTGATAAATACAATGGAGGCAAAGAGATGAGATAATTCTATTATTTATGCCACTGGTTGAAAGCATGTAATTCCCCACAAGTATATCACAGCCCCAGTTCTGGACATCTTTTTTGGTATGCCAGTGTTCCTGAATGAGGATGTATACCCACTGCATAAATCTAAAGACACAATGACTCCAAACACATCTATTTTTTTTTTTTTAAATTCCTAGCAGTAAAAGAAGGGTATGGGAAAGGAGTGAAAATGCAGATGTTTTAGGACAAACAATTTCCTTTTTTTTTCTCTACAGCTCCTTATGCAGTCAATATTGTAGTTTTCAGTCATCTGCTATGACCTTCAGGTCTCTGTGTGGCTGTAAAAGACACACAGATCCAACAAAACACGAAACTTGATTAGAAGTAGAGCTCAGCCATGACTGGTGCTGATGGAAACTAACAGAATATTCTGCTTTACTCATTCTCCATGCTACTTTGAGGGATATTAATGCTGACAGAGGGTATTGCTGTCCTCATGCCAGGCTCCTTCATAGCTGCAAAAGCTATTAGCAATCCACATTTATTTTACGCTATGGATTTCCTTATTTTCACAGACTGGAAAATTCTCATTTAGCAACTATAATTTGTGCCCAGCACGTTCTTCAACAACTTCAGTCTCATCATGTAGTACTGTCTGCCAGGGTTAATCATGAATAGGCCTTGAGTATGACTAATTCAATTCTGAACTACGTTTCATAGCTGTTTTTTTACCTAATTTTCTATTCTAAATGTGTCTATTATAACTAGTTATGAAGAGATGGTAACAGGTTCAATTCTTATTTCTCTTGAAATACATATTTATTATTGTGCTACTTGCAAAAGGTTACACAAAAATATGTGAGAATAAGGATAAGATGGGTCTGATCAAATATTGCATAATTTATATTTTGAAGACATTCTCTCTTATATCCATTTGGGATTTCAAGAATATCTTTCAAGCAATTTTTAAAAAAAAAAAAAAAAAAAAGCAGCAGCAGAGCAACAAACAAAGCAGTAACTTTAGAAACAGACTGAAAATTTCATTCAAGTTTTGATTATTGAGAAATTTCTTTCTAAGAGGATAGGAAATTTCTAAAAATTTCACACACATATTGCAATTCTATTGAAAGAATCAGTTTTGCTGCCACAGAAATTGGCAATTGTATTGTTTGAACAGTGGAAATGGAAACTTCCTAAAATGACCTTAACATCTATTCACAAAAAGTAATACAAAGCAGTGGATTGATAAGAAAACAGAATCAATTTTCTGTGATACTGGCAGAATTAACAGCATTTTTATTACTTACATTTAACAAAATTACATAGTACAACACATTTTAGATGCAGATTCTTTTTTTCTTTGTAATAAAGGAAGGGTTATCTGCATATTGTTTTCAGTTTGACCAGCATCTTCTGATGCATTAATTCATTGCTTAATAACATCATTATAATTTATAGAACTAATAATCAATTAGTTAAAATGCACTGCTACTTCAGGAGTCCTGATTACTGTATTTTGTGAATAGACAGCAAATTTGTCTATCCTCAACACCTATGTGAAAATGATGTCCTTCACCAAGAATTTTGTGAGATGAAAGCTTCTTATAGACAACACAAAGTGGAATGAGAAAGGGTGGGAAACACAGGGAGTAAGGTTGGATAATCAATCACAAGGATAGAGGAAGAAAGTTAATCCACCTTGGAAACACAGTGCACTATCATTGTTGTTAGTTGCATCCATGTCTGGAAAAGAGGCACTAAGAGGTAATCTTCCACAATCATTCTGGTACAGTGGACAATGGATAGCACCATCTTGAGGCAGTGGATGAAAAGGCTGGTGCGTGGGACTCTTTTTCAGAGCTTTAAGAGATGAATTCCTTTCTGGAATGTCTGGAAGCAGCTCAGTAATAAGTCTGTGTAATATACTGTTGTCAGGCAAGCTTCCCCGCCTTTTTTCAGCTTTAATTTGGTCACAGATGTCTTTAAGTGCAGAATCTAGTGCTTCAAATACAGATGACTTGCATTTTTTCTTTTCACTTTGTTTTTTAGGAGCTGCACTTTTTTTCCTCCGGAAAGGCACTGGGCTGACTAGGAATGCTATCTTAGAGAGGCCAGATTCTGCTTCCTGTCTCCTTGGATCTTCAGTGGTTTCTTGCTTAGCCCTTTCATGTTTTAGCATGGTGGTGAAGCGGGTGTAGGATGCTGGGCATCTCCCTTTGCAGGAGCTGATGAGATGCCTGTGGTGGTGGTGATGGTTGTGGTGGTGATGGCCTGATCCATAAAAGCTTTCAGATGAAGTGAAGGAAAAGTGATCAAAGTCACTTTCACTACAAAAGGATGAACCCTCTATCTGGATAAAGTCACTGAGATCAGAAACCACTCCATCTTGATCACTGTCTGAAAAATCTATATGTGATCGTTGTGGCTCATCACTGGTCACTTCAATATGAATTGGCACCAGGGTTTTAGACTTGTAGCTCCGTTGTACCTGAGAGGGATGTCTGACTGGAGTTTCTTCTTCCAGCAAGGATTCGATAGAAAATCGCCTCTTTGGACACAAGCCATTTTTAGGAGGCTCTAATGTAACAGTTGACAACATGTCATCACCAAGGTTCGGCATTGATTTTGATTTCTGAATTAACTTTTCAAATTCAGATATTCTGGTTGGCACCATGTCTCTAGGCACCTCCTCAGTAGAAGACTCTCTCCAGCCTTGAAGAATACCTTTGTGCTGTTCTTTTTCATATTGCAGTATTCTGGACTTGACCGAACAAATCACCTCAGAATTCATCAAGTCCTTGCGATTGATGCGGTGCATCTTTTTGTACATCTTCAGGAAACCTGGAGCATCATGTGCAGATCTGTGACGAACTCTTGACCTACCACTACCACGGCCCTCAACATATGGGGAGTTCCAATTCATTGAGCAAATTTCTTTGGAGTCCTCCTCACATAACAGAGAGCCCATGCTTTCAGCCTTGGCCTGTGCATCGGGATAGCTATCGCGATCATCTGTTAACAGGTCATCACAGCTACGAGATTTCCTCTTTGGAGAAGCAGTTTCCTCTGTGCTGCTCCAGACTTCTGCATTTTGGCGAGTCATTTGCCAGCCATTCTTGTAGCTGGTTGCCCTTCTTGAATCATTTGGAACAGCTAAATGTTGTCTGTAAGTGCTACAGTAATCTAACTCATTTGAGGTGTTGTGGTTGTGCACCGAGTAACTTAAAAGGGATGGATATACTTTGCTAATATCCCCACCTTTATAATCCATAGAGCAGCATGGTAAAAAAGAGACATTGCCAGAAATTAAAAGATTCAGAAAGTTGGAATTAGCATCAGTAAGTATTAGAAAGACTAGAAAAGAGATAGCAATTAGTGCATCTATCAACTTAGGTCACTACATAGTTTTTTACAGCCTAGGACAGCAGAACTAATAATTAAGTTATTTTCCAGCTGCAAAAATGCACTCATGATAATGTAATCAATAAAAAGAATTCCTTATTAATTACAGAGATGTTATCTCCTCCACAGCCCCCACCATCAAAGCAACGTGAGAAACTCAGCATTAATTGGGGATTAATTGAGAGTTTTAAGCAAGTCAACAGACAATAAAAGCTGCAAAGGATTTAAAGATGAAGCCAAACAACAAATCTAGACCTCAGGAAAATACTGACTTTTCCACTTGGGCATTCTGAAAAAGTTGTTGAGGATTTTTAACCTGTATAATGCTCAAGAGTTCACTGCATCTGCATATTCTAAGATCGTTAAAATAAAGATAAATCTTTATATCAGATCGAACAGGAAATTTCTCCCAGTCATTCACAGGTAGCCTGCTCCTTCCCTGTGCACTGAAGGGAGCGTGTTTTGTGCAGCTCACACAGGGCAGAACAAGGCAGCTCAGGAAATGCTATATAAGTGTAAAGGAAGATGTATCATTTTACTGAGCCTAACCAGAATGAAGAAGTAAAAATAATCCTTAGATTGACTTCCGTAACAAAGGCCTGAGTTTTCAAGCTTTAAGACATATTTTTATGTGCATGGTAGATCTAAAAGACACTATGAGACAAATTTGTAACAGTGGTCTTTAATAATTGCACTGAACCTTCAAGAATGGTCTCAAGTGGCAACATTCAGTTCAGGAAGGATGCCTCAAACAGCTCAGTTTGCTTTCTAGAAAAAACTGAATCTAGATCTGAAACTGAAACACTTGAGTTCAAAATTCATGCTGATCAAACAGTTTATAATGTGCTCCTTCTTTAACTAATTGGTTAATTTCAAGAAAAATTGACATTCTACAGGGGTCATAATGCTGGGAGAGAACAGTGTCACCCTCTGAAAGCTAGTTGGCTGTGGAAGATATTCTTAATGGAAGGATTTTCAAACACAGGAAGTGTTTAAGTCATGCTTAGTGCTTGTTAATGGTAGTGGAGTCAAAGGTACATGCAGGTAAATGGATTTATCAACCTTTTACTGCCTGGCCTTGTACACCAAATGGATGAGTTTATCCACTGTTAAAATTACTGCTATAACACTGGGTTTAAAATACATTTGCTTTTCAACCACCCCACTCTCAATATTCCTCATTGCTTTTCTTTGACGCATTCTGTTGCAGCCTCAATGTTATGTTCTTTTCACTGGGCATTTACTTTTACAGAGGTTTACTGATTAGTATAGCTACAAAATAGAGCAATTAAGCAAGTAATAATTTGAACAGAAGGAGACATATTATATACAGTATTAGTCTATATATTACTTCTATTGTATGTTTTACTGGAAGACTTTTGTCTTTCTAAAAAACCCATCTCCAAATCCAAATGAACAACTGACTCTCTGATCTCTTTCCTGGAGAGATGTGGAAAACAGTAATAGAATGGTGATTTACTTGCCAAAAATAAGCTAGTTAGATTGCATCAGCTGTACTCAATACTTCCAAGGATTCAGAAAGTAAAAAATCAGACTACAGGTGTTTTCTTGATTAAATTAGGTTCTTATAACTATGGATATTGATTGATAACTATGATTACATTAGGTCCTGATAACTGACAATGTCTTAAGACATCAGCTATGGATTTAGAAGATCTACTGTCCTGGAAACATATCTTTAATCTTTTAGGTTATTTGTCTTGATTTACTTTCTCAATATAATAAAAGTAGTTTTAAAATCACAATAATCTAATAAGAGAGTAGTAGAGATAATAAAAATGTTAGCATTTATATATTGTGGTAGAATTA
This sequence comes from Falcunculus frontatus, assembly GCA_013398115.1. Classification (NCBI taxonomy): domain Eukaryota; kingdom Metazoa; phylum Chordata; class Aves; order Passeriformes; genus Falcunculus; species Falcunculus frontatus. The sequence continues at coordinate 1,475,752 of VZRV01005553.1, forward strand.
ATAGTCTTCATTTAGTCAATTTTCTTTTGTTAGAACAAGCCACTGAACCTGGAAAATCCTTGTTACAAATCCAGCTTTTCAGCTTAAAATTACACACATAAGAATAAACAAGTTAGCCTTTCATGAATGGCCCAAAGCTGCTGCTTCACATCACATCCCGAGGGCAACACAGCGAGCGACAGGAGGCAGTTGCTACCAACATATTGTACAACACATCATCAGTGGTTTTCTGCTAGGTAATATGGTCTCCTCTTACCTTTTGCTCTTGATGGAGAAGAAGGAGATGAGCTAGTTAAAGGCTTTCTAAGGGTGGTACATGGGCCCTGTGTGTCTGTACGGCCCAGGTTAGGTCTGTTTGCGTTCTGATCACTGTGTGCCCTCTGATGACTTACAGCAGGCTCTGACTTCCTTCGCTTTCTGTAGTCACTCGCAGTACTTGCAGAACTACAGAAAAAAGCAGTATTAGTAGGAGTCTGATTCTGAGATCAGAATTCAGGAATTTAAGAAGTAAGCTCATAATTATATTATTGGTTTATAGATTAAAAAATGCCAGAACAAATACATGAAAAACACGTAACAGGAGCAAGCACCGGTCTCACACATCTTACAGCCTACTTCACAGGGAAAAGATGAATTTGTTCTTAACCTGATTGTTTTAAAGTTTTACAAAATTACTATGCCATTTTCTTTGAAATATATGCATCAAGTTTTTTTAGACTATTTTCTGGAACTAGAATTTAAGTACAAAGACAGAAAAAAGACAGAGACTGAGAACAGTCAAGGCAGCATGCTTAGGAAAACAGCACTGAATATCTGCAGGCAGTAAGGGTAAAGGATAAATCACTGCTGTTCAGAGAGAAGCTCAGGGATGGTAGTGGAAAGACACAGAACACAATATGGTTTATTCTGAATGTAAACACTAAGTCCTTGTAAAACTAAAATAAAATCTATACATCAGTATCAAAATCAACACCCTCTCCAAGCATCTAATTTGCAAGTAGCTCACAAGGTGAATGTTAAAATCTGACTCTTCACAAAATCTGCTGATTTCAGGTCTGAAAGAAGACCCTCAGGCTGGATAATCTGTCTCTGCTGAAGTAAGAGATAGTATTTCTTACCTAGAGGGCCTGTCCAGACCTCTATCTGTTGAATAGTGATGATATAAGGAAGCCTGTGAAAACAAATACATGTATTGTTATATGTTTGTATCTGAAAAAAGAGTGACAATTTTTGCTTGTAATGTTTGATGACTCTTTGTTACTCTGTGACAAATCCTATAACAAAAGCCCACGATGATTAACACCCGGGGCACTCTGTCATAGACACTGCAACATTTCATGAGAATAAATTCTGCAGCTTTTAAAAAGCATCGCTAGATTTCATTTCCTATCCTACTTCAGTAGTATTTTTTCCTTTAAAGCACTACTAAATAATGATCCCAAATCACGCTTTTCTGTACACTTTTCAAAAGCAGATACAGAACAGCTGAAACAAATCTTTACTACAAAAACATAAAAATCTGAAAATAATTCCTTCATGTACATGTGAGGTCTGCAAAGCTTCTCCTCATCCCCCAGTTACTCACCAAAATCCCACAATCAATTATAGCCAGAAACTTTTGTAAATCCCATGATGTTCGTGGTCATCAACTGGCCTTATACATGTTATAAACCTGGTAAGAACAGTTCTCATCATAGAGCATTAGTCATTGCTTATGGAGTAACAGATGTAGCTACTGTATGAACACTGGGAGATGGAACTTCTGTAATTATGTTATTAATAAAGTCAACCTTAAATGACTACTAATTTTAAATTAACTATTTCAAGTCTTCAGTCAGAATTAATACTACAATTCTGGTAAACAGGTATGAATCTAGAATGAACTGCATGGTCCCTGGGGTATTTCTTCATGGGTACAAAGAAGTGAGTTTCAAGAATTAAACTCCTTTCAAGTTCTTGGCATGTCATTTCAGAGCTAACCCAATGGACTAGAAATAGAACTATCACAGAGATTTCTAAGCTGCAGGAAATATTTTTCCCCTCTATAGAGAATCTTCTTGGCTTTCCCCTAGCATGGAAAAATCTTTGTACTGAAGGACTGCAGTAGCAATGGCACTCATGGCCTGTAAAAGTCCTTTCTTTAATTAGATTTTTTTCCCCCCAGTGATTTGATTTGCAAGTTCATGAACAGAACTTTACCCAGGTTTGTTAACTGACACTTAGGTATACCTCCAGAATTCACCTGTAGTCTTAGAATATTTGGGAACAGATTTTGTAGGACTGTGCACTTTAAAAGACATTCTAGAATAACTTTTTAAACTCCTTTTACAGGTGGGACACTATAAAGACAATATGGTTGTTCATCTGTCAGTTGGCTTTGTTATTTAAGACCTGAATCACATACCAAGTGATCCCATCAGGACACTAAATGAAGCTTTAATTTTTGTATTATAGTAAAATTCACTACTCTGTGGGACAGGGAGACCCACACAAACATGCCACAATATGAAACAGATGTTATCTAAAACTTGAGCTAAGATAAAAAGTACTCTAATTTAATTTAAATCACATCCAAATCAGGTAAAAAAATCTGACTTTTGGAAAGAATAGCAGCTGAGATTAATATTTCAAAGACATTAAAGCTATTTTCCAGAAAATGTAAATCTTCCAGAACATATTTAAAGTGACTTCTGCATAAGGTTTAAAAATGTCTACTTTTTCTTAAAAGTTGGTTCTTTGACTTGTGGGCCAGTATTCACGTATTCCTCCTGTGTTACGACTTAGTACTACTGTTATTTTCACTGTTAAATACTGTTATGTTCCTAAATTCCAGTTTGGATCAGAATGACATGCTGTATAACCTCAAAGGTAGAATCCCTTCTCAAGTCATTCTTCACCTGCATCTCATTTACTGTAGAGAATGAGAAGCATGCAACCCCAGCAGGAGCACTACAGGAGGAAGGAGAAAGTGGCATTAAAAAAGTATCAAAGGCAATTTGTCCACCTGCTAGGGATTACTATTATGTTCATTCTTTACAAATTAACACGTCCTCAAGCCACGCTCATCTGCTATTTCCAGGCAGTGTATGAGAGACATTCACAGAATCTGGGAATTAAGCTATCCAAGTTATCCAAGAAGAGCAAGGTGAGGTAGAGGGACATATACCCCATTCTCATGGAATGGGGAAGTGTGCATCAGTGGTGTCACAAGGACGGCTCTCCCACTGCCACATATCTGTTGAAGACAGGCCCCCAACATTACTGATTGTGTGCCCAGCTTCTCTCATGTTTCCATCAGTAAAGGTTTGCCTCATTCACACAATGATGTACGCTCTGCCAGGTGGCTTTCCGTGCAGTGGTGCCCCACATAAGCATTCTTCCATGGTGGGAGAGTACACAAGACTGTGGCATATGATCAAGCCTCTTATTTTTAGTTGCTAAATTTGCTAAAACTAACATATTTTTCTGCAAATAAAAGCGAAGTTATTTCTCATAAATTTTAATTTCCTATCCAAACATAGATTTCAAGGTGTTATTTTTAAATCATCTGTCATTACACTGTTTTTAGGTGATAAATAAACTATTTATGATATCTTAATATGAAAACTTATCTGAGGATGTGAATGTGAAGAACAGAAACAGACCCTTGTAATATTTAAAGTCCGTAACCTAGCTCATAAAATCAGTGGATTTAAACATAAGAGAGAAGGGGCACAGTAAAACCAAACCCATACTATCTGCTACAGGAAAGGAGTAAAGAATCAAACCTCCTTTCCACAAGCAGATTAAATACAAACCTGAGTTTTGAAGCCAGTTGTGTTATGGAGGTGATGTTGATGATCACCAGATATTCTCAAACAATAAACCTGCTATTAGCACCCAGGAAATTATCCCTATTTTATTTCTCAGTATCTGGAATGTGTATTGGGCTCATGATGAGCGCGCTACTGATCACCTCTTCTGCCCAAACAAAATACCATGCCACTTGTCTTTTAAAATACATTCTGAGGAAGGTATCTATTCCTGAGTTTTTAATGTTCACATACTTCGTATTTTCAAGTTTTTCTTTACACCCTGTAAAGGCTGAAAAGTCTGTCACTTTGTCACTTTGTGACAATTCTCCCACCACTTCCAAATTCAGTGATTTTAAGATATATATCCAATACTGTGAAGTCTGTCTGCAATAAAACCATAGAAGCCAGACACGGAGTTGCTCACACCAACAGCCAGTATAACCACAGTAAGCAAAGGCCTCAGGTCTGTGTGCTTCCCTACACTACCCATAACACACACATTCAGCCTGTCCTGGAAACGTCCGAGCCTCATTTCAAAACTGGCCACAACCATCTTCCTCTCCTTGACCGGTCACTGCCACGGTCTGGAACCAGCAGAGGAAGGAACCTCAGGACCACAGGTGATCTCTTAGAACTGTTGCATGAGGTGGTACAAACACTGCAGATAAAGGGTTACTGTGGATTCTTTTGTGCAGATGCCAACCTCTACCACTAGCGACCACTGACCGCCTGTGACGTGACAGTGGCCAAATGGCCCTGAGGCAGAGATTGCTTCCCACCACTTGTAGTGGCTCCCTGGCTATACAGACCATGATATCACTCCCAAGGGTGGAGCAGATCCCCACTGTCTCCTATGGAAGGCTGTGGGTAAATCACACAGTGGAAACCACACCAGAGGGAACTTTCTTATCCACAGCATTCCCCAGGCCATACACAGTGTGTTAGTGATCAGCCTAAGATGGCTAGAAGTGTGTATCATGCCAAAATTGACTGCTGGGTTACTATATGGCTTTTGCTTTTCATCCTTTAAGATTCTCTTACCACCTTGAATGTAACTTGCCCTTTTATCCTTTATTTGATGCTAGCTTTGAGGTTTTTTCTATTTGACAGATCCTGTATGTTGCCCATTCTACAACACCAATTTTTACTACAGGCATATGTTACTGTTTATAGAATGTGTGGAGTTTATACCTTTTCTCCACAGGTATGTGGAGAGGAGAAGAGAGGTGAGATGTTCATTGATGTGACATGCAGAGGAATGGTAAAAGTAAACACTGCATATGGTTATTTTTTACTGCTTCTTTTACTGTTTGCAGTTGTCCTGTCAGGTCCTGTGCATTGACTCACTTTAAAATGGTGCAAATCAACACATCTCTCCTACTCCCTCATCTCCAAAGATAATTAGTCATCTTCCAGAATATTCAACACTGCTCTATATGAATAAAGGCCACTTCAAAAGAGTAATTAAATATTGGAGATGACAACTCCAAAGTACAAAATACAGACTTTTTGGAATACTTTGATTTGGTTTTACTAAAAAAATGAGATATATATTTAAAATTAACCCTGTATTTTAGCTGTTTTCACACATCAAGGCTTTAATGATGACTGAAAATGAAACTAGGGAAAGTAGGCAAAAGTAAAAGGTAAATAACAAATAGGCTTGTTTGCGTGATGGTTATAATACTTTATCAGGTTATTTTGAATAGTCTCTCCCTCCGGAGAAATATTAAGTTGCTGTAGTTTTTGAACATGATTTATCATGTTCAAAGATTATTAAAATTTCAAAATTAAAGACAGGAGTTTATGTAAATTAATTGAAGAGAAAACCAGTGTTACTTAATAGCCATTTTACCCAGACCTACTGAACATGGGAATATTTCAAAGTCATGTTAGGGCCTTTAAATTGTCTTCCTTGATGTATCGAAAACAAACAGGAATTAGAAAAGGCCCGGAAGCTTTTTCTTTCGGAGAACTGGGCCAAATTTCACAACTATGAGGTTTTTCTAGATACATAGAAAGCTTAAAACTAAACCAGAGTAAATTGCAAACAATTAACAATTTAAGACCACAGTTTTGAGTTTAACTTTTGGAGAAACTATGGAAGATGAGAGTGAATCACAAATATGAATGAAGTAAAGCCACCACATGAAGCAAAGTTGCCAGGAGAGAATTCACTGACTTTTGCCCTAAAGCTGTAAAAATGGGGAGGGAGTGGAGAAGGAATGAAAGCCTGAATCTCTCCCACTCAGAGTAGGGCAATGACAGCCCACTACCTGATCTTGATGAATTTTATTTGGAGTACTGACAGCAACTGTCAATCCTGAGTTAAAAATTACAACAGTACTATTAATTGCTGTTTTACCTGATGAGCAGCCTTAGTCATAAATACTTAATTGGAGAAATGACAGTTTAGCCACAAAGGCTTTCACTTGACACATAGAATTTGCAGTCAGATATTTTAATAAAAAAGAATATACTCTGCTGATGGATTAATTGTGCAATGCACTTGCCCAACTCTGAGAAGTGGGAATTTGTCAAAGAGTTAGAGACGTATGGACTGTTGTGTAATTCTGGGTGTTAATCTCTGAGAAGTTTTGGGGATTAAGGACTCACAGTTCCTAGGATAATAAGATCAACATCCAAATGCACTAGTGATCTGGAAAGATATGAAGACAAAGATACAATGATTGTGAATTAGAAATGTCTCATAGCTATCAGAAGGAAACCACTAAATTTTAACAAACTTAAGACATCAATGGTGAGCATTCCAACCCTTCTTCCCAAGAGAATCATCTGAAAAAGAACCATTCATTTACCTCATTGGAAACACCAGAAGAACTCTCTTGAACATAGTCCAAAAGCTTTTTAGGTGGCTGCATCATAAAAGCAGAAGTGTAGAGATGAAATGGAGTAGAATCAATGGCAGCAAGGAATGAAACATGTGGAAAAGGTGACACAGTTAGAAATTAAGTGCTGACAGCGTCAGATACAAAGAGTGACACACATGGGTAGAATGGAAGGATAAATTTGTTACTTTTAAAATATCTTAATAAAATGTTAGTAATTTGAGGTGGTAAAATTTACAACTGGAATGGTTAAATAAATACCAGCAGTTTTTAATACTGAGATAGAAGAGTGTAAAGCATCACAGTTATGCTCTGTTGGAGGAATTTCAATATATTTTATCTTAAAAGTTATCATTATCAGTATAATATTGTTGAGAAAGGGCTCATCAGAAGAATTTATCTGTACTTTTCTGCCCACTTAGAGAGAGGAATGACAATATGGCTTCAATAGCTGGATAATGGAGATAAAAAGTAATCCATGAAAATGTGATAACATTATAGACCAATGCACAAGAAAATAAACCCAGATACATTTAACTTCTATTTTTTTAAATTTTCAGGGGGTATTCAATGGGTAATTTTTTAAAATGCTATGATTAAAACATTAAGGTTTTAGAAGAGTGTATGTGATTTGCTTTCTCTTCTGCTCTCCCTGAAGTAGCAGGGAGTTCTGATTTTGGCTTATGGCTAGCTACAGAAAGGGACTAAGGTGCCTGATTACAGGGTGTCTTCCAAGGCCCTATGTCAAGTGCTCAGGTTCCTCATGTAGCCTGGCATGTCACTAATTAAAATTCTGATGGGCCTCCAGAGAACTGTTAGCTAACAGGGAAAGAACAGAATGGAGATATTTTAAATCCTGATACTCTCCAGCTCATGTCTACTTCAGATTTCCTGCCTGTGGCCAGATGCTTTTGTTTTTTAATCTCAAAAAATCTTGGGGAGGACCCTGGGGAGCTATCAGAATGCTCAAAAAGATTGAGGGAATGCTTGGGTTTAATTCCCTCCTTTTTCTAAAGGGATTTTAACTTCTGTCTTCTACCAGTGTGGATATTCCAACTATCCTCTTAGACATTCTTCTGGGATGAAGACATTTGCTATCCTTTTTCCTAAAGATGTTAGACTGTACAGGAAAGAATTTGAGCTCTGTGGAGCCAGAGAGGGTGTGTGCAAAAGCAAGAGCAGGTGCATCTCCAACCTAGTTATTAAGGCATTGTGCAGGGAGGAAGTGAAACCTAGTTCTCAGTCTTGCCTCAAGGACGATGTTACTGCTTTACCCTTGTAAAAAATATACAGACAGCCTTTGGTGCTTAGATACAATTAAGCCTATGGTATTTGCAGAAGAACTGCAAGTGCTTAAAAAATCAAAGGTGAAAAATGGAGATATTTCTGAATTTTAGGTGTTTCAACCAGATAGAACTCCTGAGGTTTATAATTTTAAACATAAGTGCTTGCAGTCGGTCTAAACCAGCACCTGTTTGCCAGAGCCCTTTTTTTGGGTAATAGCTACTTGTGAAAATTGGAGCAGAACTGAAGTCTGTCTGTTCAAAGAGGTGTCCACCTTGAAAACAGAGTATCCCTGTGTTCAGGTACAAAATACGTATACTGCATGTATGCATGTAAGAGATGAAAAAAAGGCAAAAAAAATCTCAGTATTTCCTTCCATAAGAAATTTGTTTATGGCTTCATATATTTAAATTTAGATATAGTCCTTTAAGTAAAATACGTGATTTGTAACTTAGCATCCCTAACACTGGGATGACACTAAAACTGACATGTTTTTCTGTCCTAGAAGATTGTTCAAAATCCAGCTAAATGCAAAAATGTAGGGAAAATAGCAAACATCCCAGTTTATCACTGAATTTGTCTTGTTATTAAATACTTACGCACTATTATATGTCTAATACATACTCCTTATTAAAGCTATTACTATAACTACTCTAGCAAGTTAAGAGTCTATTTGAAAAAAATACTTATATTCACAGGACTTTACTGCCCTTCCTCAAAAGAAAAATTATATTAATTTCACTGGCATATACTTGCTGAATTTGGTAATTTAAATTCCTCATTCTAAAAAGATTTTTTCCTAATGTGTAAATATCAATATTCTGTCCTCACTTACCGGACGTCCAAACTCCAGCTCTGAAAAGAATTTATACCAGGGTTCGTTTTCTAAATCTATGTCATCTGGGTTTATGCGATCAGTCTGGAGCAGTTGTGAAGGAAAAGGGAAGGAAAAGGCACACACTGAGCGAAGTGCTAGAAATGCTATGTCACTTTAACAACAAACACACAGACATAAAACAAATACGGGGAAAGAAATGGAATAAAATCAAAGAATGAAGATGGTATTTAAGAGAGAGAATATTCTTGTTCAAGAGCTGTCATTGACTGGTAGCTTTAGTACTTTGCTTTTTGTTGATGTTCTTCCAAGGACTGGAAAATGTTAAATGTTTTAAAATTACACTTTTAAAGCTAAGAGGGCTCTTTGACCTTTTCTTTAACATCACTGCATTAGTTAATTACATTTAATGCTGCTAAAGATTCCTTGTTAGGAAGATGGTTTAAATTATTGTCTTCTCCAGCACAGGCAAGAAATTGCCCATCCGATCAGCAATAAAGACACAACTTTATCTGTATTGCTTTTGGTCATTCCTTGTCTTCTCAACAAAGCATGTTAATTCCAAATCTTGATGTCTTGAAGCAAGCGCTGAGCAGAGGTAAGGAATATGCATCCTGCAAGTATCACTATGTTAAAAAGCCACTTCAGCATATGAAAAGGAACTGGTATATTTTAATCCTATGGTCGAAACAGAGGGAACAAAAAAATTTTGCATTCCGTATATTTGTTTCAGCAGTGCTGTGAAATGCTTTATCTTGCATAGCCTTGTTGACAAAATGAAGCATTTTTTTCAACAGCGAAATAAATTGTTTTCATATGAAAATTCTCACAGCCAAGGGATAAAGTAGCAATTGAAGATAGCATTAAGGAAATTCTTCAGTTAACAGAAGAATAATTGACAGATTTATTCAAGCAGCATGAAAACATGACTGTGCAAAACAGTACAGCTCTCAATGGGATATCTAATCAACTGTAAACTTGGCTGCATTAATTACTTTCTAAATAGCTTCAGTTTCTTTGTAGCATCTGATGTAGGCTTTCATGCAGCACAGAATTACAGCGAACTGTTGGCTTAAAGATCTCTGAAACAGAGAAATCTCTTGTTAAAGACATTTCTGAATTTGAAATTTAGTTCTCCATAAGTGTAATTATCAGAACCTAGACACTAATTACGGTGTGCCCTAGAAAGCAATCATCAAAGAAGACAGGGTCCTGCATAAAGAATGATACTGGTGATCAAGTACATAACACTTTTTCTTCCAAACTCTCACCAGTATACCGGAGCAATCACATACAGCTATTTCTGCTTTCTTCAAGAGATAACATTGTGCTCTTGACCATTTCAGGTAATTAAACATCTTACAGCACTTTTCTTGCTGCTTTTGATGTTACTGGGACAGCCTGCCAACACTGCTCTATTGAAAGGTAAACAACCCTTCAGAACTGCCTTGATGCTCACATATCTATTGAGCTGTTCATGCAATATCTGGACTCCGACTGTTGTTTTATACACTTATCTTCACAGTGTCCTTTCAAGTAAGGGAAGTAGTATTCCTGTGAATGGAGAGGGAAGTGAATGTCACTGATGAAAAACTTGCTGTGCTCCACAGCAGGGTTAGGAAGTGAAGCTGCTCTGGAGTTTTGCCCTGGCATTTCCACCATCTGCAGCCGTATCTCAAGCAGTACTAAGGACAAGTGCTTGAACTCAACTATAGACCCCCAAGACTTTAGGAGAGAAACACCACTGAAATTAGTTTCATGAACTGACTACTAAAAATGTATGAATTTAATAGAGACTATGACTAATTTAAGAAAAAACCCACAGGATTCTCTTCTACAGATATATGAAGGCACGAGGGCAAAAAATGACAGAAAGATAACTTTGCTATATATCAACTTGGTTCCCATTACAGAGAATGCTTGCCAAATTTAGAGGTTTTCTGCTTACCTTAAAAAAAATTCCACAATTTTTATCAGGACAATCTGAGAAGACATTACCGAACAATTCTTTTCCATCCTTTCTCCAAACCAAGTTACTGTATGATGCAATAGTGCATGTTTTTACCTTTATATTCTACCAAAAAATTAATTTTCACAGAAATGTTGATCTCAACAAATGAGTGTATTTACATAAAATAAATAAATAAATAATTCACTTGAAATGTATATAGGGTTGGAATTGTGGAGCTTTTGGCACTAGAAATCCAGGTCTACAGACATTACTTGCTTGGGTAGCAAGCACCAGCCTTGTGAGCCTCAAGGTGCCCTGAAGAGCAGCAGCCCCACACCTACACAGTGATGGACCCGTGTCCCTCCCTGCAGGGAGGCAAGATCACTTGGGCTCCCCCCAGCCATCCAAGGAGATGAAAATTAGAATGGGAGTTGCCTCCCTTTTCAACTTCAAACACTCTTGCAATTAGCTGCAAGCTAAAAAACCCTTCTATTTCTGCCGGCAAAGAAAAAGCTAGAAATAGTGTATTTTATCTAGTTTCTAACTTTTCAGTTCTTCTAGTGTAGTAGTTGCAAATAAAATGAGACTGTTACAAAGTATGTAAAGCTAACTCCACAGACAGGTCCCACTTACATTTACAGCTTCAACCGCAGAGGGCAGCAAACAAAAGGAAACTGAGCACTGAAGTCTGCAAATTCTCTGCTGCTTGGCAGTTCTGGAGAGGACTGCATTCCCTATTCCACCAAGATCAATACAAAGGCAATTGATTTGGCTTGGGTTTTGGATTCAGTTTTGCTGACAGGCCTTTTTCTATTCTCTCCCCTTCTAAGACACTTAAAATGAATGAATCATTTTGACTTAAAATCTGCACTTGGCTAAGTCTCACAAAGTATCTCCCAAACTACTGGAATAGAAGGTAAAAGCAATAAAGGAAAATAATCCCTTTTTATGACTTGTCAGTCAAGTAATATTCCTACAATGTATCTTTCATCTAGTAATTTAGTAATATTTTGATCATTTGTTGAAAATACACTACTAAAGACCACTAAGTAACTTCACTCCTTTTGCCTTTTGCAACAGATGGTCAACACAACACTGCATCAGCATAATCAAGTATAGAAAATGGACAATGAAAAAAATTACATCTGTAGTACTACATGTAGCTTTGCCTCTTCTTTGAATGGATATTCACAGGTAATAATCAAAACTGTGCATCTAAACTCACAAGTTAAATGGTTCTCACATGTAGACCAAAATTTTGCATTTGCAAGCTCGGACACCAAACTGAAGCCTGTCTGTAATAGTGGGCTGAGATGCCTCTTGTAAATTTGGGTTTGGCATTTTATTATCTCTAAAGAATTTGGTTTTGCTTTTCCTTTTTTTTTCTTTTTTTCTTTTAGGCTACTTTTAAATAGCTGTGGTAGCTCCAAGTCTACTACCAGATGGACTTAGTCTCTCTATTTCTTCATGAGAAGAAATATTTTTAAATTACATATTAAGCATACAAAGAAGAATATTCTGATAACCAGCTTGAGATGTCAAAAGCAACCAAACCTGCATGTTCTAAAGAAAATTTCAAATTTTCCCCTACAGTAAAAACCAAACCAAACAAAAAACAACAGATGTACATAATGGAGCAAACCCAGTCTATTTCTGGTATTTGACAAAACAGTAATTTAAAAAAAATTATTATATTCATTAAGTCCTCTTGCATATAAACTCAATAAAAAATTTGTATGTTGAACAGAGATTAAAAAATCTAGAACTAAAATTTAACCTCACTGTTTTATTTGACTAGCATATGTATACTTTTATGTTTAGACTAAAACAACTAATGAAAACAGAGGCATTGCTTGCACCAGTTTTATGAGGTCTTTTTCACAGTAACACTGAGATTTTTCCTCACATACTCTACTGCCAAAATAGATATATGTACATGTATGAAGGAATTGCTTCTCATATACATGGCAGAAACTAGCAAATAATAAAATTTAATTTCATTTACACATGAGTAAGATTAAGTCGTTACATTGCCCATTTACTTATTAATGGGAAGTAAACATCCATTTTAGGAAACAAGCCCATGGTTTGGACAACACTGGAGAAAAAGAGAAATATTTTGTTGAATTGCAGACACTGCAATGTATTAAGTACATAAAGCTAAATAGCACCCTAATCAACAGTACAAATTCCAGACTGATAAAACTGTGATAGCTCTCTGTTTTTTTCAACTATGTTACGCTAGTGTCAGCACAACTTTCATCTTATATTAATTTCCAATTTTTTACAGCTGTGAATCATACATAAAGAAAACAATCTCGCAATTCTGTACATGAATATTCTTTTCTCAGCTTTTAAAATTTCTTACACAAAGAGATGCTTCCTTGTATGTACATCAGCTAAGCCTAAACTTTTAGTCTAAGCTTCAGATGATAAAGTATGACCTTATCCTTGATAGATACTGCTTAGTAGGTACAACATGACTAAAGCTTTTCTGCATGAAAATATTTTAAGGACCAAACAAAGCTTAAAATTCCATCTCTTGATTTAGACTAGCAAAAGTAAAATGCATAAGCAAGAGGAAAAGGGATTTAAGAACAGTCAGCAAACCTCACTTTTTTGTTATTTCATTACTTTGCTAGAATTGAAAAAATGTCGTTCTGATGATATTCATTAGCACTGCAATTCTTATATGAATTATTTTTGTTCACATTACATTAGCAGAAAATGTAATTTATTAAAAAAGTGATGCCATTCTTGGAAAACACTGAAATCAGTGTAATTTTCTTATTTTTAACTTGGATCTGATAGTACTCTTTGGCATTGGGAAGGCTGGAAAATTACCTCAGTGTTTATAATGCAGCCATGGGACTCAAAACGTCCTCAGAACAAATGACACTGCCTTTTAAATAAAATTATTTGTTAAGTTCATCTGCACTCAGATACTAATTATATCGATTCATTACCAGTTCCTACAGAAATGCCAATTTCCTCTTTGAAAAACACATCAGTTCTGAAAGAACTCAATTTCACAGAGAAAGAGCTTGGTTTTCTAGCTAACAAAAGTTAGATTCCTGCAAAGACCACAAAAACAAAGGAAAAGTTGCTTGATTCAGGTGTTTTACACTGTTGATATACTGCATAATCTGAAATTCAATTACTTCCTTAATTTGCTTTAAATTGGCAAAATAAATTCTGTGAACAAGCATGTAATACAGAAGCAAATAACAATCCAGCACTGATTTCATAAACCTCTTCTTCAAAACTGGACTCCCTCAAACATTTCAACCTCAAAGTAAAAGACCAAGAAAAGAAAATATTGCCATTGATGCATAACAGTTTTCCTAAAATAAGAAAGTGTTAGGATAGCACAAAACTAAATTAGAAGGGCTGGGTGATTGTGTCTTTCAGCAAATGAAAACTTCTGTTAGTTGTCATTTTGCAAGCATTAAGCACAGCTTTATTCCACAATTGCAACCATTATTCAGAAAGCAGGAATAAAGACCTCTAATTACATGTTAATGTACAGTCTGTAATCACAGAGTATTTGAGGCTGGAAAGGACCTCCAGAGGTCATCTAGCCCAACCTCCTGCTAAAGGTAGTTCTAATCATATCAGGGTGCTCAGGGCTGTGTTCAGGTGAGTCCTGTCTGGGCAACCTTGGCCAGTATTTGACCAAAATCTCCTTAGGTATACAGTTCAGCACATCCTGAAAATGTGAATATCTTATTTTTATGCGTTAATTAATCAGATACCACATGTGCTTCTCATATTACTGAAAATAAGTGCTGGAGATGCACACCAATTAGAAAAAGCACTTTCCATCTGTTCTGCCTAACATCCATGAGGTTTGCACCGTGGTGATTTCTTGGAAACACTGGAAGATGTAAGTTTAGCAAATACACCAAACCCATTTTCAATACAGCCATCAGATAAGAGCAAAGACAAATTGCTGCAAAATTGTATTTGAAAAAGGATCTTCAATATTCCGCTAAGTGGTTATTATTAGTAGTAACTAATAAAAAGATAACCTCTTACCAAGTTTCTCACTGTATTACCCATTTCATTTATGTGTCTTACCGGTCTTTCGTGTTCCAGGATCGATGACTTTCCCGGCTCATATTCAAAAATACTTCTTGGTTCAGAACGGAACTTGCGAGTATCTACCTTTCTGTCAGGAGGATCCCACTCGTTCCTAAACAACAAACACAAGCAACTGAGCTAATTTACTGTCATCACCACGTGCTTTACAGCTCTGTACAACAGAAGCCTGCAAAGCCAAATGACGTTCAGAACAGTTACTCTTTCCAGATCTCAGCTGTGGAACGTCTAGCCTGGCATCCCAGTGTTTTATGCATCTTCTTAACCTGTTCACAGCAGGTATGCTCAGTACAGCAGGAAAAGTACTAGAGATGGCCAGCCTGTGATTACTTGTACTTTTATTTTAACTAGTAGACCAGTTTTAAAACTTCCCTAGCATACCATGTCAAAATACCATGGCATTGCAAACCATTGCAAATAACTACACATGTTTTGTGAACTCTACTAATATAGGCAAGCGGTAGATATTTTTGTCATCACGTAATATGATGATAAGGCCATACTGAAGAAGTTATAAAATCTTCTGAGGCAAAAAATGAGGAATTATTTTAAAAGACAGTGTAATGGTCATTATCCTGATCTGCAGTAGAATTGCTCCTGAATATCCTTGTAAGCAGTATACTGTTTCTCTATCTTGAACAGATAAACAAGAGGAAGAATTTGGCAGTTGAATTTGGAATAGAAATGTATCTATTTTCTCTACAATTACAAATTTGCTTTCAATTTAATAGTGCAATGCAAAGAATAAAAAGTAACCCATGCTACTATATTTTTTCAGTCATTTACTGTGTCATATTACTAGCTACCTATATATTCTGGGGGAATACTTAGCTAGTTACAGTGAGAGCTACCTTTTCACGGCAGTTCTTATAGTACCTACCTCCACTGTACTTGGGAAACTGTAGCTCATACATATTTTTATTTTACTCTGTGTAAAATGACCCACTAGTAACTCAGAGGTTGGAGGAAAGGGAAGGGGAAATACTACCAGCTATTGTCTGTATTTATGAGAAGAAAGAGCACACACTGATTAAATTTTATCAGTTCTATTGGTCTTTCTGGTGTAACTTGGTTTGATGTGACCTGACATAATAATGCACATGTCACGTGCCTTAAAAAAATCTATGGGGTAGCTTTTGTTTATAGTATGCTTGCAAGTGCATTTCTGGGACACAGACACCTCTATTTATAAAATGCCCTACATTTCAAGGGAAATAGTTCTATGTGGCTTTAATGTTTATTTTTACTGAGGAAAAAAATTATTTTCAGAGTAGAAAAGGTTGCATTTTTTGAGAATGAACAGGAAGATGGAAATGTTCTGATCAAGTTGCATTATACTGCAAGACACTGAAGAAAAAAGGATGATACTGAAATTCTGATTCACACTCAGTTCAACTAATTTACAGAGTTCAGCCTTTTAGCCTGTGTGGACTATATTTTTGAGCTCAG
Source organism: Falcunculus frontatus (assembly GCA_013398115.1). Classification (NCBI taxonomy): domain Eukaryota; kingdom Metazoa; phylum Chordata; class Aves; order Passeriformes; genus Falcunculus; species Falcunculus frontatus. The sequence goes on from VZRV01005553.1 coordinate 1,492,015, forward strand.
CTGCTAATGCAAACTGTATCTTGCCTCTCAGCTATGAAACTGTGATATATGTGGACCTAAGCCTCTTATGTGAGATTTTAAATACTCTGGCTTTATGGGCAATTAAAAAAAGAACCTCCCAATGTCAGGAAAAGACTGATGAGCCATAGCTTTCAGCAGTGGGCAAAGCGTAACTAATGTGTTTGGCATCCCCTGGCCTGGAGAACACAGATTTCCACTGTCTGTCTTATCATGCAGGAGATTAAAAGGGGAGGTTAAACAGCCAAATTCAGTGTTGAGCAGTTATTTCCAAGCTTAAAAGGAACTGCAACAGGCCTCAGTTTCTGTGACCAAGGCATTTGGCCTAGCACAGGACAATGTCTCACACAACTTTAGAGACCAAAGCTAAACAGCTCCACATCCTGGTGTCTTGCTAAAAAAATCTGCACTTCTGTATGACCTGCTAACAAAATTCAAGCCTCATGGCCTCTGCGAGGCAGCCCAACTCCAACCTTTAGCATTTCCTCTTGACAACCTGCCCTCTGCAACAGGGAAGCCAAAATCAGTAACCATCAAGCAATCTCATCTTCCTCTGCAGTATGTGCATCTACTGAATTACATTTTGGATTTTGAAAATTTTTCAAAAAGCCATAGTTGTGTCTTAGTTTTAAACACTTAGTATGGTCTTCCCTCATAATATTTTATCCAAACTCCTAATTACTTGAAATTGTTTAATATAATTAAATGTCTACATAAAAATATGTTTACAATGTCCAAGCTAACAAAAATGGTCAAATTATCTTTTGTTGCTTGAGTGTAACCAAGAGAGGTGGGCTTGTAGTCACAGATGAAAGGCAAAATATTACCCTTTTAATATATAATATATGCATATATATACACACATGTAAGTGTATAATAGCATAGTATTATATTAACATGTAGTATTAATTAATGTGAACACTAAAGAAGATTTTTGCTTGAGCTAGTACCTACAGATATGCTGAAGTCAAGAGAATTTGTGCGCAGGTCTCTTGCACGGTTTTATCAAAAGGATAAGCACTTCCTTTCTGAGTTATTCATGACTAAGTTCTTCCAGACTGGACTCTAAGTACTGGCACCTGGTTTTGTGCAGAAAATTTGGATAGAAAACCCCGAGATATCTGAAATGCCTCTTTAATCTGTAAACACTGTCTTGGTCAGCCAAAATGAAGATTGAAAAAAATGGGGATATAAAGCACTTCTGAGCTCTGGGGAAATGTGGTTTGACTGCTACACTCTTGTATAGTTTTTCTCTCCCTTGAATTTTGAATTACATAATCTTTTATATCCTTTCTCTTTGCTTCTGGATACAATAAATGGCCTTTCCTACTCAGAGACTAACTATTGAAGACAGCTCCTAGAGCATAGACTTTTCTGAAACACAACAAGCAGGATAATCCCACTAAAGAGAATAAAAATCCTTAATGCTCATGGTAGCATTGTGAATAAGAATAAACACTTCTTCAGCACACTGAAGAAATGACAGCACCATGCACGATGCCCAGACTCCTGGCGAAGATCGCCCCTCCTCACCTGACTGGCCCTTGAATAAAGCCCTTGAAGTCGTATTATTCTAGAGCTGCTATTTTATCCTTTGTTATCTTCTGCAATTGGAATACTGTACTTAGCAAGAACACCGTTTGGAAATGTACTAACTTACTTTTCTGGTGTAGACCTTTGCCTCATACGATGTGGTGGTACTGGAGGTGGCACATGGGGTGGCAAAGGGGACGAGACCTTAAAGGCATCAGAGCTACTGTCAGAAGCGCTTTTGGACAGTGGTCTGTAAGTCTGTGTCTTTGCAGCTGGGTGTGCCTGAGCAGAGAAGGATGGACTGTAGCTACCTAATACAAAACAAAACCAGAAACAGTCATAGCATGAGAGTAAGTCTTAAAAAATCACAACATGGAATGCTACAAGAACCCACAGTAACTCAATAAAACTGCAAGGTTATAAAAATGTGTAAATGCACATTTTAAAGTACATTGCTGTGTATTATGTAGCTCATTAGAGAATTTCTTAAATATTTTTACATAAAATTACAAACACATGAAGTGCAGTACAGTCCAAATAAATTCATTAGTAATTTGATGGAGAAGTTAATGGGTGTATATACCCATCACAGCTCTTAAAGACAGTCTGTAATTAATCTCCAGGCTCATCCTGTTGCTCAGTTGTTGTATGTTCAGAAGGTAGAGAAGAGGCAGGAAACACACCTTTTTTCATTGTTTTAATAATTAGTTACTTTGTGTTGATGAGGCAATAGCGTATCTTGAAGAGGATCACAACAGTACAAAGAGATGTCAAATCACTGACCCACAACAAATCCTCTCAACAGCATAGAAAAAGACACTACTGAGAAGCATGTCTAATGCAACAAAAACTGAAATGGAAAAATTTTGAACAGCATTTTTGCAGAAAGCATTATGGCTTTTAGGCACATAGTCGATTCATGCTTTCATTTTTGCTTTTTTTGGAAATAATTTTACCATATGGCTATAAGACACAATGATTACATATCTTAGATGATTATGTCTTTTCTTGCAGCTAAATAAGGTAAACATGAATGCCTATAGCAAATATGGACGAGTCCATAAAAGAATCAGTTTTATTAGGCGCTCTTGCTGAATATTTTTGAGGTGTATTCAGTACATTCTTTTTCATTTCCATGTAATTAGTATTTTCATTTTCACACAGTAGTTCCATTTCCGTAAGGAAAGGCTGCATTACTCACAATCACTAATGAAAATAAATGAAATGTCATCAAGAAACTACAGCGTTACAGTGTGTCCCTCTGCAGTAAGAGGTCCACAGCTGCAATTAATTTCTGCAGTAAGAATGAAACTAAAATTGTTTCATTTGGGGGGAAAAAGGCATGAACAACTGAGATGAAACAAGACAATAAAAAGTGTCTCTACAAGCATTATAAAAGCGAGCGTGAAGATTTAACTGCACCATTACTTGCTGACATGAACAAAAGCATCACTTTGAATAGGGAATAATTCCTACCAGTACCGTATGCATATGCAGTATTATACAAGTCTGTGTCGTCATCTACAAAAAGAAATACAGATGTTACAGTAATGCCATACATGCCAGTTCATCACAGAAACTGAGCTTTGTTTTTGCAAATACAAATAGAAGACTGGTAGGCAATCAAGCACTGTATTTCTTTTCCTCATCTCATAGGTGCTTTTGGAAGACTCTGTCTTCCCATTATACTTAACATAAGCTATTTTTAGCATCTTATTGTTAAAATGGTATCTTCTGGTCATAGCACTCATACTGCATACTTACTAAGTTGACACCAAATTGCAAATTACTTTTTGTCTGTTCTTTTCCCTTCCTCAAGCTCAATTTCTTCCTTTTGTCAGCTTTCCTCTGCTACAGACTGTTAAGCTGTTGTTCCTATCACAAAAGGCAGCCCTAAATACATAGTATGTGACTAGTGTTCAAAATAGATCTTGTAAGCCAACGTTCTTTCTCCTGCCTACATCTTACTCTCCCACTAACATTCTGTGTGACCATACTGAATGTTACATCTACCTCAGATAAATAAAATCTCTTCCTTCCAGAGTTGTAATGAGCATAATTGCCATTTTATACAGTTTCCTGACATCCTTGGTGAAAATCATAAAGGACATTAACTCTAAAGCTAGCAATGTCACCAAAGCTCCGTTTCAGCAAAACCAAGTAAGAGATTCTATGACAACAATTAAATTCAGGCCCAAAATTTACCCTTAAACCAGCCTGTTTACTAGCCCATGCTGTTCTAACACTGGAGTTCTCCAAAAGAAAGGCAGTACAGATGGTAGAAGATTTACAGTAGACAATTTCTCATCCCTCAAACAGGACGTGACGAGACAAAGACAAGAACATACTCACCAGGCTTATGAACCATATGGATTTGCTTGAACATTGTCTTGTACCAATCCTTTGGCCTGTCAACTGTCTAAAAAAATACAGTTTTAACAATTAAAGACAAAATAAAAATACCCATGTGTACAGACTGGATCAGACATTTAATGTTATTCTGGACAGAAAGTCTATTATATGTTATTCCCTATTTAATATAATCATTTTCATGGATTTTGAATGTATTTATGCATTTTATCAAGGAGTTCCTGTGACAAATTTTGGAAGACACTGAAGATTGAGTCAGTCTTGGACTCTGACATTGGGAGGGTACAACGGTTCAGAACAGGAATTAGTGCCAGATCAAGAGTTTATCATCTTAGTGCCCTACATCTGACAACGATAAATGCTAGATTCTTTACAGGAAAATAGAAACACCTCAGCAGTTATGATTGCAAGTAAGAAGAGCTTCTTTTGACCTCTTGGCAATTTCTGGTTTAAATTACTTAAAAAATGTAATTGTTAAATGATGCAGAAGAACTTTGTAATACTACTGAGAAAAGAACTAAAACCACACTGTATTTCAGAGTTAATGTCTGGATTGTAAACAAAGAGTATTCCTTTTACTAGTTTTAAAAGCCCTTTCCAGACAACTTTATTTTAAGTTATTTTTCTCTTTTGAGAAAAGTGAATACAATATACCTTTCAATAATCACTCATTTAATGATACTTATCCCTACTTTTGCAAACAAAGTAATCCCAATGTTCCCAAACTCTGCTCATATCAACACCTGCTTGTGCTGCTTTTTATCTCTTAACCCTTCTGCATTTTCTCTTTTGCTGAAATTTTCTTTGAGGTAGGATGATAGTATTTCAGAAAAAGATTAACACAAAGGCAAAGATGTTTGCAGTACTGTTCTTCTTAGGTCCTAAAATTTTGCTTGTCCCACAGTAGTCAGAAAAGCAGAAGTTTTAATGCAGAGAATCATGGAATCATAGAATGGCCTGGGTTGAAAGGGACCTTAAAGATCATCAAGTTCTAACATCCCTTCCATGGACAGGGACAACTTTTACTAGGCCAGGTTGCTCAGAGCTCCATCCAGTGTGACCTTGAACACCTTTAGGGATGGGGCATCCCTAGCTTCTCTGGGCAACCAAAAAAAAAAGAAAATAATCTTCAAACCTCATGGTATGCAGGGAAAATTCAAAGGACCCCTCTTGAAGTGCATTCTCTTGCACTGGCTAATACTAAATTTGCAATCACTTTGCTTACTCCTCTTTATCACAAAAAGGGAGAATCTACAAATTCTTCCCTATAGACTACTGGACAGATTTGAGTGTGTTCACCACACGCTACCATCTTTACTAAATCACACTTTTGCCATGATTACTTGTTACAGTTTCTGTACATAATGAATATGCTTTGTTTACAATGGTGAGCTCTTCCCATAAGGGACTAGGCAGAAATGCTCCTGTATTTTGAGGACTCATATTGAGTTCTCATAAAATCGCTACTAAACAGTATTACAACAATGTTTAAAAGAAGAGCTGACATTCAGCTGAAGAACTTGGGGATCTCCTGGGTAAGAAAACATTCTAGCAGAGAGTTATACTTTTTACCTAGACCTCCTTGCAAGATAGAGATAAAGGAGATTCAGTTTCGTCTAAAGATCAGGTCCTTAGGGGTCCCTTCCCCCATCTACCAATACTGCTGAGTTCTGCCAAGAACAAGTTATTCAGAAGCAGATTTGGGTCATTTTGTTTCCCTAAAGGTATTAAATATCTATACTACTGGACCTCTGGTTAGAATAATTTAGCTGGACTTGAAACAAGTATGCTGTTTGGTGCTCAGGATCATATATACTCAAAAGTTTACAAGTCCAGGAGATCTGAAGGAATTCACACTGACGGGCATAACCTCCCTGCTCCTCCTCATTTCCCACAGCAACAGAAACCTGCACCAGTCCCATGATATTGTGACTGCCTTTCTGATTGTATTGAGCCAAGAAGAGTCTCCCAACCAGTGGTAGCTGAATAAATTGCAAATAATGCATAAATACTACTGCTATGTTCCTTCTGTTTGTCAAACTTTGCCACATCCTCTACTAAGTCAAAGGAGGCTCCCACACAGAGATAAAGTATGGAGAAGCTTCCACGTGACTAGAGAAGAAGGTTTCCCAACATCTTTCTGGACATTTACATGTTTGTTTCTCTCATCATCTCCCCCTCAAACCACTCCTAGGCATTTCAAACCTCAGCGAATAATTTGGCTTTAAGTTATAAAAGCGATAGGATTAGCTAAGAAGTAGAATACATTAATTTTGAAATACATTTTCTCAATTTATATTCACTAATCCCACAGACCAACACAGTTTGAGGAATTAACAGTATTCACAATGCACCAAGCCGTTCAGATGCCATCCTGCTTTGCGTATATTATAGCTGATGCAATTAAATGTTGGAACGTGGTATCGCCATATACGAAAAAACAATCAGCCAAATAGCATGTAGAGGACATAAGAAGTAACTGCAATTGCTTCCTAGGAGAGTCCATAATCACTGCAGTATTGTAATCATCCATCAGGAAGTATGCAATTAAAGGAGGCCTCTATGACCCTGAGATTAGCTCAGCTGGTGGGAGCAGGGTGCTAATAATGCTTGGATCCCTGTATGGGCTTTCACTTAAGAGCTGGACTTGATGATCCTTGTCCCTTCGAACTCAGAATATTCTGAGACTTTCAGTGGACCTCTGTTTTTCTGGGGTTTGTTTATTTTTTTTCAAGCTGAAATGTTACATCACTAAGTATGTTAAAGAAACCTAGTGGGACTTGATTTTTTTTCATTCTTACTAAGTAGAGGCCTTTTCAGTCTACAGATTAATTTTGATAATTAGATATAAAGCAATCATTTCAGATAGACTAAAACAGTGCAGTCTTACTGCTTTCCATAGATCTGTTTTTTCCCTTCCCAGGTGCCTGTCAGTGGTAAATGGTGCTATATTTGACTGAATGCTTTTCTGAGTGAACAGCATTTTACCCTCTCTTTTTCAGAGGCGTCACTTTTAGTGTCTTGGAATTTTACCATCTTTGGGGCAGGGCTTGGCACAGAGGCAGAACCTAACAATGATCTGAATTTTCAGACTTGCATTTCCCAGAGCTGGAAGGAACTAAAGTGGCATAGAAGGAACATGCTGACATGGGATGGGGGTTCTGCGTGAATAAAAAGCTTTATAGGAGTTCTTCCCTTTTCAGAAGCCTGGGACAGAATGGGTTAGCAGGAATAGAAAGAAGAGAACATAATTCTGTTTTCCTTGACTAAACAGCTGTGACAAACCAGGTTCTGAGAGTAAAGACAGACTTGGAGGAGATAATCATATCTTCCAAAACCTCTCTACTCCTGAAAAGCACTCAAATCTGGAACACAGATATTCCTGATTTCTTATTGACAAGCTTAACTTTGAGCAGCACAGCATTTTGGAACACAGTGTGTATGTTACCTATCACCCATGAATCTTCATTTACTGCTTTTTTGATAGACTGTTGCAATTTTCGCAAAGATGGAAGAGTAAGAAACTTCTAAAGTTTACATGCAATGATAAATTGAACTGATTTGAAAAATTCTCTCTTCAGATGGACTGAGGCTGAACTTTCTGGGAGAAGATTCCTTTTTGGATTGCTCACTGACCTTGGAGTAAGGGCAGGTGACATACCCTACCTTCTACTATTAATGGAAAACGCAGTTTTAGCACTTTAGCAAGGTGCAGCATATTTGAGTCTTTTGCTGACGGCTATACCAACTTTGTTCTTGCACAGCTGGGGTACACAGGGCTTAAATATACTTGTGCACTCTTATAAAGTAATCTCAAATGAGTGTCTTGAAAACAATTTTACTACCAGCTATGTCTTAAGGAAGCAGAATAAGGATGCAAAATGGCACATCAGACACACTCTTACACATACACACACTAGCATAAAATTTTAACTTATATCTCATTGTAAGAATTATTTCTATAAGACTAAGATTACAGGCTATAAGGTTTCTTGAAACTGAAAAATAGAAAAACCCAGAGCAAAACCAGCAGCAAAATGTCCTAATTCAAATAGAACTACATTTTTAGGAGAAAATCTGAGAGACTCTGATCATACAACCTGAAAGTTAAATATAGTTTGGTAGATTGCCAGCTTCATTAGGCACACTTAAGGGAGATTTCTGTTATAATCTTCTATAACTGATACGTACCCTATTAGAACAATCTGCTACTAAAAAAGCACAAAACCAATTACTATATTCAGTATAAACCAAACGGACTATTTATTTAAAAGGAGGACAGGAAGACAGAGAATTGTTGCAAAGAAATTTCTTCATTTTTAAGAGACTCGGATCGTATTACTTTTTTATATCAAAAATAAAGCAAGAAATGCCAGAGTTTCTCCCCCATTCTTATAAAAACTGTCCCCATCTTACCCCTTATCCTGATTTTTTCCTATTGATTTTCTTCATCAATTCCTGATTTCCCCCCTAATTTTTCAGTCCCTTGAAGCAGTTCTTGGCATGACAATACAGCCCCATATGTCAATATTGGCAGACAGGATACATCCAACAGCTGCTACATCCCTGCACCTCACTAAGACTTCACCTGCAAGGGCTCTGCCGCTTTCATCCTGGCTCCCACTCTTCTCACTTTCTCCGTCCAGCACAGCAGTTCTTCTCTGGCTGGGAAGGCCAGTAAGTGCTGCCTTTACAGACCTAGTGCAGCTGCCTCTGCGCTCTCTGGAGCAGCCAGAAGAGGCTGCCCTGACAGCAGAGTGGAAAGAATGCTGCAGCATAGTGAAAACAAAACTCTTCAGTTTGACATCCTGGGACCACTCAAGCAGTGACCAGCAGCAGATGATCAAAACTGGGCTGGTCACAATGAAAGGGCTCCCCAGCTATTCGTTTACGTGTCACTCAAGGGCACAGTGATTATTTACTGCACTGCCACGGAAATGCTACTCCCTTAGATTGCCACCACAACGAAACTATGCATTCCTACACTACCCTGGTGACATGAGAACACTGCCCCAAGAAATGCAGAAGTGCAAGGTTTTTACATATACACACACACATACATAGATACAAATATTTGTGCATACACACACACACACACACATATAGTATGCATAAACTTTATTTTAGAAATAAACCAAATGCAATTACTGTGCATCTCCAAAAGCCAAGAACTACAAGAGACACAAGAAAGACACAAAATTTTGGCTACTTCTAATTAAAACTAGAAACATGAGGTTGCCCAATTATGCTCCCATCAGCATTCTCCTTTTCGTCAACACACAATATTATATTCACAAGGGCGCTGATTACGCACGCTGTATTCCAAATTATATAAGAGTAGAAGAATGTGAAAAACCCATTACCAACAATCAGTTCATTGTATGAGCTCATACACAGATTTCCCAGAATTTCCTACCGTTCTAATTGCTGTAGGGATTCCAGATTCATCTACCGGGCCAATCCCTGCATAATGTGGAGCTTTAATTACTGTAATTTTTTTTTCTTCTTCTGAGGACCTACAGATTGGTATTGTACTGGTGGTGGTGGTGCTGCCAACATTCTGAACATGCTGTGAGTACGTCTCTGTGGACTCTGTAAAGATAACATGACAATATTGTGTAATGACACAATAATCATACTTGGCAGTAAAACACACTTCCCCATTTCAGTATGCTGTACAAAGACTGACAATCCTGATCACATACATATACATTATTTTAAAGAAGTATCATCTTAACTAGGGCTTTGCCCTACTTAATGTTACATTAACAAAATGATAAACTTATTTAAGGACCAGACAAGCTATTAAACTCAGAATTAGAGTAGAAGTACTTTTTCACAATGTCTTGCTCACAAAAAAGAGAAAAAACCCCACAAACACAGCAAAATCTGTGCAGCAGCCTTTCTCCTATAAATCAAACTCTTGCACCTTTTCTACCATTGCTTGGAAACTAGTGACATAATTTCAAAACTTCCACCCAAAGTCTAGGAAACTCTAGAAAATTTCTGTTCTGGAAGCAAACAGCCTTCCACAAAAACTTATGTGATATGTGCTTAGAAACATGAAGTTCTGATGCATGAATATTTTTAAGAAACAAATTCTGACATAAAATGTTCTTCCCTTAATGTGTGTTGATATGTTTATATGACTCTACATACAATCCATAAAAATGGTCTTTGGTAACCTAGCACCTCCAGAGCAATCTGATGATCCACCTACAGTAATGCAGGTGAACTGCGCATGCTGCTGCTGTTTTGTAGTGACTTGCAATATTTCAACCCTTCCCCCTCAAATCTTCCTTTATAACTAATGAAATTCATACATCACTATTACCATTTCCTTCTAAAATGCAGAGTACTTTACTTAACAAAAACCACCTCAGTGCTGGGATGTGACATGAACATTTGTACTTCTGCAGACAATGCACTCATTCCTGTATACAGGAAAAAGAGCCCTAGTCCTTCAGGCAGCAGGTTTCAGTAAATTAGTGGGACAAAGCCTCTATTTGGCAAGTGCAGGTACAGTGCGACGTTTCCACTGCAGGATAAATTAATGCAGGGAGTGAAAATGTATGTTCTCACACTAATGGTGACAATTACAATTGACTTTCATGTAGCATTAATATCCACTGATTATTCTGAAGAGAAATATATGAATTGTAATATGAGTCTGCAAAAGGAGCTCCAGTGACTGAAAGCTCTAATTTTAATTTGAATATTTCTGCTCACTCCCACTGCAGCGCTGGATTTGGTATGGCTGTTTCAGCTGTTTACTCAAGTCTAAAATCCTCTAAATAATGCAGTGCTACACATATATGGCGAGGGGCAACTCTGTGTGGCAAACGTCTGAATATTTGGAACTTTTTCCCAAAATGCATGATGTTAAATTTAGAAAACATTTTGGATTTGATCCTTCATTCTTCATAGGCCTCAAACTAAGGCCATGAGGGGGATGTTTACATGAGCAAAGAGAATTAAATCAGGCTTTTATTGTGGAACACAGAACTTCAGCATCATACAAGAGTGAAAGTCATGGGAAAGTACATATTTTAGGTGTATCCAAACCAGTATTGATAGGCCTTTAGATCAGCAAACTGGGAGCAATCCAAAACCCTAGAATTCTGGGATGTGGAGAAAGCCATGCATACACCTTTTGTACTTATCACCATGATGACAGCAGCATTTGTCTAAGATCTAAGTCTCAGAGCGAGAACTGCCACCTAATTTCCCTGCAAGCACAACAAAAATGTAAACTCTGGGACCACATTCAAGTTATTTTGCATGTATAATCTGATCTGAATATGCAAAATACTGGTTAAAAAAGCAGCAAGGAAATCATTCTCTTGGCAAAACAGAATTACACTGGCAAAGAACCTAAGGCTGATAATACTTGGTTTAATTTTTAAATTAAAGATGCCCTAAAAAATAACATGAAAAAATTTTAGATTGACGTGGCTTTAGGTTTTTAAAAGCCCAGAGCCTCTCCCTTTGCTGACAGTATTTCTGCTGAGGAATCATGGAATTTGCAGGGAGGAGCAAAGTGCAAAGTTGGCCCTTGGTTTCTTAAGGCTAAATCTGAAGGGGCTGGACAGGTTGAGCTATTTTGACAGATGCCCTTTCCTTGGTAAAACCAGTAGAAAATTGGCAAGAGGTTAGCTCACCCACCTAGGTAATAAAAATTAATAGCAACTCCAGTTCAGGATCACTTCTGTACCTAACAATAAATGCTATTATTTTTTTGCATTTACTCCCCAAGGTAGGTGAAAAGACAATACCTTCATTATGGACATGAAGCACCCTGCAATTGTTTGCAGTCTTTGCCACATGAATCAGAATTATGTTGTGTAATGTATAAAGCAAACATTCTGTGTGAGGCTTACCCATCATCCTGCCATGCTGCATGATAACAATGTTGGAATTGAGTGAAGCTGGTGGAGGGTAAGCTGAAGAAGGGGAAAAAGGCCTTTGAAAGTGACTCACTGGGCTGGCAGCAGTGCCAGAATTCCCATTCACTGTGATCTGAGCCTGAGAGAGACAAAACAATATCCCATTAAACTACACACAAAGCTCTCCGACTGCTATCCCAAAGAAAGAGTGATGCAAGAATGTCATCCACGCAACAATTACCAGTTGTCAGGTACACAGCCATAATGGCATCTGCATTCACTGAAACAAAACTTATCACAAAGGGAGCAGAATGTGTTCCTCAGATACCTTGTACCTCCCCTCTTCTCTCCTTTTGCGTGCTGTCTGTGACGCACGCTGTCATGGGAAGGTGACGGAAAGATCACGGTCAAGGCAACGAAGTTGGCACAAACAAGGTTTGCACAGGTCTGACAGCAATATAAAATGAAGATGGCAGTAAATGTTCCTAACATTGTGTGACAAAGGCTGTCTGGAACAGATCCCTCACACCAAGAGACATATTCCCTTAGTGCACGTGCTCAAGCACTACTGATATTAATGGGAACTTCTGTGCAGACTGAAGAGAAAAGTCTCATTAAGACTAGATGAAAAGTGTGAGTGAAAATTTCTTTAAAAAATGGAAGCCAGCTGGAGTGACTGTGGGATGCTGATTTGTAATCTATCACAAAAAAAAAAAAAACACCAACTAAAAAACCAAAACAACCCACAACCACAAAATGACAGAACAAAATCAAAAATGGGGGAGCTAGGCAAACTGGCAATAAAGCATTGAGCACCTAGAGCCATTTAGGCTTTAGTCACTAGAGGTACTTCACAAGAGGAAACCATCTGCCCCCAGGTTTAGAATCCCTGCATTGGGGCTGTACCACTTTTATGGGGAGTATTGAAAGAATCAAAACTGAGATACTGAGAAAGCATTGAATGAAATAAGAGGGTAGTGAATATTTCAGCAGAAAAGCAAGGGAAGCTCTCTGCAACATCTCCTTTAATGCAGAAATGTTCTCTGAAGCTGAACTAGAAGAACTACAAACTTTGCTCAATTTTATATAAAAAATTAACTAAAACATGCTGCAGATGTAAACAAGAGACTACCTGGAGCAGCAAAGTATAAATAAAAACATATTAAAATGCGTATTATTATGCATACAAATAAAAATTAAATGATTCATTACCTTCTGTATACATTTGTATTTCAGAGATTACTGAATTGATTTGAAATTTTTAACATCTTGGCCTCCCATAGCTAAGAGAGAAAAACAATTTCTGGGTGTTATACAGACATCATGTGAACTCCTAGATGCATTCAGGGGTTTCTCATTTTAAGGATGCCTGTTTTTCATACGTGAGCTGAAAAGTTTCTGTAGTGGTGATGTCTCCATTGAAAGTTTTGTGTTTAAATGCCTCCTCTCTTAGTAAACTAGAATCAAAACTAAGCTGGCTTTTCTTACATGATCCTCTCCTCCAAAAATAAAAAAAAAACAAACCAACTTGGAAGACGTGAGAATAGAAAAGCTACATAACTCAAAGACAGCATTTCAAGAAGTATGAAGGCATGTTTTCAGATAAGGTTTTAAGATAAGGCCAGACATCTCTCCTCTACTTCAGGTGTTCACCCATTCTCTTTTCCTACACACTTTCTTTTTGAGAAAGCTTGTTTCTAGGGAAGGCAGAGTGCAACTACATGCAGAGCCTTACACCTCCTTACGCTTTTACTACGGCTTTTGTTTCTCTGAGCAGAACTGGTATGAGTTCTTTGCAGACTGGAAAGATATTCCTCTGAATTTCTGTAATAAAAAATTTAGATATTCCTGAGAAGGATGTTACCAAATAGCTCAGTTAGACAGTAAGGTACTTACACTATGTAGTACACAGTATCATGAAAACAGGACCCACACAAGTAGTTGAAGGACATCAGTCATAAATATGTATGCAGCATGTTCATATATGACATTTTTGGGTTTGCTTCTAAAGGTCTTAGAGAGGATCTCAGCTCAGCTATAATTTCTTAGTTTCTAATGAGTTTCTCTTTGTCTGTGAAGGTGGCTGTTTCATTTGTTTATCTGATGCATCTTGCACAATTTATAGGGTTAGCTGTAAGAGACGGTTTTACGGTTTCAAAGGCCTTTCCCTTCCTTGGAATCATTTGGTAGTTACCCATATTTCAGTCTGAGAATGTGACACTTTAGGTCCAGGTGACAGTTTATTCCCAGATTTTCCAAGGAAGTGAAATAATTTTAGATACCTATTCATGAATGAGACATTTTGCTTTCCTAGGTAATCTTTGTGGAGAAAGAAGACAATATGGAAAAATACCCCCACTCAACCAAAATGCACCTATTTTCCAATTTACTGGGAAAATAATAATTTTTCATGGTGTTCCTTTCCCTAGGAACCTCTATTAATCTTGTTTCTCCAGTATACTTAACCTCTCTTTCACTGCAAGTAGAGCCACCCACTTTGGCAGCATGACAATCAAGATCTTGTAAAAATTCCTCCTAGGTATCAGGTTTAAAATTCCTGTAATTTGCCTGAGCATCAGAAAGACCAGCTCTCTGGATTTCTGACTCAGAACAGAAGAAGGCATCCATCTGGGACTGGAGCTGCTTTCTAACTTTCTCTTTGCTGAGACAGGGACAGAGATCCCATTATGGATGTCTGAGCAGTTCTTTGCAAGAATGCTGCGCAACACATGCCTGACCTGAAGACAGCTAAAATATTAGGCTAAAATACTCAGAATTGATTGAAGTTTGTGATAGTCATGGAAATTCAGAAAAGGCAAAAATCTAATGTGTACTTCCATTTCCAAGCTTCCATTACATTCTACAATTTCAAACTACATAAGCAAGAAGAGCCCACAAAAATTGTTTTATAGGGAAAATGTTCAGGCTTGGAAATTACAGTATGCTAAAGTTTTTGTACAAAGTTTGAAGACTGCCGTGACCCAGTAAAACTCTGGATTCAGAATATCCCTCTGTTTTGTAATTCAGCAATGAATTGCTCAATTTAATTGAAGGCTTTGTTCTGACTCATTTTAATCATGTGGATAATCTCAAAAGAAATCAGAAGTGATCTGGGTTTGACCCAGATTCCATACCTTCTTTCTCCCCATATATGAGTATACTAAGGTACAGAAAAGTGAATGTATGTATGAAGTGTCTAACTGCATACTGGTTTTTCCCTTGACTTAACCAAGAGAAAAGTAACAGGACACTTGGGTAATACAAGGTTATTTATGCAGTTCAGTCCTATAAGAAACTGTGCTTAGGAGAGGAAAAGGTTAATTAGAGGAGAGAAAACCAGTTTTGTGCAGTCAGTCATCATGGCTGGGGAAAAAAACTGCATTAAATACCGCCAACATTTTCTATGAATTTACAAATTACATTATTGAAATCTGCATCTCAGTGTAGATCAAAAATGGTGGTAGTCGAGAGCCTACAAACTCCACAAACCTGTAAATTGTTAACAATATTTTAAACAAATCTCTTCAAACACTATGGAATGCTTGCTTTTAATGCATTTGGAACAGGTATTTCTTGAATTTATTTTCTTTTAAGAAAAGTGTTCAGTACACCTTAGCCGACCACACAACTGTGCAACACTAATTTCCTACTCCCAAATCTGCTACGTCAATGACTTTTTTTTCAAACAACCTTTGCAAAACACTGTCAGACTGTGACCATGGAAAATTACTAACAAAATACTTGTCTGTGTAATGGGATAACAGACAAGATCGAATT
Organism: Falcunculus frontatus; assembly: GCA_013398115.1. Taxonomy (NCBI): domain Eukaryota; kingdom Metazoa; phylum Chordata; class Aves; order Passeriformes; genus Falcunculus; species Falcunculus frontatus. Next base: position 1,507,599 of record VZRV01005553.1, read on the forward strand.
CTGTTCCCTTCTGACAACCTGTTCGAACAAAATGGAGGAGGAAAAAAGGAAGCATAATTACATGAGAAGTGGCAGCAGTGTTGGTTAAGGTGGTGCCATCTGACACAGCAGACATCTGGCTCAAGGTTGGGGAAGGTGTTTCAGAGCAGTCAGTAGTATCATAGCTACAAGTCTGCAGCTCATCTAGAATGGCTGTGGAGTACTCACTCACTGTGCGGGAGGAGCACTCACTCATGGCAGAGTCTGTGCTCACAGAGGCTGTGTCGTTCCTGTGGATAATACTGTCAGGAGCTAGGTATGGGCATTTATATGAGAATTGTGAGAGGGCTGGGGTCTTATAAAAGCGTGAAGGCAAAAAATCATCAAGCGTTGGCAAAGAATATGGTACTAGATGGGTGCCACTGTCTGGTGAGAAAGAGGCTCTGTTAACTGGTACCACAGGAGAAGGAAGAGGCAGTGGAGAAGCTTCTGTTGCTGTTTGTCTGTGTGTCTGTGAAGCATTTACCTCCATCACAGGGGCAGTTACTTTCTGGTTTCCAAGCTGAGATTTGAGGGAAAAAAAAATAAGAAAAGAAACAGATTACTTAATGAATAAAGAACTTTTCCCTTTGCCTCTTGCTGGGTGTAGGGGAATTACAAAAGTGTAAGTTTTTCAGCCACCCGAGGAAGTTCACATTCACAAAGATTAGGAAATAAATCAATCACGTTCTATATTAGAGTAGGACAACATGAAAGAAATGAATGCATAAAATACTAGTGGAAGCAATGCCAGAAACCATAGTGTGCTGAGGATGAATATTCATAACGTACTGCATATATTAATGATCTCTATTGTGCATTGAGAGGGTTCACACCATTTTATACTTCACAAAAATATGAGGCTAGAGAATGTCATGTCAGTTTAGTTTTCAAAGGAAAAAATCTATCTGCATCTGATCTCTGTAAATGTTACACTTTTTTTTTGTCAAGGACAGGTATGGTTTTGAAATTAACTGTAATATAAAGATGGGCAGGACTGCCAGCTATACAGAAACACTATTAATGAATGTTCCCATGATCTGCAAGTAAAAGGTGGTGGAATTTTCTGCCCTTGTGACTGAATACATCTTCTCCACTGCCTCTCTAATAAAAATATTTGGATAATCTTAGAATTTCCAAGCACCCTGGAAGCACCCTGTCAACCTACTCTGTAAGATATATGCATAGAAGTCTTTTCAACATTAGAGGACATAAGAATTGTTAGGGTAACTGGTATAAATCTGGAGAACGAAGACTGGGAGCACAAGAACAGGACATACTGAAAACAAAACATGCTAGTTGTTTGGATTCAGCACAGTTCCTTAAAAGTAGAAGGGAACAGTCTCATGAGAGTGCTTCTGAAAACTGCCACACAATGTATGAGCTTTATGTTGTTATTTCAAATCAGTCACAGGGCACTCAGTTTAAACTAGTCCTGCAACTGGTTTTTTGCATCTGCAACTTCTTTTTGAACTAAAGCATGTTGGCATCTAATATTTTTTAAACAGCTGCACAAATCCTTCAATACTGCCTATTAACTACAAGCTTTCAATCAATTCCTAAGTATTCAAAATACTGCCTACTTCAGCACTAATGGTTTTACTGTTCATAGGGATGAGGAAATCCAGAATAGCTGCTGGGAAAGAGTGCTTGGGATTTTAAATTTATGTAAAACAGAGGACAGCAAGATACTATATGTAGTAAATACTACTTTAAAAAGCAACATCCAGTCATACATATCACATTGTTATCAGTAATATGTTTATTTCCTATGCTTGGACTAGGCAGATGTCCTTAATCATTCAAAAAATGTTTCAAGCCATCAGATTAAAATGCCATTTTGGCATTTTAATCCAAAATCTGAAAATATCTTCTAAAGCCCTTATGGAAGACTTGGAACACAACCCAGATTATGCTACTTATAAGAGGTCACTGGGGTTCCAGTTGCATAATTCTTGTTGAGATCAACTAGAATTTGCACAAATAACCTTACTGAGGTCAATGGGACCCTCCCTATGAATAAGCATTACAGAAAAGAAACTTAAGTATGTGAACAGATATCTATTACTTGTTCCAATTGATTCAAAAGAAATTTTTGGCATCACTGGATCTCTAGGGTACACAAAAATAGGCAAAAGCTGCTGTTAAAATCTGCAGTTAAAACAGTGAAGAAACTTGGTCAAACAGCTTAAAATCCAAATCTTCACGCAATGTTTCAAATCTATAAATGAACACCCCCCTCCCCATTAATCCTTTCACAGAGGAAATCTGAACAGATTATCTCTTATTCAAAATAATCAATATGTATTGAGCGTATGACTGTAAAAAGACATAGTATTTACAGAGAGAACTAATTTGCCAATGGAAACTTCAAAAGAACAGTGAAATACTATTCAAAATAATTTCATGAGAAATTAAGATGATTATACAGCATAATACATCAGGGATTTAAGATGTGTGCATTTACATACACATATAAGAAACTGCAATTTCACCTCACAGGTACATAAAGAGAAGACAGAATCATTATTCATGATGATTTTCATCATCTATGTCATCAGATCATCATGTCAAGATCCCCAGTAAAAGATGGGAACCAGGACATCATACTCATAATTATGAGGCAGAGCCAAAAAGAAGCCCTGAAGTTCGTGAGACCAGATATCCTCTCAGCATCCCCAGAAGAAAAGTTACATATGACTGAGCCAAAATGTGTAAATTAATCTCTATATTGTTAAAATAACAGGAAATTTTGGAGAGTTGAGAAATCTAGTAAACCTTCTGGCTTTGAACTGAGAAGATTTCTTGCACGCTTGAGAAAAGGGATGGACAACACAAGAAGAGATATCCAGGGTGCATCCAGAGAGCTAATGAAACTGAGATTTTAAAGAATTTAATTCACTGTGTTTGGCAAATAATAGCTGATTTCATCAAGCCAAATTCTTAGAAAGAATATAAAGTTATCATTCTTACAAGGCAGGAGGAAGGAATGCAGCAATTCCAGGTACTGATTCCCAGCATGAAGCTTCTTGGCTTTGTAGAGCAGAACTTCTATTCTGCCTGGCTCTAGAATTCTTTCATATGTATAAACCATCTCTCTGGGAAAGAGTGGCTGAAATTGTGATTTAAAACAGCATTGTTTTTGAAAACTTACAAAAGTTTTACACCACTTAAAAAACATGGAATGTTGGTAATCTCAAACACATAAAACTGGCTACTACTAATCCATACCTTTCACTGTGCATGCAATCTCATATATGAATCATATTTTCTTATATTTTTCACAGTGAAAAATATGAGAAAGACAAGGCTGAACGCATTCCAGAAAACTTTTAATACTGGTTCCATTCAGCATGCTTCAGATTAAGTTTGTTATTGATATAGCCCAAGAAATGCTAGCAGAAGTCAGGCAGATTAAATGCCAAACAAGTACTTAATCAATTAGATTGATGAAAAACTAGCTAGACTATGTGGCTATCTTGGGTTGTGGAACAACACTTGAGAAATAGATAAATGTCATCAGTCTTGATGTGAATTGAAGGTCTGAAGAGCAGCTTTCTGCTGTTCCTTTGAAAAGCTTCTCTTCCATCAAACAGTGAAATGTCAGGCCTGAAGAACACAAATGCTTTCCAATTCACATAAAGGGGACTGGCGACCCTAGTATGGGTTTCAAATCAGTCATATGGTTTTAATGCAAGGTATGTGGGGAGTGGTGTGAGGTTACTAATGACACCAGAGTACTGGCCTTGCTTCAACAGTCAAGACACAGATAAGGAGAATCAGAGATAAGTGAATAAACTCATTGTGTTAATACATAACAGAGTTTAGTAGTCAATAATCAAATTACACCCATACATTGGCATAAATGGGTAAAAATACCTCTATTTTTAATTGTTAAAAGATGATTTCAAAATCTTCAAACTAATGCTGTAAATTATATTCCAATGCCCATTTTTCTACCTAGCCCTCTTATTCCAAACCCTGTATAAGGAGGTGGAGTTCAGCCCTTGTCTAAAACAATACTAGTGATGCAGAACTTAAAATGAAAAATACATGCTCAATTTTCTTTGCTTCACATCTGTCTCCAGAATGCTGAAACTGGTTTTCTCTTTGTTCTGTATCACTCTACATATTGTCAATACCTAAAACCCAGAAATGTACTAGATTAATTGATTTAGAATTTTTTTTTAATAACTCCAGGTTTATTTTCTTTGATGCACTTTTCTACAGCTATAAGGCTGTCAAAAGAAACACCTTCATAAACATCTTCTATAGATGTTTTACTCCTCCAGGACATCAGGACTAAACCAAGTGTTCAACTCATCCGAGGAATTCAAATAACACAACAAATGCTTTGCAACTTGTTTTAGAGAGTGGTATCTAGAACAATAGGACACTTAGGAACCCAGGAACAAAATAAACATAAAAATATCAGGTGATTATTTCTGAAGATGCAGTTCTGAAGATGCAGAATTCTTCATTGGTTTATAACTTCTTCTTATAAGAAACTTGGACAAGAGAATTTACCGCCATTGGTTTCATACTAACAAATACTAATTTCTCTGTTAAAATAGATCCAGTTATTTCTCCTGTATCTGCACTGGTACAAAGAAGCAGCATCTCTTGAGACTGTAATAATGTAAAAACTCCTAATACTGAGTAACTTGAATGCTTCTATTTTCATATATACTTTTAAGGGGTTTAACCTTTCTCTGAGTAGGAGTGTTTACAAAATGTCACTCAGTGAGTCATAGCACACTTCTGCTGGCTCTGAAAGTTTCAACAGATAAGCACTGAAATTGAGTGCAAATAGGAGCACAAATATAGCAAGATACATTAACCTGGACCACACAAGGTCTCTCTGGGCTGTACATTTCCATAGTTTGTGACATAATATACTTGTACATGTTGGCTAGACACAGATACCCCCACATGGGAGGTATTTCTCATTTATCACCTCATAAGAAGTGATGATTACCTGATCTTACCTCATTCTCCATCACATACATAAAACCCAGACCCAGATACCTTTCTAAATGTATTTGTTTTCTGAGAGTTTCTGTGGCAGCTTTGAACATTGCTGGCAGGTCTAATTTACAGTCTGAGAGCATCCTTCGAGGATATAGCTTGACATACGAGCTATAAGCTGCACGTACCAAAGTATTTTAACTCATATACAAAGTCCTGTAGTGCTTGCAGATCTAAAACAATTTTAAAAATGAAAGTAATACCCTGCATAGTATACTGAAAGTTAATTTTCTATGTGAGAGAAATTGTGAACTTTGCAAATACTGTGATAGATAGCACTAAAGGAATCATAATATTTGGCATTAGCTAGAACAGTTTCAAGGTTTTAAACAGATCTGAATCAGAAAATAAATCTTTTTAAACATACAGCTGCAGCCCTTATTTCAAATTTTAGCTCATGGCATCTTCATTTTGGGACCTCACCTGATGCAGAATTTTACACCACCTCACATGCTGATTTGCACTCTAGTTTTAGATATGTATTTTAGCAAAGAGCTACAAAACCCACTGGCTCCACGACTCAATTGTGATGCCAAATACACCCCTTCATTAGAATTTATTTCAAATTTGAACATCACAGAAAATGTTAGCTGAATTTTACAGATAAGAGATCCATAAAGGGATACAGCTTGAAAAGATGGCTACATTCCTTAATGATCTCTGTAATCAACCGAAATTTTTATCATTTTATTCAGAGCAACCCAGTTGCCAAATTTCTGATAGTGCTTCCCACATGCTGAAACCAAGGAGAAGGCAGAAAAGTAAGTGCAGAACTGCCAACTAAGCCACAGATACTTTTCTAATTTTTTTCAGCTCAAAGTGAAACTAAATCAGATTCTAAATTAAAAAGAAAATGCAAAATGTGTTCTGACTTTTAAAATTCTAAAAAAAAGTAGCTTGAAGACAAACTATTTTTAGTTCTTCTGATTAGAATTTGAGTATTATTCTTGATCATAAAAAGATATTTCCCCTAATCCTTGTTAGCTATCATACTTTCTGTTTGAGAGACACTGATTTATCTAACCATATATAATGCATCACATTCTAACAGGCTGAGCAACTATTTTTAAGTGAAAAGATAACAGATGCAAAAGTTGTACTGGCCATACCTACACACCTACACCCTTTCTGCTGTTTGACAATATCCTTTGATGCCCATATTTAAAAGACTTGCAAGCCTGTCATCTATAATCTTCATATCTACCCTATCTACCAGAAAAAGCTGTTGCTCAGCTTTCCTTACTGTTTCTGACATGGATTCTTTACTGTGACTCTTGCTTGAACTGACTTGTTTTACCTGACAAAAATCACTGAGTAACAGAGTGGTTCTTCTAAGGGGTAAAGCAACTTGTTTTTCTCAAAATGTTCTAAATTTTATGCAGCCTAAAAGAAGGACTTAAGACGATAGTTTTGATAGTGTCTAGTCTTGAGAAGGACAAATGTGATCAATCTTTCTGTGCTCCTATTTTTTAATGGAGAGAATTCAAAAGGAGCATTGCAGATTATTGCCATATAATTTCACAGAGGTTTGTTCTGATCAAAAATTTTACTTGGGAGTTGAAGGGGGAGACAGACATATTACAACTTTAAAGCTATCATGTTTTTAATGCAGATACTTATGGCTTCCAGAGCAGAGATGTGGTTGAATGTGAAGCTCTGAAAGAACCACAGTCTGGAAAAGTAGATGTGTTATTACTGTTGACAATAGGGCTGTCAAACAGTGCTGTATTTACTTCAGAATAGCCTCAATGATTCCAGCAGAACTAGATGAACACAAATATGCCATGATGGGATTCTTACTCAGACAAAGCTTTGAGGCAGATAAGCCTAGACCTACAGCAATCTCTACCTCCATGTCAAACACAGATAAGCTGGTATATTGGCAGATATACTGGAATAATTATCTTTTTAAAAAGAAAAATCTTAATGTGGTGAGGTAAAGCAGAGCAGAAAGGACAAAGTCTATTCAGAGCTCTCCTTTTGCCTAGTATGTATTCACTGCTGCTTTCTTGGGATCAGGCTTATTTTATTTGACTCAGTGAGTTTCTGAATGGCGAAAAACCCTGCTCAGACTCCTTGGGTCCTATACTGTGTGTCTGATACTCCCAATTCTCCTAGATGAGATCAGTATAGTTAAAGAATTTTCATTTCACTAGGCATAAGTATAGGGGAAACAGAGGGACCTACAAGTTCAGTGCCCAGTGATGTTTCATATGGAGGTTGTTGACAAAGATTTTACCAACCTGTTTTCTTTAAAAAGCGCCATTGCACAGGACACATGGGAGACAACAGAGCCCAGCCTTGCAGAAAGCACTGACTGACAAAATGTATTTTTTGTGGCCCTAGCAAACCGGCAGGGCTGCATTTAAGCTCGCCCCCAACCCAACCTAATCTTTTCTATCCATACTTGGTCCTTGCAGCATCTATGGCAGCATAACCCTCTAATGCAATCCTCTTTAGGAAGAGCCACTGAAGGAGATGCATCACCTAGAGTACACTAATTTCCTACGGTGCATTTGCACTCCATAAAGTGTTCACAGAGGAACAAAGAAGTCTGCCTTCCATCTCAGCTAGATAATTATTTTTTCCAATAACCTTCCAAAAGCTTCAGGTTCTGTTCATTTCTGTTTCGATCCATGTGACAGGTAGTTTTACCCAGAAAACACAAGATCTAACTTTGGTAATGTAAGTATAACTAAACAGATGGTTATTAAGTGATTCATGAAGATCTAAAATAAAAGATGGAAAAATTAAATATACCACATGGCATTCTGCAGCCTGTGAAGAAGGAAGAACTGTAGACTTTTGTCCCAAATCCTTTGAAGACATCCTTGAAGTGTCTGGAGAAACACTAGGTGGATGATCTTGGGTTTCAGGCTCTGCTTTATTGTCAGGGGTGGGAACTATCTGAATGGAAAGAGATGCTGTGTGTATCTCAGGCATGGGGTTACAGGCAGGTGAGACAGGCCTTTGTGGAAATACTGGCTTTTCAACAGGCTTGAGCTGTTGCTGTGAATTACAAGGAATGCTACTTGCTGGGTCATGTGTCCGGGTTAATTTCAGGGTAGATATCTTACGTTTTTGAGACTGCCTTTGGCCTTGATGGAGAGTAGTACTAATGCCAGCTACTGTGCTTGTGTCTGCACTGGAGATTGAGGTCAGTGGTTTAATGATTTTTTGTGCATAAGACACACTTGTGTTAGATATTTGGGAAGACATTGTCTCCTGAACAGACATCTCACTAGTGTAATAGGCAGTATCTGTGGGGTGGTGTTTAGCTGGGTCAGCAGTTACTGCCTGGAGATCAATTTCGTTCTCGTGATTAGTTACTCTTGCTTTCCGAAAACTTTCTTTTCTAGGAGGTGGCAGAGGTGCCTTATTTGCCAAAAGCATCCACACACAGCAAAATAACATTGAAGAAGAAACAGAAAGAAAGTAAATGTTAGCAGGAGATACAGTTCAGTTTTACTTTTATATTTAAATAAAGGAACTAGCAAATTAAAGGCCTTCATCTCAACATCGCTCAATTCAATGGACAACTAAATTGGTCAGGTTCCCACCACCATTTTCTGCACAGCTTCTGTTTAAAAAGCCAGATGTTCCATTTCCTCAGAGTAAAGTGGGATCAGAAAGGATCACAAGGGAGCCCACAATCATTAATTTTCTTTTAAAAAACAATTATTACACTGAATAAGAATTATTGCTGTGAAAGCATTCAGGTATGTAAGTACTCCATGATCCTAGATAGCAAGCAATTATTCACAGGTAGCACACATATAGAAAACACAGAGCCTCTTAAGCCTTTGAATTAAAATAGCAACAGAGAGAATATTAAGATTAGTATGTCGGTAATTTTTGGACAGATAAAGATGTTTCCAAGTGTGGGGGGGTTTTTTGTTTAATTTGTAGTTGTTGTTTGTTTCTGTTTCTAGTATGCTCTAATTACATTCCACAAAACAGGCAGAAGCATTTTCTACCGTATAATTAATAAATTTTAATTCTTGGGTATTTTGATGACTGGTGCGTTTTTCCAAGTGTAAACTATTAATAAATACTCTTTGCAGTCTGGGAACACTCCTAGAAAGCTTTTACTTGTGTATGACCTAGTTTTATTTAGCTGTCTGTCTTGCTCATTGAAAGCAGTTTCTGGTAATTAACCTGGGGGCATATGGCCTGTGTGGAGTATGCTTTATCTGTGCAGTAAACCAGTCTGTTGTGATCCACATGAACAGGTGATTCACACTATCTGGAGGACATCAGGACAATGTTTCATAGAGGTCTCCCATCTATATGTGCTATCCACCCAGAATAACCCTCCCAGCAATGGCACAGCAGCAAACGTGGTGTGTCCAGTTTTACCTGAGTTGGTGATTTTTTATCCTGTAGATTTGGCCGCACGCTCCTAAAACCTTTTGCTGAAAGAGATGAACTGCTGGCGTCTCCATTCAGCGTCTCTCTACTTCCATTATTGTAAGACCGCCAAGCTTTTGTAAATAAAATAGAAGAAAACCAATTTTTTCGGTGTGATTAGTACATCTACACTGCTCTCAACATAGCAACCCAGCAACTAAACAAATTACACAACTGACAGTGATGCTGTTTTACCATGAAAGTTATAAGAACATGGCTAAAGCTGCCACTCTAGAAAACATTGATCTTTAAAACTTAGAAAATTCAAGCACTGACAACAGTCCTGGTATTGGGCAGTTTGACATCTTCCCACAACTTTCATACAAACTATGGATTTTAACCTTGAGAGTCCTTTTGAGATGCTGGTGCTTTGGCCCCTGTATAAATCAGGCTCAAGTTCTTTCACTTTCAGATTAGGTTCTTGAACTCCACAGCTGTGTTGGATTTTGAAAACATCTCAGCTCATGTAAAGTTAGTTGGTTATGGCAGTTCCACAAAATTTAACCACAGTATCTAATTAGTTGTTCCAATAATGTATCTTATTGCCAAATCTGAATCACACCTCGATTTTCCAACCAACCATGTTTTTTTCTCTATTCTCAGACCTGGAATGCCCTCAAAGCGTTGGGCAAACATACAGGGAGATGTTGAAGACAAAATACTGTAAGAGGCTGGGAAAAGTAACACATTATGTGAACAGGCTGCTAAGTGAGGTGGGCAGAACTTGCAATCCTGAGTAAGGCACTAAAAAGGAAATAGCAAGTGCCACCGAATGGTGCCACAGTGATGAAGCTAAAGGTGGCAAATTAGCAGTCTGTTTTTTCCCACACAATTCATTTTTCGGACAACATATTCTGTGTTACAGGAAATAACTGCTTTCAAACGAGACCTGAATTTGAGGTCTTAACCATTAACAATTAGAATTACAATTTCAGCTGTGCTTTCCTTGAAGAATGAGGAAGTATGGAGTAATGAAATCAAATAAGTAGAAGATTGCTGTAATTCATTCACTTACATGGTATTACACTGATATGTAAATAATACAGTGTTTTGTTTACCTGAATCTGGAGACTGAGAATCAGAACCTGAAAAAGAAATATCCAATATTAATTTGTGTTAGAAATAAATTAACTTTGCAAAAACACATAAGAGCATTGATAAGAAGCAGTTCTGCCTCTCTAATGAATATTTAGTATGTTTTCATTGTTATGAATATTTTTAGGTAAACATGCTTCATAAATGATTTTTTAACATTAATCTGGCTTCTGACAATCATTTTACAACAACATGCAGATTCTTTTTCTTGAGTAGAGTTTTTAAATCAAGTTTCAATAAAAAGTTTGTAATAAACAAAAACTCTTTTTCATGCTTTTTTATCTTGAAAAGAATACAGGGGATGTAAGACCGAAAATACATATCAAGAGCAAAATTAATTTACAAATAATTCAATTGTTATGATTTTTTTCATGAATGGCTACTAAGCATAGGCAGAGAGAAATTACAACCACTTTTTAAAAAGCACTGTAGAAGTAATAGATCTGTCAGTGGTATAGAAAATAGTGTTACCCTTCTCCTCCTTGCAATGTAATATGGCAGGAATGCACAACACTATCAAAAAGCCATTCAGAAGTTGTATCTCAGTGGTTAGTGGTTATACCTGAGGCCAATAGGTTTGGAGAACTCTGAACTCTCTTCACAGCTGTTAACGTGACAGACATTGCAGCACGTTTGCGAGCACACCCACCGCTATCTGGAAGCACAAAACAATACAGACAGCAGCCCCAGACAAAGGGAGCAAGCACATGCAACAAATCACAGTGAGAGATATGGCAAACATACATGAAAATAAGCATGCAGTTAGGAAACTGCTGCAGAAATGTGTGAATTTGCAAGTTTGGCAGATCTGCAGAATACATAAAATTTCACAAGCTTTAAACAACCATAAACCTCACAGAGAATAAGCAAAGAAAGCTGTATTTAATACTTAATCCACTAGGGAAACATATACACTCTTGTTACCTGAAAGACTGCTAAATTACAGCTAATTAGTAAAAGCAAACAAGTAATCAAGATAAAGGATTAAGTGTTCCAGAATATTAATCAATAATCTGCACTGTAAAATAATTTCATTGTATGCATTAGAAAGACACCATTCATAAACTAAGCTCATGTTTGATCAGCTGACAAAGTACTTTTGTTCAGTCTTTTGGATCCTTTATGCTCAAGAAACAAAATTACTAGTGAAGGCATATTTTTTTCTCATTTTGATGGAACAAACTGGTTGTCCCTCTTCCCCTCTTCTATCTAATAAAAGTTAAAAAAAAAAAGTATGTCTGGAACTGAATAACATTCTGAGGGAATGACTAGAAGTCTAAAATAATTTTAAAAAATGAGGTATAGAAGAAAACCTTCCTTCTGGATCTTGCCCAACTCCTTTCTTTCTTTATTCTACTCCTCTCTCACTGGAGCTGCCATTGCATTTTGTAAATACTCTCTTATTATTAGAAGACAGCTTTCCCACATTTTAGCTTTGTAGCAACTCTAGCACAGTTGTAAAAGAAACTTAATAAATATTCTTCCCAATTATATTTAGCTAGAATATTTTTCTGCTCTTCACTAAAATAATTATTTTAACTTTAATATTTGATACTACTGAAATTTCATTCAGTGCTTCAATGAAGTCAGGAACTACACGCATGATAAATGCCTTTTTTATTTCTGTGACCTATGACAGGGAGTTTTATAAAATTACGTACTTAATGAAGACCTGCAACCTATTTGCAGAAAGTATTTGCTATGATAGCAGTAATTTGAGCCACAGCGTCATCTTTAACCCATGTCTGCAAGAGAAGTGAGCTCCTGGTATTTCTTTGCTCATTCCAATATTCCCCTGCTACTTCAGTATTTCCAATGCTCCCCTGGCCACAGGTCCTGTAGGATATGCATTAAGTAGTTGTTAATATTGGCAAACATCAGAGCCACTGCCTCGATGTAAGTGGTACCAAAGACTCATTGCCAATTCCAAGGCTCAAGGCAAAAGGCCAAATTATTTCAGCCAGCAGTAGTTGAAAGCAATACATTACCTGCCATTAATTATTGGCATTGTACATGTGAAACAAAGGCAATGGCTATCAAATCTGAACATTTGTTTTAGTTTGCTTACATAAATATAGAATGGCAATGGCAATAAAAATCACATTTTCCATTACTGTATTCCTTTTCCCCCACATACATCATAGGTAATGTAACATACATCAGAGGTAATTCCAACGAGATTTGATGGTGTGTTAATACTGAGGTTCTGTTCTAATCTGAATATTGGCAGACTTCGAAAGCATACTACATTTAATATAAGCTAACAGGCAAAAAAATTTGTTATACTGTCACAGCTCTTATTCAAACAAAGTGATACTTTATTTGTAATTTTTCAAAAGCTACCTTCCTGAATTTCATGATAGAGAAAGTGAAGACAATGAGAAACTGACTACAAATATTTAATTATTTTAACTTCAGGAAATTCTGCTTCAATTTAGTTTTTAATGTAACTGAACTGAGCCAGAGTTTTATACTTCGTGAACCCATAATCTAGCAAAGTGTTCTGGCTTCATACAAGATAAATAGATCAGATTGTAACTGACTACACACAATATTTACCCCGATATATATAATATAAATATATACATTCCTAAGTCTGTACCTGCATTAATTATCAGTATCTGTACAAAATAATGAGATCCAATTAGCATTCAATTAAGACATAACCTCACATTTATATGCTATTGAGTTGTGCAAAATTTCTAGTAGATTATGGATGTTTGTGGGCAAGCTCATGTTTATACATGATGGATTCCATCTTCCCATCTATGTTCAGGCCAGGCTCCCATTAAGTGGAGTGTGGAGTTATTAAGAAACAGTAAGGGAGACTGAATTAATGATCTTCTGCTCATTTCACTTGCAAACTATAAGCAATTAATATTGCATAGCTGTTACTTAAGGAACAAACGAGGATATGTGAAACAATCAATACAAAATGCTTGTATATATAAAAAATATGTGCGCAAATATGTATACACATGCTCACAATTCCTTTGACCTGAAAAATTCTTCAGGAACGAGCCCTGTCTTACCAGGTATTGCTTTAACACTGGAGCAAAGGAGACCTGAATCAGCTAAGGTCTGCAGGCAATGCTAGAACGTGATGTCAGGCAATAACTCACAATCAAAACAGCTGCCTAAAATGCAACTGCAGCTTCTTTTTCTTTCCCACTCTTAATTCTGTTTCCACCCTTAACCCCTTCCCCGAAATTCCCAGCCCCAACAGCTGCTCCCACTAGAGACAGCATCACCCTAAGTGAGCTGTATCTGTATTTGACAAATAGGCTACTGGTTGGGTCCTGCTCCAAATCCAGATGGAGACGATTCAAAACACCACCATTTCCTTTAAGAGCAATGGGTGGGTTTCTTGAAAAGACTGTTTCAGAGAGTCCATAAAAGCAGTGGCATAAACAAAGGGGACAAAGATGAAAGGATGGTGACCTTGTGTGAAGAGGTGAGAGAGAGCAGCCAGGGGCAAGAAATTTTTAATAAGCTCTTAAAGCTTACTAAAGAAAAGAAAAATGGCATCCAAACATAATGTTTGCTGATTATTAGTCTATTCACTGTACTTGTGAATGGTACCATTTTTCCCTTTGTCTGCGCAGTGAATTCAAGTTTAGAAGTCTTTAGACCAGGGCTTCTTACTCCTTTATTTGCATTCTGACCTTCTGAGGCGAATACATAGTGCTGGGTCCAACCATCCAAGATAGACAAAGCTGCGGCTTCTCTATGTCCCCAGGTGCCAGGAGGGAGACTGGAAATGCATTCCCAGCAGACACATGTATACACCCCATCTATCCATGGCTGGACACACAGCTCCAAGCACTCACACTAACACAGCACAACGGCCTCAGCACCCTCCCCTCTCTGGCTGAAGGTCCACTAGGGAGAATGGCACACACGGACAGGGTGGATCCTTCCACCAACCGGGTTCTCAGTGTTGAGCCTGCCACTCATCCCATGCCTGGCTTTCCTGTGATAGCCCTGGGAGGGCCCTGGAGGAGGGAAATCCTTTGTTCCTTGGATCTTCTTAATTTTTGCTCTTGCCTGCCCTCGCGCTCTTGCAGGCTTATGCAGATAGACAGGCCTTTGACAGCTCCTGTGATGGGCCTGGCAGTATCCTGGCAGGGCAGGCTATTACTCAGGCTTCCTCTCCTTCCACTGTTTCTCTGAATTCCTTTTTGGATGTGCTGACAAGCTTTTTACCACATAATCTACACAAACCTATTATTTGGTTCTTTCATGCTGCTCAAAAGTAAATTTTTTGTAGAATTCCTGGAACTCGAGCCCAACTAATTTACTTCAGTGATCTAAAAGTGGCTTAACAAGCTATTCAGGAACTCTGCATGGACCCAAGAAATTCTGTTGTCTCCCAGGCAAAATTTAAGAGAACAGTCCATGTAATAACTTCCATTATAAAATTTTAACAGATAATATTTGCAGTCTTCCAGAACTGCATACTTTTCACTCTTGGCTGTTTTTTATGTGCTCATCTAATGCAAACAGCTAACCTGTTTAATAACTTTAAAATTAGATGCATTTATCAAGAATGATCTGTGTGAAATGAAGCCAAAATATTTACAGATGGACACTAAGAATCTGTTTTAATTATTAACTTCTGTCCATTTATTATTCCTCAATGCAATTACCTCTCCTCCAACACAAGCTATGCATGCACATATGTTTAATGAACAAAACGGACATTTATCCTGTGTTTTAATCTGATCTGACCTTCATGGGCAGCTCATGCTTTCTGTAAGTTAGTTAATAAAGCAACCAAGTTAATTATGTTCATCAATCTGTGAAATACCTGAAGACTTACTGAAGAAACCCCCTATATATAGCTTAAAATACTATTCTGTTGATGATTGCTTAGTCTGGGTTTAAAAACACACACACATTCTATGAGACTACTATTTAAAAATTATGACATTTGAACTCCAAAAGGAAGCATGAGCCAAAGTACCCTTGGTACTTCTGAAAACCTCCTCTATATTTTACCTCCATTTCTTTGCTTTTGCAAAAATGTTTCATTGCCTTATGCTGCTGAATATTCCTTCCTAACATGTGGTACAGAATTAACATCAAATGCTAAAAAATCCCTCCCATATATGGTAGAGTATTGCAAACCAAAGCTCTTCAAAACATTTTCTCTGTAGACAAAAATATCTTCCGGAGGGTTTGCTGAGACAGACTGCCAAGTCTGCAGCCACAGGGAACACTGGATTAGAGGAACCCACTCTAAGCAGTAGATTTACTTTTTACTTTTAAACCTGTATATACACTAGCTTTGCCACTCCACCAGTTACTGGCATCAAACTAGAGAGCTCATTTACCTGCAGGAGTCATTAATGAAACGCCTATTTTTAAAACAAACTAGTGGCAAATCAGTAGTATCTGATAACCTCCAATTGCACCATGAACAACTTCCTGTTACAAAGCAGTGAAATAAAAAAACCCCATCAACCCCAAACCAAAGCTGTAGCACTCACGTTCAAAGACAGCGTAGTGTGGAAATAAAAATAGGAAAAAAAAAAAAAAGGAAAAAAAGAAACAGCTAGACCAGAACTCCATGCTGAACAGCTTCCACCTGAGTCACTCTCTTTTTTAATGAAGTAATGCTTTAGATAGGTGCAAGGATAGGTGCAAGATGTCCACTTTTACACCCTACTCACAGGTTTTTATTTTTTTTTACAGTCAGAAAACAATCTACATCAGTAGAGCTGATAAGAAATGCCACATTTTCTGTGAGTGCCTTCTTTTAGTGCTGCTGATAACATGCACATTAATATCAAGCATACAGAAGATGAAAAAATGTTTTCACTGTCCAAGTGAAGAGTAGATGAAAGTTCAACCTAAAATCATGAAATCTTTAAGTAACTGGAGAGGATTTCAGGTGTTTTCAGGTCTTTAAGGTTTGTTTTCAAGGCTCCTGTGTGATCAGAAGACTCCCAATCCCACAGAGAAGTCATTCAGCCGCAGATTATTTAAATCTTATGTCTTTTCTCTTAAGAATTCATAACTTACATGAAAAATCTTAGTACAACATTGAACAAAGTCATACTTCAGGGTTGCAGTAGCACAAACTGGCAATTTACCTCTTTATTCACATTTTTTGAAGTAGAAGCTATAAAATCACGTTTATTATATGATTTTAACTCATACGATGGCAATGCACAATGTAATTATAGTATGATGATTAGCCAAGTTACTTCTGAAATTACAGTTCTATGAAACAGGTTGTATTTTTGTCCTACCTTAATTATACAAACTGATATGTTTAGGAAAGACATCTTAACTAAAAATGAGAGAGGATGGGACAAATTTCAAATAGTATTTTTATAAATGAAAAATATACCACCTTGGTTAGCATTTGAAAAACAATTAAGAACAACCAAAACTTTGGGGAACAAAAGTACACACTCAAATGAGGAATTTAATTTTTCTTGCTTATTCTATTTACAAATGTAGTGGTTTGAAGTGAGCTAATACATTTTAGCTTTGTATTAAAATGTATGTTCAAAAAAAAGGATCCTACTGAGTTCCAATTGTCTGAGACAACAGGAAGCCATGAAGCCAGATTAATAAAGTGATCTAGATAATGGCACCTATATCATGGAAAAGCTAATCCCTTTGATTCAGAGCATGCTGCTGAAATTCAGACTTCAAAGACAGTTCTGGTCCTCAGGTCCCACATATCGTGTCATGGTGAAGCACTGTGGTCAGTGATAAAGCCACTGGTTTGGAAAGGATGGATACGCCTATCCTTGCGCCGCAGTTAATCTGCAAACCAGACAGTTCACCTATGGAGCCTAAAGAGCTGACTGCAACTGAAAATTCACACCTGAGTGAGACCAGGATTTTCTTGAAAGCAGGCTGCTTTCAAGAGGCCTATTCCCTCTTCTAGCACAAACAGCAGCTCTATCTTACAGGCTTCAGAAGTTCAGGAGCAAATATTAGTATGCTGTCATACATTGTGAAGATAATGTTCTACAGAGTACTTAATTTGGTCAATACCTCTGTTACAGCAGCTTGAGAGAAAATACAAAGTACTCTAAGTACAACATATCCTCAAGATTACACTCAGCTGATATGCAAGTACAGCTTATAATACAGGGCAGTGTTTACATGCCCCTTAATTTAGTGACAGTACAGAATGGAAATAAAGGCTTTTTAAAGCATGTGCATTTTCTTAGGAAAATGTGATGCTTTAATTACACTTTTCCATTGCTGTTATATCCTCATACTATGTATTTTCACATAAAACATACACACACAAAACTGATACTATAAAATTAAGAACAGAAGGCTAAACATGCACTTTAATTTTGCGTATCCATATATATCCATACATAGGAAAACATGTATGTAAATTTTATATATGGAATACAAATGCACATAAGCAGGCATACTATTAAAATATCTTGCTTAATTTGAGTTCAGTACTTACTAAAGTACAATTTGTTCATGAAAGTTCTAGTAAATTTGGGATTTTCTCTGCTCACAAAACAACACATAAAAAATACATCTCACAGATGCAGCATACCTGTGTTCATTTTGACACTGGAGGATTTGCTATAAAAGTCTTCAGATCTCCTGCAGAAAATAAAATGATCTATTAATTTGCACAGGACAAGAATGCGTGGCACAAAATGGCAGCAGGGTTTTTTGGAGGGGTGGAGAATCACTGTGATACAAATGGCAGTCCTATTTTAACACCGCTTTAATTAAATTGGTACTGCTTGTCCTTCCAAAGTTAAAGATGAGATGTCACTTCCATTATAAGTCACCCTATTTTCAAGTGTTTAGCATCTCTGTTGTAAATATTTGCTCTGGGATAAAAAACCTAGTGATTAACTTCTGGTCTTGAAACTATAAACTAAAAATTTTTTCCATACAGAAACGTGGAAATATTTTTAAAAGCTGCTTATAAGGTTTATTCACTACTTTGCACAAACTAAAAGCTGCAAAGAGTAGGTCTCTCCAAATATTTTCTAAGCAGCCAAAGTTACCAAGTCTTTTTCAACAATTTATAAGCAGATGTGGTTGTTTTCATCCAGTGATTCAATATGTCTCCACACACAACACTGACATTCTTAATGTTGCTTGATGTATTTCTACGCACAGAATCGGAACGTGTCTCGACACCCACAGGAATCCTTATCAAAACTCCTAATGGAATCATTAGGTAGCGAACCAAGTCACTGTACACCAATGCACTTTTTAAAGATAATGATTTGCACCAAAATAAAGTGCACACAGAGTTTGAATCTATTCAGATACCCAAACTCTATACAGTACTTGCAACCAAACAAATAATAGAACACAGAAAACCAAACTACAACTGCAGAAAGCTCATAACATCCTGTATTAACAGCCAACTTTAACCTACTGATATCATGGGACAAAGTAGACACTATTTTCCACCTACTGCCAGTTTATGTCACAGCTTTATCTCAGGATAAAGTGGCATCTGCATACTAGCCAGTCTTAGCTGTACTGGTACATATACAATTTACAATTTACTTTAGAAAATGGGCAGACACACTAGAGGCCAAAATACTGAGGGCTAAAAAAAAAAAAAAAAAAAATAAAAAAAAAAATCATTCTCCCACTGCACTGTTCCCACTTCAAGTCCAGGATAAAACCAAGGGAAAAATTAGATTTTGTAATGTAATACAGCTTCAAAAAATAAATTAAAAATATAAACTGCCTGGCTATGTTAGAGTAAGTCAGAAGGTATGCATAAGAGACCGTTTTTGTAATGGGAGACTCAAGGTACTAATTAATATGAGAAAACAAAATATAAAACAGTATTCCAGTTCAACTCAACAGGAACCCTGAATTAACTGTACCTCTGAGGTAACATGTATATTGCTGTATTTTTTTGTATTCATAACAAAGCCAGACATTCCACTGCCTGAAAACATTACTGTTTTTCAGAAACTATACGAACTCTGCTGATATTATTCAGTCAGTTTTCTGACAAAAAAAAGATGCATGTTAAACTTCTTGAGAACTATGGAAATAAATAACTGGCAGTGAATGAAGTTCTATTTTATTATTTTTATACTGCAGCTATCAGCAAACTACCCCTGAGAATTTTTAAAAGATCTTTTAAAAATTAAGGCATATTCTATTTTTTTTGTTTTTCATTTTGATATATGGTCTCTGACTGAAATTTTGGATTTCTTTAACTGCTACAGAATATTCTTACAGCCTCAAATTCCCACTGAGTTTTCAGACTGCTAGAGGAGACACCATTTCCAAGTCTTCTTTTAGCTTGGAACTGGATTGCTGATGGTAGCACATATAAGCTACGAAATGCAACATGATATTTACTTTCAGACCCAACAAGTAGAGGACTCTTGGAACATTGCAGAGCCAAAATGATTTCTAGCAGGTGGCTTTGATATATTTACCCAAAGCATGCTTAACTCTTACTCAAGTTTTAATACACAAAACTGTTTCAGCACTACAGCTTTGTCTTCCTAAGAATTTCTATCTGAACAGTTTAGGCTACATTGCTGACACTCACTGACGGACCTCATACAAATCACTAACGTTTCCACATTAATCTAATTTTGCTGAAAAACAACTTAGCCTTGCATACCTAAGAAATGCATGTAAATAAGGCAGTCCAAATCTCATGCATGCAAACAGCAGGCCTTGTATTTAATACCAAAATTATTTCGAATTCTCTGCTTCTAAGGAGCTAAAGCACCACTCAAATACTTAATGATACTGGGGTAGGAGACAAATGAATGCAATGAAATTAAATGCCATATGCCCGAAATTATTTTATTCAACATGGTTTCAATCAGTCTTTAAGATCCTTGCTTCAGGAAGGAAGTGGTGGGGGGAGGAACAAGGAGCAAAGGGCTGGTTTTGTTTTGTACTTCTGTTCCTTCTTAATTTCCTCCTGAAAATTGTTCTTTGGAAATGGGTTTGCCCCTGACAGAGGCGAGAGGAACGTTCCATTGGAAGCATCAGACACTACTGCCAAAATGCACAACCAATGATCAGCTAAGACACTCAGCTCCCAGACAGCCAATGCTGTGACAGAAGGAAGGCCCGCAAGGATCGTGTGAACACAAAGCACCACTGGAATGCATGAGTTTTCAAAATCAGTGACCTAGATTGGGCAACTCTTCTACTCAGCTCACACCTGATCTTTCATGCTGAAGTAAAAGAACACTAAGTTTAAGCACAGTAACAGGCCCTTTTGCAGAGGGAAATCCAGGATTAATCTTCACGGCATTCTTCTGTAGTTAGCTTCATTTGGAAGAGCTAATGCAGCAGGAAATGAATGAGTGTGCTAATGCACAAAAATGCGTCTGTTGGGTTGCATACATCTGCAGTTACCATTGCTACATCTAGTTTCACTAAATATATACCCTAGATAATACTACAATGATTACCTTAGCTCAGAAATTCTTTACATTGCAAGAGGTTACTGAAAAGACTTGTAGGAATCTCACTGACATCTGCTCTATTTTCTCCAAGAGACCCTGATATCTACTTGTGATTACTTCTGTTCCCGGTAAGTTCTGAAGTGTGGGGTGCTGAAGGAAAACATTCTGTCACCCCTTCTGTTCCACATTCATATGGAGCTATAAAAAGGGTTAGTGAGAAGTCAAGGAAGGTTTCCCCACCCTCTGTTTATTCACGAATCAAGATGCATGACTTTACTGTTAGGGGTTTAGTTCCATTCTTGATCAGATCTTCAAGCACCTACAACCATGAGGCAGGAAAACCATCCAGACAAAAATCTCTGCCTTATGCTCTCAGATGACCCTGACTGAGCAGGAAGGTTGGACCAGGTGACCCAATGTGGTCCCTTTCAACCTTACTCATTCTGTGATTCTAAGTTATCTGTTACTTATTCATTGCCATTTCACAAAAGATATTATAAAAAGCAGGTTTAAAATGTAATTTTCTGATAGAGTATTTATATTAATTCTAATTCTAGTATGTGCTCTTTACAGTTACCATCCTTTGTAATGAATTCTACTCCAAGGACCTTTGGTGAGAGGAGCAATCGTTTTAGAACACGGAGCGCAGATGGATCAACAGCAGGATAGATATGTGTGTCTGGCTGGAAAATTACAGATTTTAATTTTCTGAAGTAGAGAGCGGTTCCCAGATATTTGGAGAGAACAGGAGCTTTCCTGACTTGCATGAGAAGGAGTGTCAGATATTTGCAAAATAACTGCAAAGTTAAGAAACCAAATCAGTGGGTAAGTTTACTACAGGGATTGTTTATTCAGTCAGTTTAAACATTGAAGGTGATCTAAAAACACATATTTATTCCCAGGCAGGATTCTATTTTGCATGTGGCAGTATGTTCTTTTAACGCACATCATTAAGACTCTGCAGAGCCTTCCTACTCTGCAACAGGTCAATATACTTCATATGCCAACTCATACATTCAGTGATGGAAGGTAAAAAAAAGTATGAAGCATTAGTTTTGAAAGTACAGTGAAGCTGACTATTTCATTTCTCTCACTATTTAAAAGAAATTCTTTCAGAAGTTTACTGTTAGCAGGACAACTATGAGAATAAGAATGCAATGAAAACTTTACAAACCCCAAAATATTAGATTGTGACAACAACACTCATACAAAGAAAGAACTGTCCTGAAGCTGCCTTGCTAGAAGTCTCTCCTGCTGAGTCTATAAGCAGGTAGAAAGCTTATATGCAAATATACTGTTTGTATGAAAAAATGTTTAATGGAGCACAGGTAGATGATGCTTATAATGAAAATGTTTACCCTGTATTTCAATTTTATTAACGTGCAACAAGAAGTGCCCAAAACGGCAGGGCATCTTTACTAAGATCCAACACAGCAAGGCATATGCTCAGCATTTGCTTAAGCATACGCTTTATGAAAGCCCCACAGAACTATTTCTATGCTTTATGTTAATCACAAGCACAAACACTGTTTTGCCCCAGACCACCCCTGCCTCACCCTATAAGGATCTGAACACTCAGGAGCTAGAACTCCAGTTCTACTTAAAGTGTTTTCAGATAGACAGTCAAAGAGACAAACATAGGCAGACAAATGACATCACAGTTTCTGTAATTTTAACTTTTAAATGTTTCTTACAGGATTGTGAAGACATCCTCACTCTAAGTGCATTGTCATTGTACATGTTACTCGTGCACATTATCTGCAAATGTACTGATCAGGTCATTAAACAATTGGGATGGCTGAATAATTTGTATATGGTCATAAACTTCTACTGGAACACAATAGATAACTCACATTGTACTCGGCAGCAGTAAGTGCGTGACCAGGGAAATCTCTACATACAAAAGCTCTGTTTCCTGGACCATCTGCAGTACTACAATCAATCTTAGGTTGATATCTAACCTACGGCAGATCAGACATTTGAGCCTATTTCCTCAGCAAATACCATACTAACATTGTAATTCAATGTACTGCTAAGATTTTCTGTTGGAAAATTGCAAGTGGTTCTAGTTCCCATGTGCAAATGTTCAAAAGCTGTCAGATACAGGAGAATCCATCACAGGAGTCTATGACTGATCATTCTCTATAAGCGCATCAAGAGATTGGACGTAAGTGGAGGAAATAAATGCACTATTAACCATTTCACATATCTTAAATGTAAGTTGAAGATCATAAGGCAATTTCTATTCATGACAAAAAAGGTCTGAAGCACTTGTCAGGAGTGCTGTGGTCAGACTTAAGGTTCTGAATTTGACAAGTGTATGTGAAAAATGTGACTGTCTGAAGGCAGGAGAATAAATCTGATGACACAGGAACTTCTTTCCAGACATTTTCCTAACGTAATTTTTCTGAGAATGCTATAAATACAAGATTAAGAGAAACTGGTATCTTCCTTTCCCATGTTCCTTCACGAAACAGAGAAAATTTTCTAATTGTCTGATACAAAAAGCAAAGACCATGTTTCTAAACTACAGGTTTCTAACAGCAATCTTTGTTCTTGCACATAGCATCAGTAGAAAAAGTTCAAACACTTGTACTTAAATTGCTATCAACTTCAGTCTCTCTCTCTAGAGAAAACACATGAAGCTTAAAATTTTGCCTGTTTGTAGCATGATTTTTACTAGATACTTATTTTGACTTGCTATGTACTGAAAAATGAACAAAATTTCTGCACTTGGTTCTAAATAGGTACTTGCTATCATCTCAAAATACTTCTCAGATACTTCAGTAGCAGAACATTTTCCTAAAATGATACTGCTAGTATAAGAGGATACCAAGAAAGTTATTCAAGCCGACAACATTCTGTACATTTTACTGGTTATTTTTACAGCTGCAAAAGGAACGAGGAGGACAAACTGCTGCTCTTACATTCTGTATCTCCTCCTCCACCACTAGAGAAAGTTTTATTAATAATTCCAGTCATGCTTGTGGTGTTTGTGATTTTTTTCATTATTTTTACTACTTAAATATAAATAAAAAAGGAGAAAAGTTCCATTAACTGACTAAAGGTTAAAAGAAAAGTTCCATTAACTTGCTGACTCCAATTCGCATTTCTTACCCTTTTTTCCAGGCACCTACTACTGTTTTAAATAATACAAAATTGTAAATTTCTATCCTTTAGTGGTGGATTTGTTCCCTGCTTTTGTCTTCTGCCTTTGTTGTTATTTTACAGGAATTTTATTTGTTCAAATGGACTCATTCCATAGGCTGGGAATTAGTTCAGATTACTGTAGGAGAGCATGTCACTGAAGTAAACATGCAGTGGATTGGTGTGCACAGATATAATTACAAAAAGCTCCACTGTAAGACAGAGTGCCTTAAAGGCATTCTGCATGTTCTTAGTATTTCTGAAAGTTTTCATTTTCTCATGATGAAGTATTTGTCTTTTAGGAAATACAATTTTTAAACAATGGTACCCAGAATTCACCTGTCAAATCTTTTAGACATTCTTTAAAATTTTATTTTGAAGTTTCATTTCCAAGAAGATCCAAATATTCCCAGCATATCCAGCTATTTCTCCAACTTTCTCAAGACAAATAAATAACATTAGAACTATGTTCCTGCTAAAAAATCATCATTGGAGGGTTAAATCTGGGTTCTTTAGATTGCAGTATCTACCAAAGTTATCAGGAAAATAAGAAAGTTTCAGTTTCATCACTCATTTCCAGCACTTTACAAATTACTGGTCACTTGAATACTTAGAGTATTGTCTAATTTTCTGTTTCTATACAGTATGACAAACAATGCATTCTTGCTCTTTTCTATTAGGAACGTAATATGTATCAATTTCACCCTAAATATGCATAAATCTCCACCTAAATAGAACTCCTTCGAACAGGGCTTTTTTTCCCCCGTGAGTCAATACCACTCCCTATAGAATCAGTGGGAATAGTGTTAATTCATGAAAGAAAAGTCCATTTCTGTTTCCCTGTATTGGTTTTGTCTTAAATATAAAAATATGCTTCCCTGAACTACTGGGTAATGTCACATATAGCTAATAGAGTTGGACCAATGTCTGAGGTGATATAAGACTCCTTATTCTTTTAAGTATGCTGAAGGAGCAGAATTTTGCTTTAATCTTTTTGTAACATGTGCATAAAACCAGAAAGAATACCTATACCTTAAAAGACTAACTAAGAGACACCAAGTGGAAGATTTTAATACTTATTATTTTCTAAGACATTAATTTGAAGGGATTGTACAGGAAAACTTTCAGTACCCCTACTGAGGTACTTAAAACCTGTGGCAAATTTTGGCTAAGTCTGAGGGAGATACAGAGGTCTTGGAAACACTGAAGGTTTACAAGTTCCATAACAAATTCTCATAGGGAACGTAGAACTTATCAAAACCAAGTGGGCAGTATACTCAGGCATTATTAGATATAGGTGAATTCATACAGGAAGGAAGACTTAGGAGCTGTGTGTGGATAAATGCATGGACCTTATAAACCCAGCCACACAAGTCCCTCCCACACCACATCCAGTTTAATTTGCCTGGTTAGACAGGAGGAAGACAACAAAAACAACCAAAAGTTTTCTGCTGTCTAAAAAGGTGAAGAGTTGAACCCAAGCTTTTCCCACTATATTCATTCCAAATTCTGCATGGACTGATGACTAATACAGTTGGAACTCACTGAACAGCCTTGGTGTGATTCAATCCCAAAAGGGTGTCTCAGCATTAGCAAGCAGAAGTAACTTTCTCCAGCAAAAGGGAAAGTGTCAAAGCCTGATAGCCACACAGGGGCTTGACTTCAGATCAGCTCTACTCTGGCCCCACAGACAGAATACTACTGACATACCTACTTCAGTGACCTCCTGGCAGAGGAAGTATCGACAGGCTCCTTCCTTGAGCCACATCTTCCAATTTAGATTTGCTGGTACATCTGCACATCTACTCTGTGAACCCGAAGTGACAAGAACTAAAGAGCAATGAAATGGGGAAAGATCATAAGATTTTAGTTTAGATTAAGGAGTTGTGAAGCAAAAGCTAGAGTAGATTTATTCACTGTTGATCTGAACAGACATATGGTTTCTTCAGTTCTGCTGCACAATAAATACTTCTGGCCTTTCGATCTTCATGCTGACTTATAATGCCTCAATACCTAAATGATTCATCAGTGACAGGCTTCAAAGCAAGTCAAGCGCTGTAAACTTCTATCTTCTATCCCTGCTATAAAGCCTGCCTTATACCATGCAGTTTATCTTATTAGTTCCTAGCACATTTTGCCATTTCCCAAGAATTTTAGCATTGCTTTGCATAAGTGTAGTTCCATTACAGACTTAACTGTTAGCAGGAAAGAAGATATTTACCAGCAGCAATACTATGTGCTCTTAAAACAAAGGAAAACTCCTTATGTACACATGAAAACCAGAATAATCAGCCTTGCAAGCTTGAATTTGAATGTTTTGCTGATACCGTACTTTGCCTTTTCCCATGGGGCACAATCACCAACTTTCATTTCATACAGCTTCACTCCTCCATATAATAGACTTCAAAATAACGCCACTACTACTGTTTACAACACGAGTACATGCACTGTACTGTCAGGTGATTTCAGACCTCATGAAATCTAACATGCCTCAATGCTGTATACAACAACAACAGGAAAAGCTACAATTCTTCCTAATATAAATAGCCAAAGAAAGAACTACCAATAATTATAGTTGGGAGCATAGTTAACTCATGTAAGTAAGAAGTGTTAATACTAACTACCTGTACCTGCAAGCTGAATTTCAAAAGTTCTAGACATCTGGTGAATTTTTAGATTGTATGCTTATCCTCCTCTCTTCCTCTCAACTCCTTATTCTTCACCAGCACATTTAAGATTTCTGATAATGAGCACATCCTTTACTGATTCCAGAGCAAATCAGAAACCATCTAAAGCTAAAACTCACAAAGATTAAGCAGAATGGTATTGGAACAATTGTGAGATAGCACACAAAAAAGGTTCAGTCTTCACAGAAACGTGGAAAGAAAATGTCAGAGGTTTGTGCAAGGCTTGGACAATGGGACAATGGTTAGGGATCACCCGAGAGGTGACTGGGTGTCTGTACAGCACTGCCACGTGTGGCTATGCAGTGCACTGGAATCTGCCTGCCAGCCATCCACAGGTGAGAGCTTTCCATGCTCTTCCATAATAATGTACGGGATCCACTACCACAGGAATGAATATGGAGGGGCACAAACCAGGATGAGTTTTCACTCTCTTAGTTCCCTACTACCAAAGCAAACTGTCAGCAAATGGAAGAAGCATCCTAAAGAGCCTACTATTGACTCCATTCCTTACCCAAATCTACTCCCACATCCCACGAGGAGATCCAGGTTGTGCTCTGGAGGAGGCCACAGATTTGCAGAAACAAGTGATTATAAAACTATTGCAATAACTACATCCACACAGAGGGAACAAGCTGAAGCAGTAGAGGTAGCATTAGCTAGCATTTCCTACCACAGCCTTCACAATGCTAAAGTAATTCCTTCTCATGTCACCTTCTAGATTTTCTTTCCTTCTGAAAGGAAGGGGAAATACTGAAGTCTCATTATCTGGCACCACAGGGACACCCAAATCACTTTTCTAGAGCCATTAGACAAACTTCTGCCTTTTAAGCTCTCAGCCTTAGATATCCTCCTAGCCAGTCTTATCTCTCTAACTCACTTAATTCCCAGTTCTGTTGCCACTACTCTCCAAATCAAACTCCTCCCTCCCCTGCCAAAGGCAATTTGTCACAGTCTACTGCTCTTATTCCCTCAGTCTTCAAGCCAGGCAGCGTTTTCCTCTGCAAAGACTGGACTATAATGGGTCTGAAAGAACAGCAAACACCAGCACCTCATTTTCAGATTGCTCTAGCATTCATTGCAGTACCAGCTACATGAATAGTCCCACTCACTCCCTATACTAGCCCTGGCACCTAGAAGCATTCAAGTACTCAATTCTAATTCTCCATTCATGTGCAATGGGAATAGCTTTTCAGATTCTGCTTTTGCCAAATCTCTACTGAGCACGTGCAAACAGATTTTTTTGTGAATTTTTGTAACGAGAGGGAAAAGTCATTTTCCTATCAAAGCTGTGTTAAAGTTTGCCACTGTATTCTACCCAGTGAGTCCAAACTTAGCTAAACTGTAAGTGACCAGAATTTTTAATGTAAACAAAATCATTATACTGTAGAATCATGACCTCTAGCTTTTGATAAGAAACTTGAAACAGAATCTTAAACCAGCAAATTATGATAACAGTTAAACAGATAATCGGTCTGCTCCAGCTAGTTAACAGAGGCTAATAGTGCAGTTCTAAACAAAATGATTGAATATTTTAAAGTTTTAAGACAAGGTTTGTTTCATTATTACAATGATATATGATAGTATATAAAGCCTGTTCTGCTTTCTAACCACCCATGACATTTTGCCAAGGGTTACATTCCCCGGAGCACTGATGCCAGCAGGATTGAGCGGGTTTAGTACTGGTTCTAAATGCAGTGTTACATTGAGGTTATCAGATTAGTTCAAATGTACCTGCAGCAGCCCCAATTCTGACGCCACCACAAGTGCTATTTAGGGCTCATTGTTCTGATTGGTAAGCGTCACTCAACTAACTCCTGGAGTGCCTGCACATGAGATGGTATCTGTTTCAGGACAACACACAGATCAGTTACATGCCTTGCTGTAATACCAGCTGTTCAACCTCATCAAGTGCAGTACGAATAACAGAAAGAGGATAGATGACATAATGCAGCATGACAGAATATCTTCCTTCACGTACTACCCCCCAGATTACTTAATATAATTATTAAAATTATGTCCTCACCTTAGCCTGGTGTACCCAGTATCTTAATGTCAGTTTTACAGCACTAGGCATTTTTATTTATTTATTTATTTTAAACTGGCAACAGTAAGTGCCATTCCCTTAGCAGATGTTCTCAGTTCCCACACACTTAATTATAGTTTTATAACTACAGCCACCTACCATACAGTGCACTGCAGCAGTGTGTCATTTCAAAAGCCACTGTTACTTGCTGATTAAATTCCCCTGCTATGTAGAGCACAACCGATTTCAACCGTATGCCAACCCACACGCACGTGACAAGGACACAGGCTTCATCTCCAGCACATGTATTTCACATGAATGTGAACAAGTTAACATGGAGACATGCTGATCTTGTTTAGGAATGTTAAGAAAAAGAAAATAGCATTAAGGTAAATGACATTCTATGATTTTAATTAATATACTACACCGATTGTTAAGTGGCGTAACAAGTTACAGTAGCTTTACCTCTGAAGAGCTATTTAAAATAGCTTGAAAAATGGAAATTTAACTGTAAACAAATCTTACTATCAACAAACTAGACAGACTGAGAAACATGGGTAAGCCTGTTACCTTTTGGTTGCTTTCACTCACCACTATACGAAAATCTAACATTTTAAACAAGATTCAGACTTCATACCGAACAGTGATGGGAACTGTGTATGTTTCAATACTGTCTTGGCAGCCTGTCACCTTCTCCTTTTAGCTTAGCCATATGAAAACCCACAAGATTTTTGTCAGGAAGAAGTGTCAGGGTGCTCTGTCAGTTCTTGGTTTTCTCAGCAGCTTTCTGGGATGTTTCTCAGCACTCATAAGCTACTTACAAGCTACTGAGCAGCGGCCCAGTGATCCTCACAATGGACTACAGCATCTATAAAGTTACCATTTCCAGATTTTTCTGCAGACAGAAGAGTGATGCTAAGATCTGCAGAGGTAATTGGTAAATTTTAATTATCATACAAATCATGGTCCTATATAGGAGATTGGTAAAATTCTAAAATCTTGTAAAAATCATGGGGCTATAGGCATGAAAATATGGTAACTGTGGAATTCATCAATACCTGCTTTGTAAGGATTTTTATATTTAATAGTCTGGCTTATAGAAGTATTATTTAGAACTTGTGATTTCACAATCGTTCAGATCCAAAAATGTATAATTAGTCACATGAAACCGCAAGACAGGACTGTATGGCAGATGGACAGAGAAGTAAGCTTCTCCTTTTTAAAGGATTCAACATTTAAAGGACCAATATTAAATCAGATTTAAGAAATTTAGAGTGACTCAAATTATGGATATTTATTTCACCCAAACTTCCTGAATGAAAGAGAAATAGGTTTAAACCCACATGGCATTTTTAAACATGCATCTTTCTCCTCCAATGAAGAAGTTATGTTAACTAGTCTTGAGATTTCCTGAAGTCATGAAATGGCTATCTGTGAAAAGCTGTCAAATTAATAAAGTTAATGAACTGAAAACACAATTGCTGTTTCATTCCTTACAGCAGTTGCTGGTGCTGCTTACAAAACACAGTGTACAAGAAACCAGAAGCCTAAAAGAAGGAATAATTTTTAAATGTAAAAAGCTATTTTAATATCTCCACAAAGCCATCACCTTAAATTGGTCCCACAAGATGTAAATACTTCCCCTGAAGATCAATAACATTTGAAATAGTAAGATGTTCTTTCTCCCATCTAAATGAAACGGTATCAGAGTACTTCCAATCAAAAAATGAGCTAATTCTGAAAGTCCATGCATAAACAAAGGAAGGTATGTAGGAATCAATTTGCCTTTGAAAGCAAATTTTTGACCAAGACCGGTTAGTGTTCTGATTTCTATTTCAAATAATTAAAAATTATTTACTTCTTGAGAAACTACCAGTTTTAGAGAATAAATGACCTGTATTATTGCTGATGCATGTCTAGTTTTTTCTTTCTATTCTACGCTCTTGCTGAAATTCTCTACTTCCCTTCTTTCAGTACTCTAATCCTTTTCATACTCAGTTTTCACCTATGTATCTAACCCCACACTGTCTCACTTTCCTAGCATCCTATCCTCATTTCTGAAGGTGATCTGAGACAATTTTTCTCCTCTCCACTTGCTCTAAGTGTGATCAATGGCATAGGTTCAGAAGTTCCTAAATAAAGTCCTTTCATTTCAAAGGTGTGGCTGTGAACATCTCTCTGCTTTCTGGTGTTTTGGCTGTAATTTCATCCAATGTTTTACCTCTTGGAAGCCTCCCTCTCACACTCAAAATCCCATTCTTAAGCATCTCCTCTGTTGCTGAAGAATGTGCATTTCTTTAAAAGATTATTGTAATGAACACTACGTGTATCTCCCTTGTAAACTTGATGAGGTTGTAATTACCATGCAAACACAATGTTTTGTAGGAAAATACTTTTACATAGAAAAACGTTTGTAGAAAAGAGTAGCAATTCTGGAAAATGGTGCATAAGTTGCAAAATTGTTAAGAGGTCCTGTTTTGACTTTACTTACTTGTTTGCTTGTTTTCAAACTATATGTTTGATTTTTTGGCTAGTCTAAGCTTTTATTTAGACATAAGTTAGTTTACTGTAAATTGTCCCAGAAGAGCAACACAAACTAAATATTTCAAAAAATTATCTTAATCTGGTCTTTCCACTTGCAGAAATTTGACATTGACATTCAGGTTTTGATTTGCTTATAAAGGCTGGAATACTTCCTGTAATTTCAAAACAATTTCTGGAAATCAAAGTAACAGTTTCCCATGCAACTCCACTCAGCTCTTTAGCTCTGTCCTATGAGTCACCCCAATTTAACTACTGACACAGCAACAGTGCCTTTCCTCCAAGCATGTTTTAATGTAGTATTAGTTACCTTAAAGAAACCACAAGGTGAACACCAGATTTAAGTGAAGATAAGGTTCATATTTTTCTCCTACTCCCTTCTGCTATATAGCTATAATATATAAATTCTGCTCTTATTTAGAATAATTTACACCTTCTTGAAACCAGCTGCTCTATGTTCTCATGTTCATACTCCGTCTTTAAAAACCTTCTATACTACTTCTACCTGTGATACATTCTTTTGAATTCAGTATTTTTTGATAGAGCACAATAATCTAATAGAACTCATTATTTGCTTGGGTAAGAGATGTCTGCTTTATATGTACTTTACAACTCATTTCGAAGTGTCTGTCACACTGTTTTTCAGTATAATTATTTTATTATTTCTTACTAAAGAACACATGTGCTTACTACTTTACAAAACTGGTGGTCTCAACACAACCACTACAATGAAAACTGTACAACAGATAAATCACTCTTGCTAGAAATTTTTGTA
Organism: Falcunculus frontatus; assembly: GCA_013398115.1. NCBI lineage: Eukaryota > Metazoa > Chordata > Aves > Passeriformes > Falcunculus > Falcunculus frontatus. The sequence goes on from VZRV01005553.1 coordinate 1,539,738, forward strand.
TCACATGGTAACCCAATGTTAATACCACAAAACAGTGAGCACTTTGAAAATCAACACTGTCACTCTGTTGTTCTGTGACTCTGTCTTCCCAAGTCACTGTTACATGTGATGGGGCCCTGCTCTCCTGGAGATGGCTGAACACCTGTACTGGGAAGCAGTGAATTCATTCCTTGTTTTGCTTTGCTTGAGTGTGTGGCTTCTGCTTTCTCTATTAAATTGCCTTTATCTCAACCCACGAGTTTTCTTTACCATTCAAATTCTCTCCCCAGTCCTGCTGGTGGGGGAGTGAGTGATCGGCTGCGTGGGGCTTGGCTGCTACGTGGGGGTAAGCCACGACATGCATTCTTAGTTTGCTTTGACAACAGCCATCAAATTTGATCCATTAGTAAAAGCAAACAACACTGCTGCATAAAATTCTTACTGTGGTGCGACGCCTTTGTATTTAAAAACTTTCATTCCATCTTATCAAAGTCAGTAGAATATGTACCAAATAAAGAGAAAAAACCCACTTTGCAATTGTTAAAAAAGTTATTATGGTGGTAAAGAAGTATATTGTACAATCAGTGTCTAGCAATAGTGTGTTCTTGAATATGACTTTTGATGGAGAATTGCAGGCTATCTTACTGGGAGAATAACTATCAAAAACTGCATTACTAGACATGATAAGAGATGTGAATACAGGCTTTGTGGATGTCTAAGGAAAGATATAAGCTGCATCTGTGCTCTAGTACAGGACCGTGCTGCACTGTCTTCAGCTGAGTGACATCAGCATAAACAGAAATTAGAGTAGAAGGTAAGGCCCTATGAACATATCAGCAGTGAATCAGTAACTAAGGCCATGCCATCCAAAACCACTGAATTTTTATGAAGTGCAGAAACTCTGAAAGAGCTAATGCTTCTGAATATTAAGTGAACCAGAACTGTAGTTTTCAAAAATGATTAACTATTCCCTTGTGTCCTTGGGACTCTTATTTTAATGTTGAATATCCCATTGTGTCTCGTGGCCTCTGTGCTAGTTGGCAAATACAATCCATCCTTCCGCTTTAGCCAGCGTTTTTAGAGACTGGATGATTTGCTTCAGTTTGGTAGATTTTAGAAATAGTGATACCAGATGAAGCTATGGCCTGAGCTAAAGAGCAAGAAAGACACGAATACATACCTCAGTCATATCCTCCACCACAATTCAGTGGCTGTAGAAGGCTGCTCTTATGTACCCCATTTCTAGTGGGTATCAGGCAAAAGTCTTCCAAACACCTGAACATGAACCCATGCATGCACAAAGCCTCTTCATTTCCATAAGCATACAGAACTAAATGCTACATGTTATATCCCTCAAGAAGAAACCAGGCACTTAGTATAAGCATGCAGCCCCAAGTCCTCTACTTTGCTGCTAAATGCAAAGAAACTGTGCTTAAACTTGGTGACCTCTGAAGTTTTGCACGAGTAGGGTATCAGCTTCATTTAAATGATACCAAATCACTACTTAAATTAACTGAAAGCAACAATTGAGTCATCAGAGTTAATAAATATCTATTGCCATAATATTAGCAATAAAAGTCCTACTCCAAACTAAAATGTAAAATTTTCTGTAACAATCCATAATTTTTTTCTGTTTGTCCTCTGGCCACAGCTCTTTTCTCTATCTTCCAGTCTTAGAACTAATGAAGAATGCAAATACTTCCTGCTATGTCCTCAGCTGTTATAAACCAGTGAAGTTCAACTGAGGTCAATGGTGCCCTTTTACTCTAGTTTAGGATCCAACCCCTTAATTATCTCACATTTACTGAAAACCTGTTTCATACAAGGAAATTCTATGTAAACAGACATTACAGACTCTGGAATTTCTTCCACCACTTACAACATCAAACACAATACAGGCTTTCTTGTAGTTTTTTTTTTTTTTTAATTTAGAGACTATGTAAATACAAACTACTACTACGCATTAATAAGTCACCTACAAGTAACTACTACGTGGCTGCACTTAATGTTCAATAAATCACAATTTGTAGGGGCCTGTCAACATTAATGGACAAAATATACTGTTGTATTACCATACAGCAAATAGAAGGGGACAGAAGAACAGTACAAAAGTTTTACCTTTTTGCCTCTAGAAAGCACATACAGAACACACATGTGATATCCTGAATGCTGCCATATGAGGACTTGCTTGCAGAAGCACCACAAAGCACATCTGTTCAGCGGCTCTAAAGTAATTTTTGGGCTTTTTCATTTCAGATAATTCACAATTTTATTTTGTGATAGATACACTTACAAGGGACCAGAATTTGTCTTAAATTCTCATACACAGATTGTGCTCAGTGATTTAATACAAGTTCTAAAGTAACTTCTACCCAAGTGTCCAAAGTATCACCTTATTATGAAATTCAAATGACCTTTGTCAAAAATGGTGTAACTATCAACCACTGTCAAAAAGCAATTCCATCACCTTTTCTCCCCTGTGCATCACTTCAGTTTTTAGTATAGTTTACATGAGCAAAATTCATTGTACATATTAATGATTATCAAATCCATGAAAATTTCTTAGGCTGGCTTAATCTTCTTCCACTACCGAAGTCCTATTTCCATATCACCAAGGACATCTAATGGCTTCCTGACTTCACAGCATTAAGACAGCCTGATTCAGGGGCAAAATATTTTTGTTTGTGCTATCTCAAAGGAACAAAACCTGTCACTCCTTTTCCCCCATGAAATATATAATTACACAACTAGAGATTTATATTCTAAAAGAGCACACGCAGTGAGCACTGTTGTAGAAATAGGTACTTGAAGCAAATGAGCAGGATTCCTGCATTGATGTACTCCATCGTCTGTGCTTCGAAAACCTGACCATAGCAGCTTATGTTAAGAACTTCGTCTTGATGTTTAAAATAGAAATTATTTCCTTTTAAGGGTTAACCATTACCAGCATATTTGGACCAGGTCTTGAAGACTTCACTAGTACAAACATTATTTTACTGAGGTAACCAAGATCAATGTTGTCACCTGTTACATAAATATCACCACATATACAAGTAAAAAGCACCTTTTTTTTTTCCAACCCTTGTTTCCAAGACATGGGAAGACGAAGAGCCCTCCTCTCCACTGATCTCAGTTTTTCATCTGACAATTTTTGTACTGGATATGAGCTGATATGCTATTCAAGAAAGTTGCTGTCAAAAAGCCATACACTATCTATCAAGCTAGAAATCGGAGATGTTGAGATTCACAGAAAAGCAGTCCTGTCTTTAATAAAATTATAATTTTGAAATTTGTCTTATAAGAAATGATTCACCACAGGACTTTGAGTTTGTAATTCATCGCTGCTGTGGCTAGAAAGTTGTCAAACCACTTGCTTCTTTCTCCAAGAATGCCAGGCTAAGTGAATATAAACCTAAATTATAGTGAAGTGCCACACTCCAACACGTCTCAGCTAATTATGTTTAGTAAATATTTTATTTCACAGAGTTTTGCACGTATGGCTCACACATGAAGATGATGGGCATTAACACCAATAGTTGTGTTGTTTTCAGCCGCCACTGTTTGGCTGCTGTAGAACATTTTCCACAACCCTGTCCCACACAGAGCAGACTTCCTTGAAGTATGACAGCAGGAAACAAATGTGGGTGTAGCTGGACAGGCTCTAATTGTTTTGAGCTTCCACTGGATGTAGAGTTAGCAAGTCATTCAGAGGTCAGAGCCACCACAGGGTCCCACAAGCTGTGCAGTGCTACTCCACTGCGTGTTTGACTCATCTTTGCAGGTCTTGCAGCTGCTTCCAGGCAGGCAGACATGGGAAGAGTTTAATGACAGAGAAAGCAGGCACTGGTATTGTAACAGTAATTTTCTCTGCACTGCTTTTGACAAGTCTTTTTAAGAGACATTTGAGAGGAGCCTGGAAAATTCTTCCCGGGAGCAAAAAGTGGCAATTTTGAGACATGAACTAACTCACAGTAGCCACAAGGGACACTGTGGAGCACATGCAAATAAACTTTCTGCTATATTAACTGAGACTGCTAAGGCTTCCTTTAACAAATCATCTGTAAATGATCTCAGAGTAAATTAACCATATGGTTTTAGGTACTGGACTGCATCTCAGGGTACCTGGAGTAATTTTTCAATGTGAGAACAAAGAATCAATATGAACTCTGGCAGCATCATTTTGTTAAACAAATGAAACAAAATATTCCGTGAAGGAGCAAGAAAAAAATGCCTGCCAGGAATTTCTGTATTGAACTTTCTGGAATTTCATGTATATTTGGCACAAAGAGACAGGTTACCAGACTTGTAAGTTTGGCTTCTTATTAAAAAACTAAACATTCCTTGAAACAGTGCAACTGTTCTTTTACGGGTCATTAGTACCAAGCAAATTCAAGCTCATGGAGATCACCAGACTTGGGAAGCTGCTGTTACAATGGAGGAATCCCTCAAATGCTGTAGGAACAGGCTGATAGGAAACTCTTTAAATTCAACAAAGTCCTGCACCAGGGATGAAATAACTCCAGGCAGCAGTTACAGCCCAAGGAGCAGCTCTGCCAAACAGGACCTGTGAACCTCCAGAGGAACAGAAGTGGATTGCATGCCTTTAGAGCAACGATGGCCACCAGCACAGGAGCTACCCTAGCAAGAGTATCACAAGTATGTCAAGGGTAGTTACAAGCTGGGTCTGCAGCCACATTTTAACTTTTCCACACATTCCATCTTTGTGCTTTTGAAATAGAAGTGGACAGCCCATCTAAACTCAGTCAGTTCCAGAGTTTTGGGTTTGAACGCTATTACTTTGCATATCAAGAAAAAACATGCAGTGGTGAAAAGCGGCTCTTTTGCCTTTTACAAAAAAAACAAACCAAACCAAAACAAAGAAAAAAAATAAACCAACTAAAAACCCCAACACATGGCAGTACAGGAGGAAATGACATAAAATGACCTTGATGATCTCACCAAGCAAATGATGGTCAGAAATAAACAAGCCTGGGAAGAAGAATGGGTTTAGCCATTCCCTAGAGTGCATCCTGAACAACTGCACATTGTGTAACATCAGTAAAGTGAGTGAACATTGCAGAGGTAAGGGAGAATTGCATTTTCTGTAGCTCAGCTTTAGAATATAAATGTACATTGTATTTAACCTACAATAAACTGTACTGGGTTCTGTTTATAGTGTGTTGTCACAATTTTATTATGCACAAGCTCATTTTTGGCACAAGCTTAAGATTTCTGTAGGTAAAATGGTGAGGTTTTTTAGATCTATTTTTGCATTAGCCAACAAAAGTTCCTAAAGACGTGTCCATGAAAAATCATGACACAAAAGACTCAAGAGCTGTGGTTATGGACTAACTTTTTGATAAATTATTTCTGGCCTCTGCTCCCTGGGCCAGTCTGAGCATTTTAGGAATTTTATATTTTAGCCTTTTTAGCAGAAAGGTCATATAGATGTATACCCATAACATATCCATTATTCAGAGTAAATTCAAAAAGATTCTCATTTTACCCTGTAAAGAAACATAAATGCATTGGCCATGTTAACACATTGGCAAATAGCTTTTGAGACTCACGTTCAACAGCTATAGCTAATTTATTACCTGCCAAATCCATCACCTAATGTAAACAACTCACAATGCAAGTAGTAACACAGAGAGGCAAATAGCCAAGGATATGACAACTGTTTTAGCTACCTTTTCACTATACATTTTCACTAGGCATTTGTGATGAAAGAAGCTTGGTTGATTTTTTTATAGTGACTATTTATCAGTTTCTTAATATAACTAGTGAAAAAACCCCATCACCCAACCAGAAACTGGTAGCTGAAAACGGATACAAGGCTTGAGTCAAGGCAAAACATGGCTAAAGCACAGGCCTGAAGATGCTCTTTTCATTTCCATAAACATATCTAAAGCACTTATTAATTATGAAGCAAATTTTGTCTCTCTTTTAAAAGAGCCTGCTTTTTATGGCAGATATGTGTGCATAACATTTTTCCAACCTGTTAATAGAACGTTCCAAATAAGACTATGGGACAACCCAACACATCAGAGGTTACTGCATACATTTGAAAGCATCAAAGACAGAAATAGGTAGTTTACCTATTTTTACTTTCCCTCAGTAAAATTGTCCAATGCTTTAACTCACAGTTCTGCAGCCCCTCAGCTGGGATCAGTTTTCTCATCAATGTTTGACCTAATTTGGGGTTTTTATGGGACCTATTTGCTGCTGTGCATTCAGTCATTACATGTGTGTTCTTCTGCTGTGACTATCGCTTTTCTGAGAGAAAAATTAACATCCAAAGGCCATCCCAAATCTTCCTGACATCTTTATTTTTACACCTATATTTTGCTATGTAAAAATCATCAGCTGTCAGCTATTCCCTGTGAAAGGACCAGGACTTCTCAGGTCCAGACACTGTCCTTGCAATTCCCCAAACGCAGCCCAAGGGGCTGTAACTTGCCATTCTCCTTGGTAAAAACCGCAAGAGAATCATCTGTCTTTGCTAGGTCCAACCTGCAATAACCATTTGACTGAGAACCTCTACAACACCACAAGGTATGTACTTTGTTTTTCTCTTCCAGCCCTTGCTAAGGCCTTGAGAAGCAGATTTAGTTTCCATCCTACAATGCTGCTGAACATACTTTGAGATCCATTGTCATTCCTCAATCCAGAAGTGCCCATTAAAAAGTAAAAATTATTTCAGTAAGCATGCTACACACAGAGCAGAAAGACAATGCAAAGAGGCCAAACATATTTCACACCATTCTTTAAAACTTCTTTCTTCTTTGTGGTATTATTAAGTGTTGCCATTATCATCTCACAACAAGTAATGTTCGGAACAGAACACTTTCACCTGTGCACACTTTCTCTCATTCTCTTCATAACTAGGCTACAGCTAAGACCTTGCATCTCTTCCTTCTTCATGATGACCAAGAGTAACAGATTATTTGACTGTAGACTATAACCCCTACACTGAGGCCCTCTGACTTTGAAATTCACCATACTTCTTTTAGGTTCCATCTAAATTTCCTGGTAAAAGTACCCCAGTAATCACTCTGTTTGTTGCTCTCCAATTCTGATTGAAAATGTGCAAACTCCTCTTTACCTCTTTATCCAGTTTTAGTAACTCACACTGACGTAACCAGTGAAAACAACATTTCAATTAATTCAACAGCATTTTTCACAGTAACTGATGGTTAGTCTGTGCTGAGTGTTTTACATCCTTTTTGGGTTTTTATTTTTCAAGAGAGCACATAACTCCCACCTAACACACAAACCAGGCACTTTTTTTGATCATTTCCTGTTAAGGGGCATATCAGAGTGGCCTGTGTTCTCTCCCTTCATCAACTTTTCACACAGCTGAACCCAATAGGGTGATGGTGGAGAATAAAATCTCCTAGAAATCTCATCTTAAGAAAAAATAACATTTGGACCCTCCTGGTAGAGGCAGCACACACCTAGGTACTGTAGCTATTAACTAACCAGATGTAGTCTGTCATACTGTATGCAAAACATGAAATAATTTAACAGTGTATACACCAAACATTCAAGTCTACCAGGACCATTAGATCACAACATGATAAGCAAAACACTCTGTTTTGAAGCTTTCACAATTCCATAGTCACTGCTGGCATGATTAATTCTATTACCTACTAAAGTAAATACTTGTTCTATTTTCAGTCTATTTAGATCTAGATCTCAGCACCTAATTAAAAACAGGAAAAACTTTAAGCAGGTTTTTTAGAGAGACCTTGTGCTATGCAATTATCTTTTTAATGGAAAATTTTCAGCAGGGATCCCTTGTCCTTGGACTAGTCCTGTGAGTACTACAAATGCCTACTAACACCATGCATGTCTAATTAGATAGCTGTGGGTCCTATTCAGAAACATCCCCAGCCCATATATGTGAAAATAGCTTTTTGTATGTAAACAATTGTTTCATGAGATTCACTAAACCTGTTCATTAAAATCTTTCCATCCTGCTTGAACTAAGAAGAAATGTTCAGATCATACTTGAGAAAGGTGTATCAGAAAGTACGAGCCCTACATATTAAAAGTTCATTTAAAATAAAAAGCAAAGGAGCATGTCTTAACTTTTACTTTCTCATGAAAGAAGAAACTAAATCAATGTAAGGGAAGGCCACAAGGCACCAGAAGCAAGATTAGTAGCCATAATAAGGTATGTAGTCATATCTTATAACTTGCTTTCCTTCCCAGAGTAAACACTGAATCACAGATAAGGTATTAAATTCCAAGTCCTACAGAAACTATGCAGTGACAGCTGACCTTGCCTCAAACAATGGAATAATTTACAAGTATTGAAGCAATTTCCAGACTTTTTTGTTTCATGGCATACAACAGCTTCATCAGACATTTTCCATAAGCAAGTACCGACGAAGCAGTGCAATGTTTTCTGACACACTGGCCAAAGAGAGGTGAGCTGAAGGGAAAGGCAGCAACACACTGCTCCTGCCTCGCCTCCAGCCTGCATGGCTCAGGCAGCTTATCTCCTCTCAAAGACATGCAAGTCTCAGCTGATCTTAGCGCTCTGTCTACGGTCATCATTGCTGAAAATCCAACCTTCCCTAACAGGATAGGTATGCAAAGAGGGTACTTTGAGAGCTGGATGATAGAAAAGCCTGAAGCAAGTTTCCTCTGCTGTCTTAAGACAGATGAGGCTGTCACACATCTCATAAACCGTATCTGAAGGATGCAAAGGTCCAAAAATAACCTTAGATCTTCATGGGTTCTCAAATGAGGACACTGGCTTCCAGGCTTTGTACTAAGGCTGTGTCGTGCTGCTACGATACATTCAGATGCCACAACGTGACAGTATCACTACAGCACTGAGGATGCATCAGCTGTGAAGCAAGAGCAACACAGGACTGTCCTGGGCTTTGCACACCCTCTGTTTGGTGTTTTGTGGTCCCACTGCAGCTGTTCAGGCACAGTACGTGAAATTCGCACACAGAAGAGGAAGGCCAAGGGTGAGCACTGCTCCCAACAAGTTAAATAGAATCAGCAGCCCAAGAACTGCCTGCATATCACTTTTAGCCTTGAATGATAGCATTATTCCCTATGACACGAGTTTTCTGACATGAGACAATCTGCAAGAAGTTGAGAAATGACGAAAATCAAGGCAAAGGAAAACTACTGCCATCAGATAATTTTTTTTTCCTACTGACAACGGTGTTGATGTATTCCCTGTAATAGACTTTGCTATGGTGTATTTCATAGACACAGATCTGTGCATATTGTGGAGAAATTAAGCTTTCCGATTTGAATATCTGAAGCTGTAATTATGGTTAATACCAGGCCTGTAGCAGGTTTCCACTCCTAGCTTTCCCATTTAAAAATATTAGGGCTCTGATTCAAAGTCTTTAATATATGCTCATAGATTCCATAGTCTTCTCTGAGATCTAAAAACAGGCTTTTCTTTACAAGGATGGGATTATTCCCAAGCTACAACTAACCATGCACTGTAGAAATCTGCTAGATTTAGGCCTCAGAAAAAAACCCAAACGATCACATGAAACAGATTTTTAGCACTAATTTTGCATATTAGAAAGCATATATTTTCTACTTGCACACAGTTTATTGAGCTTATATTAAAAGCAGCCTAAACAATTTTTTGGCTACTGTAAGAACTGGAAAAGCAGCTTTAACTGTGCAATTTTGCAATGCAGCAAGTTCAGGGATATTTTAATGCTTTCTGCTTTGTCAAACTTTTTATAGACTATTTCTTTTCTTTAATTCATTCCAAAAATGTCCACTCCAAATATTTTTTCCATATCTAGACACAAGATGATGTTTATTTTCTAAGAATAAACAATACTTCAGTTTACAAAACTGTCAGTCAAACTCCCTGACGTGAACATATCTTTATATAGTAAAAGCATCCAAAGCCTTCTTGTCTGGTATGTGGTTACAATGGGGCAGCCCTACTAGGTGGGAACCTAAAAAGTCAGATTTCCCTACCTACCTGATTGGTCATACTTACAGAAATTTCCAGTGGAAACCATGAGATTATTTGTCTTTTGCTTCTTTCCTCTGTTTTTCCTGTTTGCATTAAACGAGAAGTCATGTATATCTTTGGCCTCTAATATACTGCATATGGTTGCTCATGTAAAAGAATCCTGATCATATCACATTAAATTTGCATTTCCAGCTGGAGTCAGAGGATTCATCCATACTAAAAGTTATAGCATCACATGTGGTGGGGGGAGGGAGCTTGCAAATTAGCTGTCAAGTTGAACACTAATATGAAGAATTTAAGAAGCTGACAGTTACCATTTGATACTGCATTACTGATCATGCCTTACGGTAAAGATTAAATTATGTTAATATTGAAAAAACTGCAGCTACTGCAAAACTGAGCAACTAAAAAACCTAAACCAAGTCTATTCACCTCTGAATTCCGAATGCTACAACAGTCTCTCTCAGAGTAATAAAAATGTTATGCAATAAATAATTATTGATTCATTTTAATGCTACTGAACATTTGACAAAAGGCACAGCCTAATAAATGGTTTCTAAAGACAGATTATTTATGTGTTTATAGCTATTTTCTACTGGCAAACAAACTACTAGTAGTAGTTTTACAAATGAATCATTTAACACACACAAGGAAATAAAGGAAAATTATACCAAACGTTGTGTAGACTCTTTTATTAGTGTATTCTTCCCAGCACCTCTCAAACACAAAGCCCTTTGTTACTGGTTTGCATGGGTTTGCCTCACTTCTGCTTTATAAAGTATATGAAAGGTTGTATTCCTATTTGTAATAGGAAAAGAAGACAGCAGGTCTAGATAAGGGTGCCTTGCTCAATTGAAGAGCTGACAAAAAAAAAAAATTTCTTCAGAACCTTACTCCACCTTATTTTACAGTCAAAGTATCTGCAACACCAAGAAACTCACATCATCAGTGACAAGGTGACAAAACCTTAGGGCTGAACAGGCATGGCTTGCTAAGATTTAATATTCTCTGCCTTTGATAAATTCCAAATGCCAGATTTTGTTGATACAATCACTTTAATCCAGCCTCTTAATTTGTCCTTCCTCTCTTACATATAGGAATTGCTCATTACACATTTAAATGCCATTAACTATATGTTGACTGCTATTCTGAATTACAAAATGTTAGCAGTAAACATTTCACTAGAGGAGTAAGCATCTTGATGGCTACAAGAACAGACACATTCCCATCCCCCTCTTTACCCTCTGCAATGGGTTAAGTAACAATACTAATAAAATATAGATGATGGAAAACTCGACCCTTGAGAGAACAAGATGAAGGCATCATATATTTGTGGGAACAATGCACATAAACAAAGCTCATTCTATATATTTAGTATTTTTATATTGCATACAAGTATTTTCTTAGCTGCCCAAGAAGAGAAATGAAACCAAAAATGATTATTAATTTTAAAAAAGGGCAATTACCTATAAAGTTAAGAATCAAACATTTTCTTCTGTCAGCTTTTAAAACAATGAGGGGTGTGACTTGAGCTTTTATGTATCTTCTTTTGGTGCTGCTTTCTATATGATGAATGTTATGAATAGCAAATATGCTTGAGAGAGAAACCGAGGCAAACAAATACACAGACCACTGCAAACCTCTTGCTGAATAAAATCAAATTCAGAACACAATTGCTAACAAGAGTAAGCAGACAGAGTAATAGTAACAGAGGTACAGTGCTATCTGTTAATGAGACAGAGCATGCAGAAGTAAATTCTCCTTAACAAGAGATGTATGTCTGAGTGCCAACACCTGCTATCCAATTTCTTGCAGAATTCCCAGGGAGGCCATGCATGTAAATACAGAAACACAGAATTAGGATACAATCTTTAGATTAGGATATCAAGCCAACTGAAGAACCCAGACATATAATAATCATACTGCTGAGTTTACCAGTAAGTGTATGTTTGTAAAATTCAATTGCCATTACTTCAAGATCCCAAGCTGGTGTCACTCCAAACTCCTAGGTTTCTAAAGCACAGTACAGCACAAAGGATAATTTAACCCTAAGAGTAGCAAAGGTCCAACATTCCCCCCACACACATCTTTCTAGCTCAGGTGTGGTGCCACGTTTACATGTCTGTTCTAGAACCAGCACAATTCTGTGGTGCTTGTTCAGGTTATCCGAATCCTCACTGCACATGCACTTTTCTTCTATGGGCCCTTAAGGAATTTCAGAGATTTCAAGCTCACTGTCCTATCTAGGCTCCCTGCAGAATACAGAAGAGTCTGAATTTCTAAACTGAAGTACATTCTAACTTGCACCCTGGCCATATGACATTTTGGATGCAGTTTGTCCTATGTCATTCAGGGAAGAGTGTCTCTGTACCCTAAATAATCACAGCAGCCTAAGAGGAGAAAGCATGCAAATGCGTCACAGCTAAATTGTAGAGCTCTTTCTCCCCTTCATTTACATTTTTTGTTAAGGCTAATGATGCAGACGTTAAACATCTAGCCAAATCCTCTACTAAGCCTGTAGTATCAAAGGCAAAGCTATGAACTTGGACAAGCATTTCTAAAACAATCAGAATCCACAGCTCATTCATTTTCTCACTCTGCATGACTTCTTGAAGCAAGCAAAAATTATGCACCTCCCCATGTAGAGCAGAAACACCAAAATGTGTGAGAACGTAAACAAACTCTGTTGGATGATTCCATGGATTCATAACAGTGTCAAGAATTTTATTTAAAATGACGTATTTCCACCACAATTAATGTATCAAATCCCTGCAATTCCAGGAACAAAGGCATACTTATGAAGTTTAATATATTTTATTTTAAAACTATCCATATAATTTGCAAGAGTATCTTGGAACTGAACTTGGAAAAAGATCGTTTCGGATTTAAAGTTTTACAATGAGTCAGCAATTTCTCATGAAAAACAGAAATGAAAAGTTAATGCACTACTCAGAGTTGCTCCCATTGTTTAATGTAGTTATGAACATGAGCATGACAAATGTAGGCCTCAATTTTTAACATCAAAGTTGCTTTTTCCCCCCAAATTTGAAGCAGCCTTCTTTGAGATGACCAGGAAGTTACCCCACCAAGATAAAAGGAATTTCAATGATCTGAATGTTGTCAGAATCATGTCTTAATAGAATACCTAGCATATCATTGCATCTGTTCCATTAATCACTTGAAAAGAGTGTCCAATCACCTCAATGTACACACAGCTTGTCAACAAAGGGTATTTTGTTCAACAGGAAATGGAAATGTACAGTTTACTTGGACGTATTAAGAGTGGTAAGCCACTTTCCTCTCCAGCTTTTACTTCTCTTTGTGTTTGGGAACATAATGTGCATTTACTCTGGGACTACATAGGATTACAAACTGTAGTCGTTTCCTATCGACCAGTTCATTGTGCAGCTCAAAGAATGTCAAGGTCATATTTTTATGCCAAGCCACAGTTACAGCCCTGAAGGTAGCATGCAGTGCTTCATTAGCCACATTGAATTGTACAGAACATTATTAATACCTAGATGAACAATCGGCTTTAAATCAATGAAGCATCTGACATACTCTTTCTGGAATACAAAAGAACTATGAAAAAACAATAATTTAAAAAATTGTGATTTGATCGCACTAATTTTGCCCAATAATTTCTTTCATAACCAAAACACATATTCTTTCCAGACTGGAAGGGTTGGGTATGATTTTGGGACACACTTGACTCAGCCCACAGATGAATAAACCCTGGTGCATACAGCACTGTGTCCTCATCTTCTTAGATGACTGCATGTGAAAATAAATGATAAAATTTGCATATGCACAAAGAAAAGTCACATGTAAACTCCACAGCTGGGTAAACATGAGGACCAGCATGCCAGAAATTATGTATGCAATTAGTATCACATACATGAAATGGTGCGTATAATTATGCACCATATCTGAAAATGCATCCTGTGTCATCTGTCCCCTTCCATGCTCCCAATCTACTCACCAGGACCTCAAGTGCTGGCCTTTGCACAACACTAAGCATGAGTGTCTATATTCACTGGCCCAGCTGCCATGAGTGTTGCCTTCCGGCTATCATTCTCAGATGCTCATCAGACATGCTTATTTCAATCCACCCTACAGAGTGAGAGGTTCAGCTGCTGTCCGCAGAGTGGAGTTTTTAAACAGCAGCTGTTGGGTAGTCATGATATTAAGTCCGTATTTCTAATGGAAAAGATGTTCTTGCAGAAAAAATGGAAACATTTGCTTTTGGTTTTACAGAGGTCTTAGTTCTCACATTTTTCTGGTACTGAAGCCAGAACGCCAGAAACTTTAATGCATATACTTTCCACAAAGAAGGCAGAAAAGTATGTTCACAAATGTAGAAAAGACTATTTCCTCTTAATTTTAAACAGGCATAAAGTATTAGTTTGACAGACTGTGCAGTTCCAGTATGTAATTTCTAATCTTTTAATGGTTAACAAATACTTATTACTATTATCTACAAAACGGCACTTTCACCATAATAACAGTCTCAACGTTATCTACCTGTATATAATTCACTTAAAAGAACTCAAGTACTCTTCTGATACTATTTTGTGATTTTTTTTTTCCTCCTTGGTAAAAACCGCAGATTACTCACATTCTCCTTAAAGGTCAATACAATTAAAGCTACTTATAGACTGCCTTATAGTAAGTGTGTAAGGACATACCTAAACTTCCTCCTAAATTACTGTCCTAGACATCATCTCTCCGATCACAGCAACTGCAACTCTGCTATAGAGTAAGTTTCAATTGAAAGGTTAATTAGAAAAAAACTGTTTCCAAAACCATTAATAGAATTGGAGGCCTCATAACTAAATGTTCACTTGAAGAAATTGGAAACTGGTAACCAATACAATTGACACAGAAAAACCTCTTATTAGACTAACTCTGGTAAACATGAAATGGAAGGTAAACCTGGTTGTAGATAGCACTGGGCAGCCAACAACCCCAACAGGAGGAGATTCCAGATGCACACAAAATATTCTAAGATTTGAGGCATCACCTTCATCCCAAAACCAAAGATGGTAGACAGGCCACAGGAAACTTCAAATTTCTCTGCTTCTGTTGCCAGGTCCAGAATAGCCCAGTAAATGCAATCCTTGCTATTACCAGTAAAAAGCAACAGGCTTTATACTGGTCTGTTTTGACTGAACTTAAAACATTGACAGACTAACAATAAATTCCTGTTTCTGCACACATAAATGCTTTTTGGCTGTAAAAGTAAATCCTGAGTATGACACCAGGAACCATGAAATATTTGCTTAGGCTTGGAAGAGGTGGCAAGCTTTGGAGTAACTGCTGGTTTGTATTACCCAAATGTAATCTCCAAACACAAATCTCTGCCCTTACTACCAGAACTCATGCAGCTTCTCCATTTTCCTGTTTTGTCTCCTAGGGAAACTCACAAACCCTGTTTTGAGTGGCATGACTGCTAAGTTACAAAGTATACATTTTTTGTTATCTCAGGTAGAGTTTGCCAAGCAGAATATTATTTGCATAAAACTGAATAAAAACATTCCCATCCTGTGACAGAACACTTTTTGGAAATACCTTTTCTTCAACAGCCACCAAAAAATTTCCCATGCCCATTTTTTTTAGCGAGTACCTCATTTGACCAGGTTTAGTTCTGAGGACATCTTCACTGCACTAACAGAAGTTTATTCTGAGTTGGAAGAGACCCAGAAGGATCATTGACTCCAACTCCTAAATGAATGGCCCCTATGGGCATCGAACCCACAACCTTGGTGTTGTTAGTATCACTCTCCAACCAACCGAGCTCCTATCAGTAGGAGAAAGTTAACACAATTAACTGGAAAGCACTCAGAAATCGGACACAACGGGACAAAAAGCACTATGCAAAAACTTGGGTTGGGGTTCCTTGACCGTTTGGGAACACCCAATTAAGAAAGAATCCTCAGTGGCTTAACACTGCCAAGCACTTTGTTGTGGCTTGTTTACAATCACCTTCAGCAAGTAGCATGCCTGTCCCTGTGCTACATCAGTTGCCAGACCCTGTGCATTTGGGGGATCTGAGTGCAAAGAGCTTGGCTGCTGTCACAGACCACACAAAGCATTTCCCCAGTCAGAATGATCTAAGGGTTTGTGTGTGTTAGTCCATCCACAGACAGCAATTACATTACAGTGCCCTTATTACACTTGAGAAATTGCAGTCTCTTCTCACCTGTTACTTAAATGCTGAACAGGGCTGGCTACTGCTGGGACCACCATTGACCAGTATGGGCTGTTGACAAAAGATGTGACTCAGAGATCAGCCCAGCGCTCTGGTGTCTTTCATGTGTGGATCCCCACCATTTTCGAACTCATTACTTTATTAGCCAGGATAAAACTACTTCATCAGGTTTTTTTAATGACAACTAAGAGACTGGAACTGAAATGCCAACAACATGCTGCACTCAAAGCCATGAGGCCGCTCCCAAACAACCTTCTCCTTCCACTGCTCCTCAGCAATTCTACAGAGGTAGAAACTACTGCTTTCTACAGTTTCAGTAGTATACTAAGCACTATTAGAAAAATATATCCAGAAAATGGTTGACCTAATTCCAACCCTTACGTTTACATTTAAAGCTTTGAAGGAGGTGCCACAGGCTACAGTGCTTAATTTTATCTTCATTAGTTTGCAAAGATAAGTTCTTTGGGGTTTAGAGACTGTGCACAGAAGTGAACTCCCTTTGAGCAGTGCTTCTTGGTTTTTGGAAAAGGTCAGCCCTAATTTTAAAATTTCTTTCTAAAAGGAAGTAAGATTGCCCTATGATCACTGCTTACTGTTAGAAACCTTGATAAACAATTCTAGAATTGGGACTCAACAAAAAATTAACTGTAATTCTTCCTTCTAAAATCCTGTAACATAGGTAAAGCTTTAGCATCTGTCTAGAGAAGGTCATACAGCTGATAAGTAAGTCCAGACCACTGCTAGCTGAATTATTTCCTCCATTCAGCTTATCTATACAATCTTGTGCACTTACACTTGGTTTTACCTATTTGTCTCTCCTAAAGACAAAATAAAGCACTGTAGCTTCAAAATGAGACAACTCTGAACCCGAGTCATAACTGTAGACCTCAGTAAGAAGGTCCTTAGTAAGACAGTTTGTTGTAAACATTCAAGGTTGCACCTTGAAGCTACACAATGAAGTTTTTTATTCTCAATAGTGACTGATTTCCAGTAAATCAACAAGAAATATATCTCATTGACAGGCCCAGAATTTACCCAATAGACTGTAATACAAAAAGCCTAGGCTATAACTCATATTTGGTTTTCTTACCTGGGTTCTTAGACACTTCTTGTTTCTTACATTATCACAGAATGTTATACTCAGATACTAAAAATGCATTGCACAAACTCTTCATGGGTTTCTCATCATCTCACTTACCAATTTCCCTGTACCTGTATTTGCTACAGGTGAAAAATTATACTTAAGAATGTATGAGGAGATATAATACCTCTAGGCATCTTAACCTATCAATTTAACAAGCGAGGCTTCAAAAAAAATTTCAATTCAGATACCTAAGAATCATGGAAAAATCACATACTACATAAATAAAACTGCTGCTCTAAATGGAAAACAATTCACAAGGAAAAAGATCTCTGTGAAGATTTATTCAATCATGCATGCCTCACGTGTTACTACTACAGCAAATTACCCACAAACAATTTCTCTATTACTGAATAGACTCAATTCATCTAACAGGGCTTAACAAATATTTGATCCTAATTAAACCTAATGATTTTCTCTGCTTCTGAGATGATGCTGCAGATCAACATTTTTTTTAGCACAATACTTGATTTAAAAGCAAAATTCCGAGAACCTGGTATGAATTCCGTTCAAAGATGAGTGAATATGGAAAAAAATGTGTCTTCCCTATCAAGAGATTCTAAAAGCAGAAACTTGGTTATTCAAACTGTGTTGCTTCCCAGATGACTAAATTAGATATATTCTTGTTACCAAAAAACTGTAACTGATAATGAAAAGCCACTCAGCACTCCAGAGCCACTGGAAATCCAAGTATTCATACACAGAATAAATCCTCAACATATTCTACACTTGACTGCACATTTACAACCAAAGAGATAGCTGGTTATTTTAAGGTGTTTCGCAAGGTTTTTTTCTTCAAATAAGGAAGAAATGTTGGAGTTTGTGTGTTTATTTTTGTATTCGCTTGCAATTTCAGTGTTCTGGTCTATCAGGATATTAGGGAGGTTTTCTTTTGAAAGATTTCTACTACTGCATAAAAAGGATTTTTGAATTTTCTTTAAAACCAGCACATTCCAAAACACTTTTGTTCGCTTGTTTGTTTTTTAAATTAAAAACTTTGTTCCAGCTTTGTCAAAATTCACCTGTTATCCCTTAGGTGTAGGAAGGTTACCATTAGGAAGAAGAAGCTCATTCAACAAAGCCATTCACACAGGATTTAGGGTGGCCAGCACTGCTTGTTGGAGATAGCAGTGGAGAAAAGAATTCGAAGGCCTAAAGCTCTTTCTTCTGTTAAAACAAATCTTAAGATACTGTTTTGAACATCTTCCATGGATGGTTCCGGCACCCTGATGTTAAGTATATTCCAACAAGTAAAGTATTCTGTCATGTATTAAGCTAATTTCACAGTAATTCCTTTGTTTTTATTTTACCCCTCACACTCAGGTTCAGAACTTCTCATTTTGAGCAATTACTGATACCTCCCTCACTTAAAAGTATTCACAGTTTTTCAAAGTGTGGAATGGATTTTTCTGTACATAGCTTATTTACTATTTACAGAGTTGCCACCTTATTTGGCACCAATGGTGGCCTCAGCACATAAAAAGTTTTCTGAGACATGCTCCATAGTTGTGCCATACCAAGGGAAATGCAGCACATGCTTCTGTGAACTCTGGTGCTGCCTAAGAAAACTTCTATTTTTGGGGACTCAGTCTCTTCCAAGGGGATGTGTTTCACAGGTTTTTCTCCAGCCAAGCAAGGCAGAACAGCAGAGGCAAACATTCCTCCCTCAAGCTGCGCCCATAAATGAAAACTAGAATCTAAATCACTTATATAAAGTAATACTGGCAGGAGTGGGTGCTTAGAATTAGTTTAAACTAAACATTCTAAATTATTTCATCAGACACCTGCAGGATTCCTAATTTATTTTAATGCATGCAATTTAGCAGTCGCAGAAACACTACATTTCAGCAGTATTGACAATATCAGCGATTTAGGCCAAGGCAGTTAAAAACTTCAAAATAAAAATTCAAAATGAAATTAAAAATAAATACTGTATCTTCTGTACCTAGAGCTAACCTACTTTCTGATTTGGCAACAACTAGAATGTCTTTTCAAGCTTTGGGTAGGTATTTCAAATTTAAGCAAAGTGGAAATTTTCAGGAGATACAGAAGTGAGACTTCATGACACATTAACACTTGTGCATAAAGTGAGAAGAGATGGCAAGAGAGACTAAAGGGCTAGATTCACTGCATTTACTTAAAGTTGAATAATTTCCTTTGGCACTCCTATTTACTTGAGCAAGCCATATGAGTACTTTCAAGGGGGATTAAACCTATTCCAGATCAAATTTCCTTCTGACTGAGCTGCTGTTGACTCCATACGGAATCCCCATTCTGGCACATTAGTGAAAAGCCTAAAGTTCAGTGGGTCCAACCTGAGTCTTGCTGGAATACTGAACTTCAGGTGTGTAATTTAAAAAATGTCCCTTCACAGGACTCTCAGTTCCTTTCCAAGGAGCCTCTCTGCTCATTGTAATGGTCTGAGTTACAGGCTTTAATGCTTTTGAAGTCCTACTGTGCATCAGGCCCCAAGCCTGAATGCATATTATTATTATGATCTAATTCTTGAAGAGTTTACATTTCTTTGAAGAGTTAATACAACAGGTTTCAAGTTTCTACATCACGTGAGTACTGCCAGATTTCCAGCAGGAGAATTTGAAGTCCTCACCTTAGTTCTCCCTGAACACCTGTACCTTTCAAATATACAGTAAAAAAATATTTAATGGCACCATCTACCTCCCTATTTCACTTTCCTAGACAGACTGTTGTTTTTTATAATTATCTAAATAAGGGCATCATTGGTTTGCTAATAATATTCTGACAGAAATGCTGGAAATGGACAAATGTTAGGCTATCTTGCATAGCATAGGAGAATCCAGATGCCCTTGCCTCCTTGTGCAGGGAGTAAGGTTGTTTTGTGCCTAAGGAGCTCAGCTGCAGCAGGACTACACATCTAAGATGTAGTATAACTTTCAGAACCGTGAATTCTGTTAAGAGCAAGAGCTCAAAATGAAAACATAACCACTTAATTTCGTACAGGAAGGTCTGTTGCTAATAAATGGAAACAATCTGAAAAAGTATTTTCTAATAAAAAGGAATTCATAAGGTAGGAGCTATTACAACATCAGTAGGGCTGCTGCAGTTGGCACATGAAATGAGGTATTGAAATTAAAAAAGTAATGACAGTAGTTATTTGTACTTACAAAACCAATATCAAGAAAGGGAGGCACCTAATTAATTTCTAGCATTTAAGATACACAACTATCAAAAGATAAATCTAATTTTGTGAGACTTCTTTTAAGAGAATGGCTGAGACCATCTCTTGGACAACAGTCTAAGTGTTTATAAGCCAGAACATATAAAAAACAGGTCTTGCCCCTAGATATTAATGAATTATTTATGCTACAGAGTTTAAATTTTTTTTGCTCTTCAAAATTGAAAATTAGAGCTAGTTTTCACTAAACAAAAACCCTCTCCAAAACAACTACTCATGTGCAGATTCTACAGTGAAATCCTAGTCTTCCTAGATACACCCGAGATCCTGATGGGATACAAATAATCATGGATACCGTTCTATGGCGAACTCAAGAAACAAGTTGGAACAACAGTAGAGGAATTCCCTTATCTTAGAATCATAGAATCCTTAGAATCCTTATGATCATAGAATCATTATGTCTGGAAAAGACCTCTGAGATTGTTGAGTCCAACCATTAAACTTGCACATCACTAAACCATGACTGCAAGGGACACACTGACATATTTTTTCAGTATTTCCAGGGATGGTGATTCTAACACTTCCCTGGGCAGCCTTTTCCAATGCCTGCCCACCCTTTCTGTAAAGACTTTTTTCCTAATATCCAATCTTTAGTACTGCATTCTGATTTAATATCACTGCCATCATATTAATTCTTTCACCTGCTTGCAGAACCTGCAGATTTCCTACTTACTGCATCCAAAGTTTCTAAACTCCCCAGGATTTAAGTCTGCAGCAATTGCTATGATAGATATCAATGAGCAAATTCCACATGCATCGTACAAGTTTCAAAAGTTCTAATTATCAGTATCTGAAATTAAAGATGATGTGTGAAGTCAATACATGAAGACAGTTTAATGTTTAATGAACAAGGCAAAGTACAGTAAAACTTGAGATGCATCCAGTGTAAGGGGTTATGAAAATTCCATACAAGCTATGAATATTTTATATTCTGGGAACGCTCTTGATTTTTAAAATTCCAGTGCAAAATTATCAAAACAGTAATTTGCATCTGTTTGTTCTCCAGTTTTCGCTGTATAGTACAATTGATTTGGGATTTGAAATGTACTACTATCTCTGTGGTTTTAAGTTCATAATTAACCAATTCTGCTTTTTAGGGTGGTAGAAAGCATGGGGGTGGATTTTTTTTTTTTTTAAGAAAGTAATGGATAACCTTCTATCACATTAGTGAGCTATATATCAAGAAACTATACAGCTAAAGACTGTTTTTGCATAACTATTTCAGGATTTTATACAAAATCCAGCTAAAATGTTGTTGTTAAGGAGGCAGCATAAGAACAGTCACATTTAAGATTAAACAGCAGCCTTTTAAATAACCTACTATATGGGGTAGTATACGGTTGCCTTGACAGAAGCATAAATGGATACTTATATCTGCTCAAGGGACTGGGAAACCTGACAATCATCTGCTACCTGCTGTGATAAATAACCCATTGCTTACCACATGTCTACTAATTTTTCAAGTGCACTGATTTAAGATGACTGTCTAGACCAGGTTTTCTTCCATCATATTAGTTCACTCAGAGTTCACCTGAGCAGCTCAAAAAAAGGTGCTTCATATTAAACACAATCACTTTGATCACTCTTAATTTACAATTAGAGAAGAAAAAACAGGGCACCTCAAGAGTGTGGGAAGATATGGTTTATTTAGGAGATTTCTCTACTTCAGTGTGTTTTTATTGACTTTCTGTAATCCTGTACCTTGTGACTGCTTTGGTGCTGCTTGTACTGAGACAGAGAAAGGAGCTATGCTGGCAATTTTATTTATGTGTAGGTCAAACAGTTTAGGTCATCAACACCCACCTAGATCCTACCTGGAAAAAAAAAGGAATAAATGCACTATATATGACACCAACTTACTGTATATTTCCTTAGGTACAGTCCTTTGGGAAAAAAATCTTCCCAGCAGAACAAAAAAGATATAGGTAAATAGTGGGGTTGTTTTGGCACAAAAACTACTGCAGTGGTATTTGCCTTCCCCATCACTCCTATCCCACTTCTGGAGTTCATCACTTTCTTAACTGGTGTAACGTAACTTTTAATTAAATCAGGTTATAAACTTATCACTGAAATGAGCTGTATTCAAAGTACTGCACAAGCAGTTACCCTCTGCAAAACCAACTTTTACTGACAAATGTTAACATTAAGAATGATTACTTTTGAAACATAAGTGAAAAACATGGAGGAAAGGGGAAGATTTAATTACAGTTTTGGCAAAAGAGAAAAATAAAATATAGCCTTGCAACAGGCTTTTAAATTTTTTTTTCATGGAGTCATAGAATGGTTAGGGTTGGAAGGGTCCTTAAAGATCATCTGCTTCCATGGGCTGGGAACCTTCCACTAGAGCAGGTTACTCAGAGCCCTATTCAGTCTGATCTTGAACACCTCCAGGGATAGGGAGTCCACAGCCTCTCTGGGTAACCTGTGCCAGTGCCTCACCACCCCCAGAGCAAAGAATTTCTCCATATCTAACCTAAACCTACTCTCTTTCAGCTTAAGACAAGTCCCCCTTGTACTGTCACTACATGGCCTCATGAAAAGTCCATCTCCAGCTTTCTTGTAAGCCCCCTTTAGGTATCGCAAGGGGCTGTAAGGTCACGTTGGAGACTTCTCCTCTCCACGCTGAACAGTCCCACCTCTCTAAGCCTGTGTTCATAGAAGACATGCTCCAGCCATTTGTTGAAAAGAGAACCCAAACCAAACCAAACACCCTGGGACTAGCTGGAAGGCATTAATGACTTCTGGTAAGTGGAATTCCACAGCTCGAGGAAAGTGAAGAATCTGGCTTCCAAGTTAGTGTCTCTACAGCACATGGCACATTCTCCATGCAATGCTTAAGTCCCCAGGTCATCCAGACATGTGCCAAGTGGAGGGACAAGGCAAGGTGCACCACTATGGCTGCAAAGAAGAACCAGCCATGGTGGTTCTTCACTATGGCCAGCTATGAAGAACCTCATACAGTACCACGCCCCACAGTGTAGAAAAAAACTCTTAGACTGAAGATGTCCAGTTAGTAAAATATACAAGAAAATTACTGCATACATGCAAGGAGGGCTTGTATTACATATTTTAACTTTACATGGTTGCTTGGATCCAGGCAAACTTGGTATTTTCTGCATGACAGCCATGGTAGCATATACCACCTAACAGTGATTTTTTTGAATCTTCAATTCATCTGTTCTTTCAGACGTAAAGGGGAAAAAAAGATGTGTGTGGGCCATGCAGCGGCATGAAGGTAAAGTAACTCAGGCTAACTTCTAGTGATGACAGCTTATTTCCCCATGTTTCATCCCTGTCTATTGAAAGAGACCAACAAAGCTTTCTACAGAAGGCAATGACAGGCAAATATCAGAACCTTCCTGGCCCTTTGACAACACTGCTCTGTCACACATTAAAGCAGTCATGGGGAATGGCCCAAGAAGGCTAGAGTTATCATTTGTTAATACCACCCTTATCTTCTGCTATAAAAGTTAATGGTATGATTTACTGGAATCTAATTTTTATTTCTCAGGAAGCCGATTCTGTTAAACTGTGCATCTCAGAGGAATCTTACAATGGAAACTCATGTCTACTCAATGGTATATTCAAAGGTAAGACTACTTACTGATCTGAAACTACTTGGTTATATTACGTTTGAAGGTTGTATACAAACCAGTCATTTTTTCCCATTTCCTACAAAGACTACCAAAGACAAGTTACACAGTTCTAAAGTTGGTTTAACTCAGTCTGGGATCCTGCATTCACCACATGAAAGGTGCATCTCCTTTCCCTGTCACTTCTGCTTTCCCCGTGTTAGGTCTCCTGATCACTTGACATGGGATAAATAAGAACTAATCCTGCAACTAAGACAAAGAACTAACACCTGCTTTTGCATACACATTTTCAGTTAGGTAAGTTATATTGATT
Source organism: Falcunculus frontatus (assembly GCA_013398115.1). Classification (NCBI taxonomy): domain Eukaryota; kingdom Metazoa; phylum Chordata; class Aves; order Passeriformes; genus Falcunculus; species Falcunculus frontatus. Next base: position 1,564,165 of record VZRV01005553.1, read on the forward strand.
TAAAAATTATTTTGAAAATGTAGCCATAGTTGGCCTGCAGTTCATATGGACTTCATATGCAAGGTGGTTCAGACGAACAGTTCACTGTATCTCTATCCTAATGTCTTTAATTGTACCATTGAAAACAAGCAACTAGTCAGACAAGCTGATCTGACACCTTGGTATCAGCTGTGAAACTAGAACTTCTGTCTAGGCCAGAAAGACTTCATCATTCCAAAGAGCTAACACACTAAGGAAGCTAAGGAATGACAACTGATTAACCACATTAGTTGCATTACACAGTGATCTAGCACTGAATAATTTGGGAAGACAGTTTGTCTTAGTATTTCTACTTATACCATCTCCTGCCAGAATATTCTAATTTTTTTTAATACTATAATGCTCTGCAACTTGCAGCTTCAAACAAACAGAAAAAAGAAAGATTTTGCTCTTAGCTATATAACCTTTACATTGCTCTAGGCACTGACATCAATAATATTCCTACTACTATGTAACAGCAAAAGGAGAAGATTAAGAAATGGCCACAAAGGTGAACGAAGGTATTTAAATAAATTCTGACATTAGAAATAGGGACAAAATACATTACTCGGTCATACTCAGAAGAAAATGTCATTTCCAAAGAATGGTCTGTCCTTTTGTAACAAACACTACACTTTGTATCAAAAGGGCAAAGCCCAAAAGAGTAGCAAGTTTTAAACACCTTTTTCACCATTCGTATTGACTTTAAATGAGCCAAAGCTGCTCCCAATCCCTAAAATACAGTAACAGAAAATATAATAACTTACTAAAAAAGATCCAATTTAAAAGGTAATTTGAAATTTAGTTGCAGTGTTAGCATTATAGAATGAGTTCATGTATGCTGCCTGGTCTAAACAGAACTAATTCCTCACAAGGACTATTTTAATTCTCAGTATTAAGCATCTGTCAATGTAAAAGGGAATACTGTCAAAAAAAAATTTTCTAATACAGGGCCAGGCAGAAAATGGGAATGCTGCATCTGCAAGAACCAAGCAACTGAAAGCTTACACTGACAAAATCTACTTTGAAACAGCATCTCTATTCACCCAAACATCCCTGAAGCATCTGACAAATTGCTTCGGATATGGTATCTTGTCTCCCACAAGGCTGAAATTCCCTTACTTTCAGAAAAGCAAATTCAATCAAGACTGAAGCTGGCTTAGGGCTTGTGTTCATATAGAGTTAAACGTCTGCCTGACAATCGCTGAACTATTTGCACCATTAAAAAAACTGAGACAACTTCCTGCTTCCTTCCTTTCCTTCAATTAGGCTTTCCTCACACATAACAAACTTTACCCTTTACACCTGCTGATGGATTCATAGGAATTGCTGTAGGTATTGCTACAAGGTTACGTGCGAGGACACACCTGTATCCTGAGGCAAGCAGTGGCTGCCACACCATAGTCACCGAGGGAGCTGCCCTTCCCTCACCTTTGCAGAGCAGCTTGTAGCGCCCCAGTGCTCTCCAAGACACCGCTCTGGAAAGCCACTCTGAAGCTTTCAAGCTCACAGGCAGAAAACATCAACAGAGAAAAACAGATGACTGTACCAAAGGTCTTAATGAAGCTTTTGAATTTCTGCACCCTTTCAGCAATGGAATTGCATCCTGGCAATTAATGAGCAGAATGTTTGACTGTACCATGACCGTGCTCTACCACATATTAAAAAGCTAGCAGTACCATTTCTGGTAAAATTCTTTTTTACAGCATTGTATTTTTCTTGGTTCCAAGAAAACTTTTCAGTGGAATCTTAGTAGGCAGGCATAGCAAATATGAAAATGAAGAAAACGTTTTAAAGGCTCAAATGAACAATAGCCATGTCCTCACTTACAGATGGATTGCAAAAAGCAGTGTACTTGCAACCCAAAGACTGAAACTGTCAGTGAATATTCATCAGTAATGCTGAGAGAATATGATGAAGTCAGCACTAAAGTCAGGGCACTCTGACTTGCCTCTAGACTGGAAAATGTAGATAGGTCATCTAGTTTGACCTATCACAACCCCTCAGCATGGGCACAGACAAAGTGTAAAAGTTGCAATATGCACCACCAATAGAGATGAGAAAACACATTTGAGTAACAGCACTTTAATAGTGAAAACATTCCTCAAGTTCATCATAAGTTAGAAAAAATAATTTAGGAAAGTTTTTTAAAGTTTTCTATTTCACCCTCATGACTGATTTTCTATTTCCTTTATTTCTTTAGCTATCCTGTCAGTGGAATGATAAATACCATCCAAACGGCTGAGCCTTTACCACGTGCACTCAAAAAGTTGTGTCTTGTTATGGCTCCAGCTAGTCAAGTTACTTTCAGCAAAAGGTTATCAAATTCTGAATTCCATTAGAAGGCAAGAAAACCAAAAAAATCCAGTATTTGTCAGTTTTAATCTATTACAGCCATCAAGGCAAAATTATTCTAAAATGATAAATTTTGCTGAACAGCCTGAGTTAAGTGCCAAGATAAGTCCATTCTTATGGAGAAAAAAGATTTTTGTTGTTGTTGCTACAGCTTTTTGTTCCTTTCTCTTCCCACAAATTCATGTCCATAGCTAAATCTATGATATAATTCAGAAATCAGATAATTCTCATGCAGGACATTATGGTCAGAAATAAGCCTATTTACAAAAGCCCAAACACATCTGGTTCAAAAGGAGGTCTTTTATACTGCAAATTTCAAGGTGTGACACATCAGCTTAATTCTTTATACTCTAACTGCACCTGCACAACTTCCAATTGAGTGCTAATACAGTATGAATTTTTACCTAGTCACAATTAGTCAAACACATTTCTTGCAAATATGCAATTCTGAAACATAATTGTGCCTCATATATTGCCTAGGAAAAAAAACCAAACCAGTATTTATTCCACAAAAAATGTTTGGAATGAAGTGCAAAACCAAAACCATCCTAGCATCAATTGATAAATATATCTTGGGCTGACCCTGTAGTGACAGGGAGATAGAGCAGTTTAAATGTCTTGCTCATTCCAGACACAGAAGAGGCCAGGCCAGACTGGAACACACGAGGTCCCATCTCAGGAGACAGGGCTTTGCCAGCAGAGAATTGCCTGTGTCAAATGGACTAAAGCATTTAGCTGACTTCACTTAGACCAAACTGCTGTTATGGTAAACCATGTGTGAGTATAACATGCAAATGCTGTATAAAAATAATCACAGTGACTTTTATTGATGCCATTAGGAAAGGCAATGACACTTTGCCAATAAAAGCATAAAATGAAGTAGCTGTCAAAGAACTGATTGAAAGCCTAAGGTTTGACATGTCACAGTTTGTGTCAGTAGCACCGCTACATCTGAAGGGCCAAACCAACTACTACGGTCTTAACTCAGTGGTCTTATACTGAACTTTGGGCTTGTATTCTTTATTTCCACTTGCCCACAGCAGGACGGTGATTTGCATGGTTACACTAGCAATCTTGGTACGGAGTTTTAGCACAGACAGGTTGACAGAGCTTGGAGCACTGAATACTCAAATATTCTGCAAGTGCAGAGCTGTTTGTGACAGTTCAACAGGTTCAGACACATACATAAATCTTTTAAAGCCCCAAGAATATGAACAAACTTTGTCCAGCCCACTCTGATTTGTCAGATAATTGACAGACAAGTTAGTAAACTCAATGAAAAAACATTTTGTAATAAGTAGTTCAAAGAGCTGACTCAAAGGTCTTTTAAACTGGCTCTGTTGTGTTTGCTGGCCTGTAAACAGCTTCCTCAAAGGCGCCCAGATTTCAAACGGAAACAGCTCTCCAACTCTAAAGAAACATTTTGGTCAAGCACTTAAATATTATTGCTAAGAGTAGAACAGACTGCAAGTATTAGAGCATTACTGTCGCACTATTGCTTTTCATTCTAGCTGGCCCCAAAGAAATCAGAAAATGTCACAAAAGCATGCTCCTTACCTATGTCACATAACAGTATTTTCAATCTGAAGTAAGTTGATTGGTTTTGTTCAAATTCTGATTAAAAGTCAGCACTCTGTTGAACAATTTCAGCTGCTCTACCCATTCCTTATTATCAATATATGTATTTTAATATCTATCTAGAAAAATGCAGATTTTCTTGACCAATCATTTGGGTTTTACAACCTAACACTTGGCACATCTCACTACAGAAATCTGAGCACTCTAAGTCATTTGGATGAGAATTCCTAGATCCCAGGAAGACAAATCAACACCATGCTGACCTGCCGCCTGTCACTTAAGTGTTTTGCTAGAAAACCACCATGCAGTCAGCTGCTACAAAGCAAGAAACCATACAATTATTTCCAAGTCAGTGGGTTTATGCTTATTCTATTTACATAAAGGAGGGAAATCCAGATGGGGTGGAGAGGCCAGTATATAGCAACCTTTGCACCAGCATATACAAACTACACAGGACTTAAAAGTTCAAAGTAATTCAGACAGCCCATTTGCAATACATCTATACGCCTTTTAAGGATTCAGGTGTTTGCCTAGTTATGTTTTTCAGCCTTTTAATTCCAAGGTTTTGGGGTTTTGTTGGGGTTTTTTTTGTTTGGTCTTGGTTTTGTTTTGAAAAAGAGCATTCGATAATGATGCTTTCCAGAAGCTTCACCCTCAAGACAAAACTGAATTCCATTTCAAAGAGTAGATTATGTTGTACATCTGCTCAATTTTAATAAAGTATCTTTCCCTTAATGCAAAGCCATTACTGCAAAACGTTTTGTGTGAATGTATTATTGTTAGCTACTCCAAGAGGTATCACTATGAAGTGGTGATACAGCTTTAAACACTCAGCTGTTGCACTATCGGCAGGCTTTTAGGAAGCTGCCTGCAGAAAAAGTCAGGACACACTTTAAGGAAGATTTTTCAAAAAATTTCAATACTAGCTTAATTCTGTGTACAGAAGTCTAAGGTCATTTTTAATCACTGTTTTTGTCACAGAAAAAAAGCAGAATCTTTCAGTACATTAGAATGTCCCCAGACTTTAGGCCATAACATCTAAATTTCTTCTTTAATGCACACACATTTCATATCCTTGTTTTAAACCAAGTCTTACATGAGTTTTATTCTCACTAATAAACTATTACTTTGGGCCTGAGCTGTAACATTCCAAAAATCAGCCATTAGCTTCCCTTTTCAGCACTGGAAAGCTCTGTTTAGGACCCAGAAGGGAAGTAGGAACAAAAAGGCGATTTTGCAAATTTGGAGATCCAACAGACCTCTGACGGCAAGTTCCAAGTGCCTTCATTTGACTAACCATCACTGTGGAAAGATAACTAGTTAATTCTGTATATTGAAGTCTAGGAAAGCTCTTGAAAAATTCCATCCACTGGTCAGAACTTGATTGTTCTGGAAGACTAAATCTTATCAAGACAGAGGACTCGTTCTCCGAATCAACTGTCCCTTTATGTGAGCGACATCGCTTACCTTCCCATTTGCACCTCCTCTGCTTCCTTCCCTCCCAGGAATTAAATAAGACAATAGTAAATTATTAGATACATAAACTGTTTATCTCTGTTATTTCAACTTTTTTTGACTTTGGAGAAGAAATCCACTGCTTTCCAGAAGGTCCAGGGGCCTCATAGAGATTCAGGGGCACACATACAGTCCTGCTGCATTCAGCTGCACCTTATGTCTTAGCTCACTTAGATCTATCAAGATAAATCACACAAGAAGTGAATCCTATACAGGTGCCTCAAGGAGGACTTTCAAATTTGAGAGGCTACTAGCACCCAGGAGATTGGTGCTTGGACTTTCAGCTTCAAAAGGATGGAGCTGCTACTACATTTGTCACCTGTCGTTTTCGCACAAACTAGGGAAGATACACATGCTAAAAGTCTCCTTTGCACCTTTCTAAGTACATTTGTACTAAATGACTTTGTTATTACCAGTCTCAAGTGTGGAAGCAGCCTAGGTGCCCAAGTTATGTCCAGCACGAAAGATGACACAGCATTAAACATTCTAACAGCATGAAACATTTAGGGACACAAGTCACTAAGGAAACAAACCAATTCTTAAGACACTACTATTATGGAGGCAAATGCAGTCTTACATACAAGTATTAACAGATAATGCCTTATGTGAGCCACCTTGAAAACTGATTAAAGCATACTTATTAGATCACTTAGGAAGAGAAAGTGCTTAAAAGGCTGCTTTTCTCTTTAAAGTACAAGCAAACAAGTGGAAGGATGTTGGACCAGATGACCTCACTGTGCTTCCTTCCAACCTTACCCATTCTGTGGTTCTGTAGCTAAACAGGTAAATTCTCTTCCATGCACCATGCAACTTTATTCCCCAAATCAGTACTTTTCAAATTTATACAAAAATTAGAATCAAATGAAACTCAAGGCTTGGGGCAGAAATGAAAATTATTCACTGTTTCATATGCAAAAGTACCTGCTTTTGACTATTAGTTTGTTTTTTTTTCCAAGATTGAAAATGAATACTTTTGAAGTTGCAAAATATGGAAAATGTTTATCCAAAAGACAGTGGTTTATTTAGAAAAGTTAAGCAACCAACAGCTTGGACATTACAGTTAAAATTATTAATTCTGACAAAAGATTCTCACTGCTAAACTTGAGTATTAATAAAGTGATGAATTTTACTCTCTTCCCCCAAACCCAGATTAATGATGATGAGCAGACACTACTGCGAGAAGCTGGGAATCCTGCCAGTTCCTGTTTCATTTGGATCAATCAAAAGGTTAAGCACAGCCTAAGCTCCAAAGCCAACAAAGAGGCATTGCAATTTTGCACTACTGCAGACACAAGATAACCAGGATGCCATAAAACTGCAACTCTCTAAAGCAGCTGGTTACATACAGAATCACATCACGAACTTTTTCCAGACCTATCTATCGCCATCTGAAAATACCACATGGCCTGGTAGTCCAGTGCAGACACAACTCATGGGTCTCACATATGAATGTTCTCAGCATCTCCATTTTGGTATATCCCCAGTCTGCAGCTAATGAGAGGAAGAGATGACTTAATGACGGCCTTTTACTCAGATTAATTTCCTCTATCACCAGGCCTTGCTTTCCAGTTTTCAAAACACCTTTTTCTTCTCCAGCATTGCCACATATTAAATCCATGCAGTTTACACATATTACTATGATATGCTGATATGCTTAGATCATAGATGAGAACCCCATACAGAACAGTTCCCATGAAACCCCACTGTCATCAGTAAATGAACTGAAGACCACACCATGGAAGTAACATCGTGACTAAACAGCATATTAAGTTAAGGTCTTTCTCAGCACAAAGCTTTTAACAAGAAATCCAAGTTATCACGATCCTTTGTTTCTCAAGGTAACAGTTCAGTAATATCATATATTGTTTGGATAACACTTATATTGGCAAAAAGAAAACACTTTCTGAGACATTTTGATAAAATAATTCCATCGTAAAATGCTTATAGATACATCTGCCTCCTACCCCTCTATTTGAGCTCACAAAGACACTAAGGAAGGAACACAGTAGTGTAACCAAAACTGTTCCAGTTGAGCCTTTTCCCTACATACACGAAGAGTTAGAAACAACGGTGTTAGGACATCCCAGACTTAATGGGTTCCTTCCAACCATATCATTAAGTAGAATGAAAAATTCAAATAAGAAGGTTTTTTTTTTTCCAATGTATTTGACACCCCTTTTGGGAAGTGAACAAAGACACACTGTCAAAAGCAGAAACTCGCACAAAATGTTACCATTTGGTCTCCATGAATGTTGAGGTATACTTATTCAACGAAAGGAATTCCACTGCTCTCCTGAGATTTCCTCTCGTAAGTTGAATTTTGTGCCACGTTCACTCAGCTGAAGTTTGGGTTGTGTTAGCATGCCAGATACAAGTTCCTCTAAGTCAGCCCTGTTACTCACTCAAAAATTAAGTGCAAAGTATATGATAAATTCAAACTTATATGAATTAAAAAATTAATATATTAATAGACCATCATTGGCCCTTACTTTGAACAGTTCAAGCACTGTTTTTAATTGAAAATAATTGGTACATATTTTTGTCTATTATGCAGCCTATTTGTGTGTAATTTCTCCTCCAGCTATGTTTCTGGACATGTTAAGGGATCACATATTTCTAAATTGCTCAAACACTAATTGCAGTATGACCTCTGAAGTGTCTTAAGTTTCTTCAGAAGCTTCAGTTTTTTGAGAAGTAATTCTCAGGTGACAAACGTTTTTTATATGAAAACCATCAATGTAAGACAAGTAAGATATTCATTATGAAATCGATACATCCATTCCAGTTTTTCTCTTTTTATCCAAAAATAAGATGGAAAGCTTCTTACTAAAACTTAAATTAATTGGAAAGCCTCCAAACAGCTTTTATGTAAGAGTGTTGATCTGTTTTGTTTGGGTTTTTTGCCATGAAAATATAACTATTGCTTTATGTTAAATATAACACTTATTTTAAATATGATACTGGGTTTTCAATATATTTTTTGAAATAAACTGATGTTAGGGCTCTAGCAAAGCCTGCAAAATGAACTGTGCAGAATGAGGGCATGCAGTATGTAAGTACACAGTAATTGTGGTAAGCCAAAGCATTGCAGCATAAGTGATCAGATGGACTGGGTATATATAGGGTGCCATCTAATGCCAGCCAACTGCTTAGAAAAACCTCAGCACGGAGCAAAAAATCTTCTGCTCTTCCCAGACTTTCTTCACTTTATCGCAATAAAGAATAAAAATAGAAGGTAGAGGACAAACTTTCTTTTGTTTGGGTCAAACTCAGTTAATACTTCATAATCAAAGGAAAATTGTTTCAAGCTGTACAATCAAAACCCAAAGAAACTGTAAGCCATAGACACCTTTAATAGAACTGTTACAGAATTATATGATCAATTAAAGACTAGTGATAAGTATGCCTACTGTCCTATGAAATATGTACATCACCAAGAAAAAATAAAGCATTGTATTAAATAACATCAACCTATTTTATCTAGACAAGGTGAAACCAACAATCAACGAGACATGAATGAATGTTGGGAAAGTTTATTTTTAAACACTGACTTGACACTGAATATACTTTGCAATACAGATTCCTAATTTATTAAATACAGAACATTCAAACAGGTAAATCCAAGACAGAACAATGACCACTTTCGTTTTAAAGCATTTAATGCCTTCATCACAGCAAACTGAGAACAAAGTACTAGATAAATGATTAAACCCTATGTATACCAAAGTACCATACAGAATCATAGATACAGTTTTGAAGTTTGTAAAAGCAGCACAGTAATGCCTTTGGAGATCAGTCTTTGTATGTGATATACAGAATTCACCACAACTACCAGCAAGCCAAAGCTGGTTTTCTCTGAACACTAATTAGAAACTCAAGAATGCAAGCCGTAAGGGCAGGAAGAAAGACAAATCCTTAAGAAAAGTATGACTTACCAGGCAGATGAGTTTGGCTGTGTCTCAAATGCAGCAGAAGTAAGAAACTTCTGTATATGTAGACCTTGTTTATTTAGCCCTTTAGGAAGGTTTCTCTCAAGAAATTAATTTAACTCACATGGAAGAGTCTGCAAAAGAAAAAGAGAAAAAGTATAAGCTGCTGACTGAGATTTTTTTCTAAGAACATTTGAGCTATTTTCAGCAGCAATGGGCTTGCCTACTATCAAAATGAAAGTGTAATACAGAATAAGCAGCCTCCCAACCCAAGCTAAAAAAATCAGGAAATCCATGGCAAAAAAACTTTGTTCATTGTCCAAATTTTTATTTAAAGAAACAGAAGGAGCAGGGAACAATCACTGTTGATGAAAAAAACCAAACCAAACTACTGTTAAAACGAAATCAGGAACCTTGAAGATTATAACTTTTAGCTCAGACAGTGAACCACCATGGATTTGTTTTAATGTGAAAAACACCTTTTGAGTTTGGTTATGTCTGAAGATGTTTTGCCGTCTCTACACAAGGTTTCATCTGAGATGGAAGTAATTCTATTCGCATTTAAGTCCATTATATCTGACTGGCATACGCATCCAAGGACAGGAAATATCAGTATATAAAGACTGAAGCCAGCAGTTTTTTTCTAGTTTGCATCTTAAGTTTCCAGTTTCAGCAACAGTACTATTTTGGAAGCCTAGTGACCTGAAGCTGCTGGCACTCCATTTTTTTCTACCAGGGCCATTCAGTGACATGATAAATATCTCCCTGTCCTCTGCTGTCACATTGCCAACCAACCAACTTACCCTCCCATAACATAAAAATAGTGGGAAACAGAAAGTATCAATACAAATTAATGACTCAAGGAAAAGACCCCAAACATCTTGATAGGTACATAAAAGCTAATTACTTTGAAGTTTAAGAAAACACAGATAAATGGAGTCAGTGAAAAATCATCACTGTTATTTAACTTTTGCAGCTTCTTCTGGAGAAGGAGAAAGCTGCCAACATATTCCTCTCTATAACTTCTCTCTATATATCTCAGCAATTATTGTTTTTTCTTCCTCAGAAAAACTTCTCAAACATCATCACACTGTTAGGTACTGCCACTGAATATTTTCGTTACTTTCGTTCAAGGAAAAGTTATGAGACTTAAAGTTACTCTTAGCTCAAAACCTAAAACAGGCTGGCGTGGTAATGTTACAAAATGTTTCAGTATCTGCTAAATTTCTAATCATGTCTACTTAAATACACTCATTTGAAAACATTTTAGAACACCATGAGACCCCTTAATTTCTGATTTATTCGTGAACAGTAGCTGTTTGGAAGTTATACTGACACATGAAACAGGATGCCAGACACAAGCTATTTAGTAAATTATTAAAAGAATGAAGCCATACTCATTGTTATAAAGAAACATGAAAAGCACATTTGCTCCTGAAGACTTGTTAAAAAATCATTAGCTATAGAACACTTAAAAATGAAAAAGCTGCTTAGTGTAAAAATATAGCACAAATTCTTTCTGTATTAGCTCAAAAGCATCCTTTCCATTTGATCTCAGCTATTTTTAGTGTTACAGCAGTTAAAAGCAGCTACAACAAAACCCACAAACTCTAAATACCAACCCGTTAAATTAATCATTATTGCTACTTCGTTCCTGATGTCTAGTTTAAGGCCATCATTTTAGCACAAAACTAGTTCAGTGAAGATAAAAGCTCAGTTTATATTTAAGTTCAGATTCATGAACAAAGATATTCAAGGACTCCAATAGCTTAAATTTCAGATAATGTGTGAGTTATAGCCAGCTTGAGAGCTGTAATGGTCAGGTGGAACATGCAGTATAGTTTCTAAATAAATACAAGACCTGTATCTACCAGACCACTCGTATCAGATTTTACATTACCTTGCCATCCATAATGCTTTCATCTGGTGGTTACAGCTAAATCAATAAATATCCACATGCTGAATACTAATACAACACAAACACAAAACTAGAAGTCTGTGTTCAAGTCATTATTAGCAGTACCAATTTACTACTGACATAAGTGTAGCTCAGCATTTCTCTTCAGAAGCATTTTCTCAGAAGACAGATTTACCATCAGCTGAGTCACCATCAGCACTTCACCCATTTTGGTACCTTGCTTCCTCACGCACTCTCTGCAACTGTATTTGTGCAAATAAATGGCAGTTTACCTATTAGTATTTACAGTATTTACTAAATGTGACATAAGCACTGTTTTGATATTTACTAAGATGCTTTAGTTGCTGGATACAAATCAAATCATCTTTATCTACAGGAAACATGAGATGTCAGAAATATCACATATATCATCAAGGTCTCAAAGATAAATGTATCTGTATGTTTATTAGTAAACAGACAAATATGTCACTACTACCAAGACTGTCACCTTATGCATTTCAGAGACTGACAATAATCTCTTTCATTTCAGGGCTATCACCAATACTAAAATTAAGACTATAATTTCTTTAGTGACCCACTGCAGTGTGATTTAATCAACTGCTAGTATTAAAGAATTTCAACATGACCAAGAAGTATACAGTTCACACTGGTGATGTAAGCACTTGGTTCAAGTCTACAGGGGCTCCATGGCCAGACACTACAGAACAGAGATTTTCATAAACCAGAGGAAAGAATCTTGATAGGTAAGAGATAGGGAAGGTTGTTCAAAATGCTGAGAGGCAAAATTTGCATACCTGCTTCACTGCACAGATTCCTATAAAGGAAACCTTGATTTTTCTAACGCTAACCTTTCAAACACAGTTGAGTAACTGAACCTTCACGTGGAATGGCTGAACAAGAATCCTCCTTTTGAGAAGTGCCCCTGTACATTTCAAGATATGCAGATGAACACTGCACAGCCAGGTGCAATGACTCCTTTTTCCTTGTATTATTCTATACATGATTCTATTAATATATTTTCATATTAGTGCAATTCCTTCTAGTAGCACGATAGTATGTCTAAATGAATTGCATGTTACCTGTGTCAGGAAGAAACTAGTATGGTTACGATTTCTTTCATTTTCTTATTTTCTTTTCCAAATAACCGTATTTCTTGAATTTCATCTGAACTACGACAGATAACAATAAAAGAATTTAATGTTAGAGAATGGAAGCAAAATGCATGTACTCTGTGTTTTCAGAAGTCTCCCTTGAGAGTGTTTATTCATAGAATTGATCATCTCAATCTCTGAAATGAGTATTTCCCAGATTACAGAAAAAAAAAATTACAGAAGGAAAGCTTCGGATCACATGCTTTGTCCCTGACTTCAACTAGTCTCTAAAGTGTTGTAGATTTACATGAACCTGAAGGATCTTACAAACAAGACATCTTTTTGATGTCACCTGTGCTTTCAGTAGCCTCCACTGTTGAAAAGCAAGGGAGCTATGAAGAAGTGCGGCCATGGACAGGATGGAATACCTTGCTACACATAGGTAATATACAACATTACTTGTGGTTAATCCTATATAATGTAACATAAGTAAAAATGCATGACTATGTGTTAACTGAAATTAGTGCCAGGGATGCCTATACTCAAACAAAGTATTGAAGCAGCCTTCTGAATTTGTCACAGAAGTGTTCTACTGATAACTCATGCATTTGAAACACATGGATCAAGACAGCAAGTACAAAGAGTCACACTCTCACATTATTAACATGAACTGGGCTGCAAAATGGCATATGTTTGATGAAGAGTTGACTCTGCTGTTCTCCAGAACACCAGACCTGCATTCTCTTTAAAAGACACCAACTGTCCTTAGCTATATTGAGTTCTCATTTTTGACTTTAGATTTATGTTAGACTGAAACTCCTAGCCATTTTTTTGTAAGACATTTTACAGTTACAATAAGCAGCTATGTTATAATTTTTAATATGTTTAGTAACACCATTACATCATATAGAATCCATTAAAATTATTATACCTTTAAATCAGCACCAAGTGACATTAAAACATAAGGATACTCTCAGCCTTGAAGTGAAATCGCATGCATTTAAACCTTTCCAACTACTGAAAGCACAATATCTAAATATTTAGAGCCTCTTAGACGTCTGTTAGAACCAATTCCAATACTTTAGCTAATTCCATATAACTGGGTGCAAACCATGCACCTGCTCTCATGAAAAATGAGTACAGCCACTGCAGCTATCACTCTGAAACTGGACCAACAGGATAATATGCCTGCCTATTCTGCAAGTACAACTAACTTCCTCTGTTCCAAGAGCAAACAGTTAAAAATGAACAGGAAAATAAATATGAAAAGGCCTTTTCAGGAAATGGGGAACAGAAGCTTATTGTTAATCTCACTCTTAATATACATTGCTAGGTCATTGTTTCAAGAACTTGGTACAAATTTATTTGTCCTTCAGGCCCGTTTTCTGCTAGAATGTGTTTAACTACTGTGTAAGACTGTGGGGTTTAACTACTGTGTAAGACCGTGGTTATTTTTCGTGAGGGTGCTGAGGGCATTAGGGAGTGGGGTTTTCCTAAAGGCCTAAACCTCAGAAATGTAAACAAGCTAGGACCCTCAACCTATGACTTACCAATGCAAGTAACAGAGTCTTTTGAGCCCAAATGAAAAGTGACAATTTTTAAAATACCCATTTTACATGTACCCAAATTTCTAAGCATCTGTACATCTTTGAACAGTAAAGTTCCCAGTTACCTAAAATTCTCCTCCTGAACCAAGCAAGCAATGCCTTGCCTTAATGAAACCACTTTGGCGACAGCTGTCTTGTACAAACTTGTGTTTTATCAATCTTAAATCTGAGGCACAAATATCCAAAGGATGTTCCCAGTTTTTTTCGCTCTTTATCAAAACCATGGAAGATGATGTTACGCCACCACACATTATTTTTAAAAACACTGTCTTGATGGACATTAAAACATCTGCCCCAGAGATGGAAAACCTGGATTAAATTTCCAGGAGGATTTACAGTCACATCTCCCACTTCCGTGACACAATACTAAGCATCATGCTACTGTCTGGTCTTTTGAGGACACTGGCCCTTTTTCATAGAGTCATCACATACTTCATGTGGGTCACAGAGCAAGAACTGGACTCTCTCTCATCAGCTTAACAAAGAAAAATCTTACCTAGGAGAAAGGCAAGTTTGAGTTACTGTCTTCAGTCACTCTGAAATATTTACATCTGAATGATATACTCTGAAATATTAACACCTTCCCAGAGTTATCGATGGATAAAACTGTGCTCACTTCTCAAGGGAGAACTGCCATCTCCAGGCTCTGGGGCCATGCATGATCCTGTGTGCAGCTGCCACTCTCAAGCTGCTGGTCCATGAAAGGAAAAAGAAATCCGCAGAAGTAACCCAAGTCCCAAATCCTTCCTTCCGCTTCACAAAGACTTATGTTACAGAGCACACAAGGCCTAATGCCATTCTGCTTTTTCTTAAACCACCAGATTATGGCCAGGCCAGCTTTACACCTCCGCACTCTGTATTGAGCTTCTATTCCAATTACCATGACTAAATCCACAAAGGAATTTAGGCTTCTCAATAATTAACACAATGGTTTTCTGCCAATTTTCTAAGCTGCCAATCTTGTAATGAAAAAATAAGGGACCTATATGAAAAACAATCCTTAGCTTTACCAATTAAGCAATTTAATTCTACTACTCATAGCACAGAAGGTACGAAACAGCCAAGCCACTGCAACTGAAGCTTTGAGGCACTGAACCCTAGGGTGAACACTTGTCACCTCAAGTGAGTACAAAACCTCCCACTAAAAGTCAAACAATGGTGCAGAGAACCATCTTTCCATCAATGTTTGTTTAGTCAGTTCATTCATTCTACTACAGTGATCCACCAACTGAAAACACAACCTAAAGACATAACTCTTCAGCATTTTAGAACACAACGTAATACTACCACAGTCTAATATTTTTCGGATATCTCTCTTTTTTTCCCCACAAGTCTGATTTCAAAGGCAGTATCTGGTTTTCAGCACCCCAACATTTGTGAATAGCAACATATGCTATTGACATGATAAAAACAGCTGAAGTCAGACAAAGCTCACCGAGATACAATTGCTTTGGCAAACTTTCTCTGCAGCTCACAGTTTCCCATAATCATGACAATTATCAGTCCTTCAGGCTGCAAAGAAGGTAGTTATTTCAAGAGCTCGGGGACATGACACCAGCAGACCCAACTTACACTGCCTCCACCTTTGTCCACCTTCATGTTGCTTATCAGCAAGAAAAGGTGCTGCCAAAATGCCTGAGCCTACCAAGCCTGCTCCTGCTCACTACAAAAAAACTCCTTCCTACAGTATGATGTAGCACGCTCAACAGGAAGCTCCTAAAACAGAAAACTGATCCCTTCCTGTTCAAATCCCTTTGTTCCTGAAGATCATAATTTCCCCAAAGATTTGGCTAGTCGTCACACTAGTAGCTTGGAGAGAAAGGAGGACGTGGTTTCCAGGAAGTTCTTCATCTCCCAAAGGTGAAGTTATAGCACGATACCAACACGCCCCAGTGGACACTCTATACCCCACTTAGTCCTAGCCCAATAGGAGAATGGCTCAGGAACTCAGTGCTGAGCTTGTGTTTGTTTTGTCTTCTTGTTAACAGAGGCAAATTATAATGCAGTCATCTATCATGTACTGCTTCAGCTAAGTGAAAATGGGAGCTCTTTCATAGTTTTTGTTTGCTATTTGTGTTCTTTACAGGACCGTTAATTGCAGAACAGGCTATTAGTTTGAAACACTTGTCTGAGCTATATTCATGCTTTTCCTAGCTGAGGAAAGACAATTTGATGTTTGCTGTACTTAAGGCAATACAAGATGTTACAGTTGTGTTACCAGTTAATTGCTCTGTGTTGAATTATGTGTAGGTCAGAACTAATTTTTCAGCTAACAGAACTTGACCCTCGTTTAGGTGGCAAATAACAGACAAAAAGAGCAAAGTCACCATGGGCAATATTACTGAAAGGATTTTTAGAAATTTCCTAATTCTTCTCCATCAGTACACTTTCACTGCTGATCAGTGAACATCAGTAATAAAGAATTCAAAACTCCAGCCATGTTTTCCATCACAAACTTTCTCTGTGAATGGAAAAATTCTTCCACAAGGAAGACAGTCTACAGACACAGCTCTAAAACAAGACTTCTTGGCTATCTCTGTTTTTAGTAGCCAGTATAACTAAACATTTTACGAGATGCAGTGTATACTCCTTAAGAAAATTAGGCCATTAAAGAGACCTCAATTCATATAACAAAGGCCAGTGCCACCTAGAAAGGTGGAGAGAAAAGGTCCTCAAAAATACTCTTCAACAGCAATAAACTGAAAGCTCTTACGACTATACGTATTTTGCACATTGGGTAGAGAAAGGAGCACCTGTGTCATACCATAAATCTATGGCAGTTGAAGTTTCACAAAAGAAGGCTTAAAGGGGAGTTCTTAAGATACGTGAGAACTGGAAGTCAAAGGTAATATAATCTGAAGTAGATATCCTATTTTGTATCCATGAAGTTTTACACTTATTAGGTAGTTTCCTCTCTTTGAAAAATAAACACATGGAAAGGCAGATTTCCCTTCCTAGAAATTGTTTACTTCCTCAGAACTTTAACATCCTCTGTTTTTCAAATTCATCTGCCTATTACTAGTAGTAACAGCTCTAAAGACCCTTTTTTCCACTCCAGGCTGTATACTGTTCATCAGCTTAATGAAATGACTGTTCAAAACAGAAATTTTTAATTCTAACCCTTAAACAATGATCACTACAAGCAACAATAGAGTAATAACATTTGCACTAAAAAACGTGAAGGATGAAGTCAGTGACTAACAGTATCCTCTGTTTCTAAAGTGGCTTGAAAGCTTCACACATATGGAAAAACAAAACTGAGAAATTGAAAGGTAAATTTTCTCTACAAAATTTATACAGAATAGCTAATCACACAGTTTTCTATCTTACTTCCCAAAAGAGAGGGTAGAGATTAAAAAGTTTTCAAATTACAGTCTTGTACATAAAGACATCAAAAGTAGAGTAGACATATCTTAGCAGAAATTTAATTATTACAAATTTAGTGTCCAAAACACATTAAACTGCATGTGCTGTGTTTGCCCTGCCTTCTGCTTTGAACCCATTGACTTAAAATTTAAGCTCATGCACATTTGATTCCTACAGCAATTAACAAACTGCTTATAAGTAGAACATTAGAAAAGCATTCTATGTTATTTTTTGCCTTTACATTCTGATGAGCAGAAGGAAAAGAAATTACATATGATTGACAGTTATCTGAAGACTAGAGCTGGAAACCAGAGTGCAACAACAGAGTGGGGAAATCACTAATAGTTTTACACAGTATCTGTACAGCTTTTGGTTATTTATAACAAAATCAGCTTACGATAGATGGATGGCATGAACTAGAAACACGTGAGTTAAGATCAAAGTCTAAACTGTCTGCAAGTTGAGTAGTTCAAATAATTTAAACAGTACTTCTAAAAAGAGAAATAGCATTGAAATATAAAAAAACCAAACCTCTACGCTAACTTTTATGTGATCCACACCAAAAGAATCAGCACACAAGATCTTTTTATGATGCAGTATTGAAACATTGCTGCCTTTGAAATGACAACACAAAGATATCTCTATTTCCTGATTCCTCCTCTTTATGAAGCTAAGGTGACCGCTTACCTCGATTTTGATGGTGACATTTCAAACTTACAGGTGTGTCTGATACAGACAGCACAGAAAGTTAAAAATGAAAAAAACATCAGAACTACCCTGACCTCAATTTGCAAATCTGGTTAGCATTTGCAGGATCCCAAGTTGAAATACACAGCATAATTTGAACACAACTTCTGATGTTCATCAAGTTTTAAGAGGCAGGACTATGCACCTAACAGAACATCCCCAAAATACGGTAAAATTTGTGAATATAAACATGTGAAGCCATTTCCAGTAATAAATACACTGTACATAAGGTTACAGGATTCATTCAAGATGGTGCCAACCTTTTCAGCCCAGATCTTACTAACATTAAGACTTACATGCCTTAATAACAATCAGAAAATCATTATATCAAGAGACACAAACAGACACAAGTGCAATACTTTTTTTCATCTTGTATCTATATCTTTCCAGTACTCTTCAAAAGAAATTTACAGGCACTTTGGACTGAACCTAAAACTAGAATAGCAAAAAGCTGGATGCTAAGGTCTTTTCAGTAGCATTCTAAAAGCACACAAATTTACTGTAACCACTCTTAATTAATTCAGGGAGGATTCCTAACACTGCATTCAAAGAGAGAAAACATCAATAAGAGCTTTCAAGAATACCAAAGTCTATAATAATTTCATTTGTAAGTGTCATTTTGCGATGTTCCTCTCTGCCCTCCTCAAGCAAACATTTAAGTAAATTCTGAGCTCCTTGTCTAGTATGTGTCTTGGTAAAGAATACTACATACACCCAGGTTCGAGGTAAGTCACAGATGAACAACTGCCTTGAAGTTGTGCCCTTGCTTTTAAAAATATTCAGATTGCATTCTTACAAGGCCAAACTCGAATCATCATTTCAGCACTTGCAGCATAAGATACTAATGATTATGAGAAACAAGAAATTAGATTTCACAGTTTTGCCAATGCAAGGGTAAAAATTCTACAATTGTATATTGTATCCGCCAAAAAGGGTAGAGACCTCAGAGTATAGTTCCAAACCCATCCCCAAAAAAGTTCATTAAAAAAATTACCTGCTTTTGGGCAAAGCAAAGATAAAAAATCCTTTTAGCTCTTTAAGAAAGTGCTTAGTAAAAACTATCCACATGTCAGCACTAAAGAAAATAAATCCAGAATTCAAAAGAAGTGGTTTCTTTTATGAAGATTTAAATTACACATATTATTAGATTTTTTTTGGCCAATTTAGGTATTGAATGTGAAATTTTCACAGCATTATCTGCAATTAGTTCAGAAAAAACCCCACACTTTTAATGATTAAAAAGAGAAGCTGTTCCTAAACATACTGGAAGATAAAGTCCATAGAAGTCTAACTACAGTATATACAATACTGAAGATGACAGTAGAATTACATAGACTTGACAGGACTACACACAAAAGATTATAAATAATATAATTAATATAATTAATAAATATAATTATTCTTTCAAGCAATGTTTGAACTCGAGCCACATCCAAGCTCCAGCTCGGCTCATAATTTTAAAACCAAGTAATACACTGAGAAATGGACATTTTCCATAAAGAAATTTACAGTCCTAATACACTTGTCCATAAAGCAAAACACACAAAATACCCCACCAACATTCTAACAGAATTTGCCCCAGTTGAAACAATTTGGTGCAAAACCAAGGGACAGAAATTAGAGCTCCCTACCACCTGATCTCATGTTCACAACTGCATTATTCCATTGCTGGTGCAGGACAGGTACAGAGAATCCCATTTCCACAATTGGAAGTCATATTGAAAACACAGACTTCTAACACTTCATCTAAAGTGCTTATGAAGAGACAGGACTCGACCATTTGGGTCTCCCAAGAATAAAACACAACATAAAGAATACAACCACAAAAGGAGATAAATTTGTTTTAAAATCTGAAAATTTTAATTGGAATTAAAATGTGTCCATATGAAGACTAAAAACCAATTAAAAAAATTAAATCTGTAGCTTGCCCTGGCATACTGTGTATAGGTTAGAAATTTGACTAGAATGCAAACATGACTTTTTGGTTTTGTTTTTCGGGGGCGTTTTTTGGTTGGTTTTTTTTGGTTTTTTTTTTTTTTTTTAAATAAAAACCCCCAAAACCCCCTTGAATACTCAAGTATGTGAATTCCTCAAGGAGCTGGCTCATGTTTCTTCACACCTGTTTCCCCTTCACTCCAAGCATGTTCGTAGCTTTTCCTGAGAGGACTGACTTCTCCACAGCACTTTTGAAGTCTGATTTCTAATTTTTTTTGGTCCCCCATGAGGAATGCTATTGTTTAGGCCTCTTGTCAACACACAACTTAACTACAGTATCTGAAGCCAGGGTTTTAAGTAACATGTTCTGATCTATGCAAAATACACCCCAAGAGACCAGTCTAATTTTTTTTCTTTGAAGCCACTGTAGCTGTCCCTGCTCCAGAATAGGAGGGCCCATATAGATGGCTCGTTGTCTTGTCGCTGCAGCAATTATACCCATCTTTCTCCTTTTCCCTTTCAAGCACTTCTGTAATTCTCTTCCTGTCTCCTCTTGCAACTCCCTATAGTCTCTTCACAATATCTCCTCAAGTTTTGCCACATAAATTTCATCCATTCATAAGCAGCAGTACTCTTTTATCATAAGAACAGTTCCCAAGTTCATCTTCAATGCTACTATTTGCTTCTTCCTCTGACACCTTTCAAATTTTCATTTCTGCTACAGGAAATCAAGAAACCACCGGTATTGTAGTCAAGCAGTGGTCAAAGCTGCCTGTTAATAAACCTGCTTTTCAGTTTACCTTTGCATCAAGCCTTCTCTATCTTTTATGTTCAGCACCTATCGCAAAGAGAATTTGACCCTGCTGTACTTTTTGTAGCTCTTTTAGTCATACCGACATGTTTATTTTCATTTGTGTTTTTTATCTAAGCAGTGATTGATTTTAGAGAATTATGTTTAAGGTAATTACACCACTAAGTAGAACAAAAACCAAATTCACACCTGAATTAATTTAGCATACCATCTCTGCAATTATTATTACCTTGCTCATAAGAGGAGTATATCCTCAAGCTGGAAGGCATCCTCCTACTGCTTTGTATGTGTTAATTACAACAGGTGCCGTCTTTCAAACAATTTTTGTAGAGTTTGCAGTCCTGACAGTTAAAAGTGTGTCCTTATTTTGGCCTTTGCTCAAGACCATAAATCAGTCACCTGCGAATCAAATGCCAATGGCAAAAGCATGTGAATGTGTAAATCTACAGCTATGCAAATAAGGAATTAAAAACCTCTCTCTTGTACTTGTTTAAAAGTAGAATGATAATCTGCAAGGCTCAGATTACATGATCCGTATCTGTAAAGTGACCCTTATAGAAGAGGTCTCTTAAAAGACTTGAATTTGCCTGACTATCTGCATGTATGTCAAAACAAAGCCTTTGGTTTGATCTTTATTCTATTATCAAACCTGTCAGCCTTTCGTTTTGCTCTCATACAGTAGCACTTCATTTGATTAGCCTCTTTTATATTTTACTTATTCAAAGAAACCATTTGATTGCATCAGTCACACTGAAATAATTATTTCCTCCAGATTCCTAACAAATACAGATTTCTCCAAAAGAAAAACTGCAATTACCATGAATTTGATTATCTGGAGAATGTCACTGCTTAGAGTTCCCTGTTCATTAGAAATTCACTACAAACTAAATTAAATTAAATTTGTGCTGGCAACTGCTGTCTTCTGTCAGAATTTGCTTATTAAAATGTGTAACTGCGTAACTGGCTAGAAGGAGCAGTGTGATGTACCTGATCAATACGTGAATTAAATGAAACAAAACCAGTGTTTTGCACTGGCACCCCTTTGGGTTGCTACTGCTTGCTTTTCTTTAAAATCTTTACTACTAGTAGGAAGAAAGAAAATACAAGGTTGATGCCTAAATCAGACAATAACTGCTTAAGATTTTAACAAGTGCAAAGCACAAAGTACAAAAAAGTCAGTAGTGTGGCCTCTATATTCAAAAGGGAATTATTTATTGTATACTTCCTCTAGGCCAATCACTACAGCTTAGGATTGTCTCAAAAGCTGAAACAGTCTGAAATTCAAAACTCACATAGATGCCTCACGATGTTTACAAACAGCTGTTGAAATATCAAGCCAAGCTTGGGCCATCTAACTCATTAACCCACTCTTTATGCAGGTCCGTGATGGCTGCTTCATTGGAGAGAGCAAAACATCCTGTGACAGAGATTTACTAAATAACCTTCCTGAAATACAATTCTTTGTAATACTCACCAATCAATGATTTCCTCACACCAATTATTTACTCTTCTTATTTATCATAGTCCAAGGTACTAGAACAGGTCTCATATCAATAGAATAGACAATTTGAAGTTCTCAAATGAACACAAAATTCAGTCAGAAACGGGCATTTAGTATCTTAAAATGCCATTCTGCACCTGCTTGATGTCAACATGTCGAATTACATTTATGTTTACATAAATGTTATGTATATTTATGTTTAAAAATAGTTTTTTATAATCATGTCTAATTGTTGATTATTAAGAAAAACATTAAAAGAGAAACAATAGTCAAAGCATCCAATTTATTTACCCCATGCTTTGTTCTATTGCCTGAATCACTACTTTTCATTTGTAGTCACTTCAAATAGTGAAAATACTGACCATATGCACAGAGACCCTCTGTAGCAACATGTAATTTTTAGTTTATGCATTTTTCGGAAATCAGAATTGATCCAGGTAACTGAATCTTGGACAGTCTCACCCACACCACCACTTGCTAAAACTAAACTTTGACAAAGTATTAGTTTTCAGCAAGTTAATCCCACTGAGAGATAGGTGGCTCTATTAAACCTGATAGCCCTCAAGGTACACTGTAGTGATGAAGCTTTACATTCAGGCTACGGTTAATTAGGAGTCCTCAGACAACATGGCATCATGCTGCCAAGAACACTCTACGGCTGCCCTGCTCTTGACATAGTCCCTACCCCTTCTAATCACAGGCTTCACCATCCAACCCTAAGCCTCTTAGGAAGGGTTACAGTCACCTTTCAGCCTTGCTGGAGTTCAACTGGGATTTCCCCTATTGGTGCTGCTCAGAAAAAAAAAACCCAAACCACAAAAACAACAATACATTAAGGAACTGGACATGTTGCTTTTAAACTGTTTGAAAAAACATGAAGACCCTTCCACCTATTTTGACCTTCAGTCACAACTACTGATTTCTGATTATCACAACTGATGATCCTACAACCAAATGCAACCCTTAGAAAGCAATGCATTTTACTGTTTTTATAAACTTCAATGAATCTGATTTTCAGCAGTGAGAACTGCAATTACTGATTCCATTTCCATTTGGTTTCATCACGCATCCCTGCATAGTCTTTTGGGTCCTGAAGAAGCAAAAGAATAAAGCCGCTATGCTTGTGGACAAATTTAGTTGATCAGCCACTGCTGCTAAACTAAGGATAGCTTTAGGTACCTATCAAACAATTCAGCTGTACACTGCTTTAATACTTGTACATAAAATGCAAGACAACTACCCTTAAAATAAGTAAAGCTTTCACTCTTCTATCTCTCAGCATCATTTAACAGCTATTTTATGAAAAGGCTAATAAAAATGTTTAGTGCATAGTTTGATCACAGAAATGATTAAGAAGAATGTTTGCTTTTCCTGTTACTGTATTTTCCCCACTATTCTTTGAAACTCAGGACCTTCAGCATCACCTCTTCAAAACTGCACTATATTACTCAGGTTACTTAAGAACACAGAACCACATCTGTGCTATTCAACCCCCTGATGGTGGTTGGTGAGGTTTTTAAGGGTGGATGAGTCAGAACACTACCTGTATTCAGTACAGAAAGACCAAAAAAATCAATCTATTTAGGGAAAGAAGTTAGAAATAACAGAAGAAAAGGGTCCGCCTTTGGAATTTCCTACTTTACAGCAGCATTAGCTATGATGTATCACTGTTATGGAACAATACTTCTGAACAGAAAAATACATTACATGCTTCAAAAACACTGAAAGCAGGAGTAGACCTAAAATGTGGTCATCCAGTATGCCTTTACTCAAAGATACATGCTGCCCTTTTAAGTACTTACTTCTCTCCCTTTCCCCTCCCATACATGAAGTCTTCCGTTACATCAGTGCCTTTGAAAGTCTCTTTAGCTTTTGTTTTAGCTTTTAAATGTTAAGAAGCTTCATAATTTCAGAAAGGTCAGCTTTTGTCAAAACACTTTCATGAAAAGACACCAGACTATTTGAATAAAAATGAACACAGAGCATCTATGGCACAGTCTTCTCTTAAAGAGGAAGTTACACACTACATACTACAGTAAAGAAAGGAAATTCAGATTGGCAACACAAACATTCTCAATTCAATAGGAAATAATGACATGAGAAAGGACTGGTATCAGAGCAGTAGGACACAATAACAAAGTACACATTTGTACAATTCTAGTTTACAAATGAGCAGAAATTGCCAATTTTTATTTCTATTTTTGTGCAGACAGCCTCACTGGAGCAGAAATACTGTTCCAAGGTCACATCTGATGGAGGTTGTGCACTCCAGACACAACCCCATAATTGATGTGTTCTATTCAATAGCTGATCCTTCTGGTACAGGAGTGACATTCAGCCATTCCACAGTGTAACATCAGACAATGTACCCTAACTCGATACCTGAGTGTCTGCCCTGGGCACACTCCATCCGCACGGCTGTCACAGGTTGGTCATGAATGTAAGTACACCGAGAAGAGTCCATAGTCTGAGGGTAGGTAACACATTGCCACACCAGCTCTTATAAGGTTACCATGCTCCACACACCCCATGATTGGTTGATGCTTATCACTGTTTGCTCAAACCTGATTATTTTAAACAAACAGGATACAAGTAAGCTGCTACACCACTTGATTTTACCTCCTTCGGTCATCCTGGTCTCTTATTTCTATTACTATTTGCACCTGCTACCATGAACCTGCATTTTAGGATTCATCCGCCCGCTTTTGCTTAGTTGGTATTCTATTTAAGAGCTACACGTGGACCCAGAGTCACCTTCTAATGTCATCTGTCCAAAAAAATGTTTGAAGCGACTATAATGTTAAAGCATGACAGCTGATGTCATTTACATCTCTGCTGACCAAGAGAGAGCCTGACTTTGGATAACCTAGAGGCTTTCAAATAATGCATAATCACCTCTTGATAAAAACCGTGGCTCCACTGAAACCTGAAAAACTTCTAGACTTCAACTAGAACTCAACACTACCATTTCTAATAGAAAACTTTCCAATTTGTCCTATGTCATATTATTGTCAAGGTCTTCTTGTAAACCTTCTGTTTACAAGTACACTTCAATTCATCATGAGATGAAAAATGTCCCTCTCCATGCATGCCCATTTGATTTCTACATCAGTGACCCAGTTCTAGGCCTTTAAAACTTACATCATGTGGAATTAGTTCACACTGGATATGCTCATTACTTGGTTGCTGTTTCTTACCTCTAACTCATTTAAATTCTTCCTCCCCATCAGATTCTATTGCAGCACCTCCATGACCACTACTGACAGTCACCGATTTGATTTACAAATAGCTCTGATGGGATCAGATGTTGCCAAAGAGACAGTAAGGAAGCAGAGGGGAGCTGGGAATCGATATGAGAAAAATAAAAAAAGGAGAAAAGCAGAATGGAAAGAGCACAGAATATTGGTTTAAACAATACTGAGTAATAAGATGCATCTATCAGCACCTAATGGGTGCACACTGTTTAGTGATTAGTCATTGCTAGTCTTCACTTGTTTTCCTCACACCATAAATTCTTCATAGCGAGAAGAATCCCCAGTGATAATCAATCCACCTTGAACTGCCAGATCCTTCACTTCTTGTATACTGCTATATCCATGTTTCTCTCTGTTGTAACAAAAGCTCCCTCTTTGTTAAAGACTTACCAGCATCTTAAAGTAAATACTAACTCTGCTTGTTTATAATTTTCACAATTACAGGCTCAATCATAAATATTCATGCAGTACCACACTGTAAAGGCACATTCCACTTTTTGGATTACAGATGAAGGCAGTTCTCTAAACCACTTACTCTGTGACCCCTACACAGAGGCGTAGAGAAAGAAGTTGGTGTGTGCATTCACCAAAAAACAAAATCCTGAAATGGTTCAAGTAAGATGGAGCTTTTCTAATGGGGAGAACACATAGTAGCAATTCAATTATATACTGCTGTTTCCAAATGCAATGTTTCATTTGGGGGATAGTTGCTGAACATGCTTGTTCAAATGCCTTTGCAGGATATATACAGAAACAACACATTGGAATTTGGCTCCTAGTTACAGAGTTCTGGTTACTAATTTAACTATAAAGATACCAGACCTCAAATTCTTGATTTCATGCCCACTCAACTGTCCAAACAAATGGCTCATCTCAGTGGGATTTAAATCCACATAATTATTAAAGAAGACCTAAGATCAAAAAATCATCTCATTTTCTATAGATGCAAAATTAATCAGAATATTTAGATCAGTTGTCAGAATAATTTATATGCATTTCATTATAAGCTAATTCAGAAATTGCATTAATGAATAAGAATACGGTTGGTAGTTTGGAAAATGCTACTTTTAACAGAAACGTTATCTGTCCTGAGGGATTGAGGTTTTATTGACCTAGGTTTAACTACAGCAGATGTGTTGTGATTAATAACTATTCAGAACAATTAATTTCACATTGAAAATCTACAGCATTAAGACATAGTCCCTATTAGAAGACCTCTCCCATTCCAATCAGTTCCTTACATATGCCTAAGTGTTTTTATTGTCTCTACCTTCAGTAGATTATCTCAGAATTAGTGGGATTGTTCAATAAAAGTTTAACCGTCTTGTGCTATTAATGTGCTGGTTCTCCATGTGGAGTGCTCGTTTCCTTCCTTTTATTGAACGCCAAACGGAGGGACACAATGGGTGTGTTGTGCTCTGTCTAGCACGGAACGTGCGATATCTTTAAAAAGGAGGTGTGAGCTGGCTTTAATACCACTACTCTTAACAGCACAAGTACCACAAACTAATCAACCACAGCACTAGGGCATGCAGTCCATTGAAAGCTGGTGAAAAAGCTGCTTTTTATTATGACCTACATACTGCACAGCAGCAGTTGGACAATTTAAATCTAACACTGAGACTGAACACAATGCATGGAATCCACTAGTGATGAACTCAGTGATGTAAGGCTTCTCAAACATGCTCGCGAGCTCAATAATATTTTATTTCACCCACGCTATCCTGATAATAAAAAACACACAATGAAAATCCAAGCAAAAAAATAATCTTTGCCTTTTAGTAGAATTATCTACTAAAAAATTTATCATCTATTGGAAGCATCCTTCTGAATCAGCAACCATATGGAACACCACATCGAAATGTTTCAGAACAACGCAGTGAGATCAGTGAATCCAGCAAGCACTCTAAACCAGCCACCGACCAAAGCCAACCTTCCAAGGCACAGATACCCAGAGAAGCTTGTTTCTCGCACGAAGTTGTGCTCAGCTGTGCCAGAGACCCGCGCCAGCCCGCGCCCAGGTACCTCTCTCGCAGCAGCCGAGGCGCACAGCGGCTCCCTTTTGTGGCGGAGTCCAGCGGCAGCAGCTCGCCCGCCGGGCCGGCGGGAGCAGCCCGGGAGCCGCAGCGGCGCCGGGCCGAGCCGCACACCTGCTCCTGGCAGCGCCCGCGCCCCGGCGCCAGCCGCGCTCCGAGCGCCAGCAGCAGGGGCGACTCCCTTCCCCTGGATCCTTCCCCTGGATCCCCGGCTCCGCTCCGAGCGGCGGCTAGCGAGCTGCCGAGACGGCACTGCGGAGGAACCGTGCCTTCACACGACAAACCCCCGCTCC